>JAIXMF010000008.1:600000-975987 GCA_025201365.1 Syncephalis plumigaleata | reverse complement strand
ACTCTTTTGATGAGTTGAGCTAGTAGTGCTGAATGCTGAAGATGTGTTGAAGATGTAGAACTAGTAGGATTGACGAATTTACGACTTGCTTTTATAGCTATGAGGTTTGTCTAATCATACAACAAGTGTAAAGATAAAAATAGAGCGCTGTCAATGAACATGGCGATACCATGTTCAATGTGACTACAATGTTTACACGCCATCATTAGCAGCGACCATAGTGATAACCATTAGCAAAGTCGTTGACCAATTCAACGCTTTATTCTTCGGATATCGTCTAGAACATGATCCGGTTCTCAATACGGCAATTTCGCACGGCATACTCGATGTTTGTGTGTGTATGTGTCATAGAATCAATCTTACACTCGTGAATAGTGATGGTTACAACAACCGCAAAGGCCATACACACACACACACACGCGCGTACACAATACAAGTGGCATTGATGAAGACTTTGCGCCGACCATTTCTACAGCATCTTGATCATCTTATTGGTCCGTCGATGAGTGTAACCGATCTAGACAATAACAATGAAGTAAAAGTGGCAGAAACTATTCGTGTCTATTTTGATGAATGAAGAAGACGATGTAAAAATAGCCATTGTAGAATCTTCCATGTTCACTCTTAAAACAGAACAGAAAACACCGACCCTACCATTAACTATGCGTAAGATGTTTCCATTACTTGATATGTGTCAATGACACGAGAATAACTACCGTTTATACGTCGGCAATAAACGAATGGAGGTATGGCCGTCCTTTGTAGGGATGCACAAAGCCATTGCATTGCGTGAGTCGATACTACTTTGTTTACTACTAGCGTGGAAAACAAAGCGTAAACAGGAAAGAAGCAATGACGTCGTGACTAGTTGTTGTTCTACACTGCACGCATAACCTTTGAAGCAATGTCAACAACTCAGCACTAGTCTAATAATAGATCGATGACAAGAAGAGTAACGACATAGAAAATACAGTGTTTTTCCATCCAATTAACACTGTTGACCTTTAACTTTTGCTGTTTATTACTAAATAGATTTGCACTATTATTAACACCATTATTGCATTGTTATTATCATTGAGTAGTTGTCATGGCACTAGCAGTTGAGGGAGATGTTAATGATTGCGATATCATATATTACAATAGTTTTAACAAGTTATGATAAATTGACAGGAACATTTAGTAAAGGACAACATGAATGCTTGTTTTATTCGGTGCATTGTTATAATGGCATTCGAGATTATTCAGATAGCAAGCTTCAATCAAGCAGAATGAAATGATGCCGTAGTACATGTGCTACCGAGCAACGTCCTCTATACATTGAGAAGCATTCATCAGTTTGTACAGCTTGATGTCTCAATTGCTGCTATAGTTGATTTATTCGATCAATCATCCAGTTCATAGAAAGTATTTGCATGTGTTATGATTTAATGATGTATAACACTGCTCTTATTAACTAATATAGTATGATTTATTGATGCTTGTTATAGTTCGCCGTATTCCTGTATAATTTGCACACGGCTATAATCGGGACTACATATCGTGCCAAACATTGTATAATTATCCACTTGTTCGTCCGTGTTCGGCACTTCCAATTCGCGTATTATCTCCTTTGCATTGATGTCCACAAGCAATCGACTTTCTATAAGATCATGATCTCTTGTAATAAACTCATAAAGATCTCCTATAATATTTCTAGTGAAAATAGCGCCCGGTATCTGTAATACTTGATCGTCATTGTAGGATAAGTCTGTCCATACTTTTGCCGGTCTGCAACCATATATTAAATGCGTGTATCCAGCCCTTAACAATGGGATAGGTATATGTTGGTCAGATATAGTGTAGCAATTATGTGGAGTATGACTTTGACCATTGGATGCTACACTGTGAATTATGTATACACTATAATTAGAACTATTATATAAATTGAGGAGCACATGCGAATTGCATGAATAATAAATAAATAGCCGCGCATTCGCCATACTCTCAGGTAGTTCAAACCAGCCATTTCGCCATTGTACAACAGGATTATTGCTCGAGAACTGGTATAATGCCCATTCAATACGACCCACATCATCTTTGACGATTCTTGCTGTGTATACTATTGCTGTATTATTGGTTGTTTTATAGAAATGGACTACATTCCATGTATCATCAATGTTCCCTGGACACATGATACTGTTATCTATATCGAATACCATTATATGGTCTAAGTTCATTGATTATTAGTACTAGCTATAATACATCATTTTACAATTACTACGCTTACAAATTGGCCAAAATCTGTATGATTGCTGCAATTCATGCACTAATAATGCCCATTTCCCCTCAATTGTCTCCACTCTATATGGTACTGGAACATCGAATGTAGTGAAGACACCGCCATGATTTCGAGAAAGTATTTTTACATTATAGCTGGTATTGTTCTCAATTGTCTTAGGAGATACGGCTATGTAATGGTCACCCTTGGCATAGTAATACTGAACTTCATTAGCGTTACCCAGCGAAAGGGTGTTTGGCGATGTAGAGAATGTAGTGTTATATACATTATTATGGTTTGATCTAAAATTTGAATGGGGCAAATATTCTAAACTATAATTATGAGTTGATGTCCCGTCCAAGCGGATTTGTTGTATGATAATTAAATCATTATCTCCAGCTTCTGTGATATAACATACTCCATTTTTATCAGATTCCAGATCGATATGCGTGGTCTTGCATCGTCCATATCGCCAATTATTCTCGGTGCTTACTCGTCGACGATATGTGTTGTACCAGTCCACATTCTCTAGTAGATCGGCTCGTTTATCCGATGTACACGGATTGTTGACATCCGTGCGTATACACCATAATACAAAATCCATTTCTTTAACATAATAGGCACCCGATAGGAAATCCCTATGGTATATTTGTTGCCATAATATTGGATCATTTCGAATACTGTTTCTTAACGAGTGACAACATGCTGATAAACGCACTAATTCGATATGACCAAGTAGACTACGGAAGACACGCTGGTCATGAAATGGAAGACTATTCAGACAAACTAGTAATCTACAAGACGAGTTGGAATTACTCAATATTTCAGTAGTAGTAGTAGTAGTAGACATAGTGGAATGGAATAAGAAAGGCGATATGGGGTAGAGAAATACGATGACGTTAGTTTAATCAAGAATACACAAATAAATCATACACAAGTGTGGATAATAATGAAGCATGGTGTTCAAGTCATTCTAATTGACAAGATATCCTACTGTTACTTGTCATGTCTTCTTAAGATGAGTACAATCTATAACAATATACTAATTCATTATTCTATTAGATGCACACATCAGAATTGTAATGATGACATGAATGGTGAAGGATTCGAGTATCGTGTATGGAATCGGGATATGGCAGCATATCTGAATGTTATTCAGATTATTCTCAGTCTTCGCAATGGAAATGGTGTTCCAACACAGCTACATCAAAGTGTCATTGCTTTTAAACGTTCAAGAAATGAAGGACAAGGACAACAAGAAACAACTTATCCGTGATACTATCGCTTTTACATCTGAATACATATTATCATGGCTACTATTTATTCGTAAAAACAAAAGGCTCACAGCGCTAATTGATTGGAAATGTTTGGTATAGATTTATGAATAACAATTATAGATTAATGTATATGATTAGGATAAGCGAGTGATTATTGGTATACACGTAATAGCAGTAGTGCCACATGAACGGATATGTTTATTGCCGAATGTACCCCCATATTATGAATGAGGGCATCATCGTCATCACTATTAGCACAGCTGCTCTAGTTGCAACAATGGTTGATAGGGAACACGCGGGGTTGTGGAGCACTTGTAATCCTTTTTAACACGCTTATATCATATTCTGCCACTTCTACTACTGCTACTATAACACGGAATAGTCCTACCACTAAACTGTATGGAGAATCCAATAGCTGGTATGGAACGAGAATGTCCACGCTATCAAAGTAATGTGGACACTACTACTCCGGAATATAAGGAGAACTATGCTGCCATGCTACAACTGGTAGAGGAGTTGAATGAACGTCTTCAAACGGATGGCACTTACCAAGGCAAGGAGCGACACATACAACGTCACCTTAAACGAGGTCAACTATTAGGTAATTAGTTAGCAAGAGAGGGAAACAACGTGTATCCTATGGTATTCATACTATGCTTGATGATGAATAGCACGCGAGCGTATCGAATTACTACTCGATCCAGACTCGCCGTTCCTCGAGTTGATGCCGTTGGCAGGTTGGGGACAAGATGATATGACGGTGGGTGGATCCATCATCGCGGGTATCGGTCTAGTATGGTGAGTTTGTCCTATAGCAATGAATGAATGAATGAACAAGATGCTAACAATTATGATAATGATAATGTTGTTGTTGTGATGGTAGCGGTGTTGAATGTCTAGTCGAGGCGCGTGTGCCTACACTGAATGGAGGAGCGGCAAATCAAGTGGGTGTCCATAAAGGACTACGCTTACAGAAGATTGCCATGGAGAATCGATTACCTTGCATCTCGCTTGTTCAAACGGCAAGTATGATCAGGTTAGTCGATGTTGCAACGAACTAATACGTACTACGGATAGGCTGGTGCTAATTTGGGTCAACAATCATTGGTATTCCATCCGGGTGGTGCAGGATTTAGAAATCTAGCTATTGCGTAAGAAGTTGAATATTTGCTTTTAGTCAATGATTGTAGTTATTGATTGTAGAATAATGGCAATAGATCCAAGATGGGTATTCCTACATGTAGCATTGTGTTTGGATCATCGACAGCAGGCGGTGCCTATTCACCCGGATTAAGCGACTATGTCATTATGGTCAAGAATCAGGCACAAGTATTTCTCGGTGGACCGCCTCTCGTTAAGATGGCCACCGGTGAGATAACCGACGCAGAGAGTCTCGGTGGTGCCGATATGCATAGTCGAGTATCGGGTGTGTCGGATCAATTGGCGATGGACGAGATTGATGCGATTAGGAAAGCGCGCGAATACATGACCAGTCTTAACTGGCAGAAACAGGGACAACTACCACTACGACATCTATACGGACCGAGTAGCGGGTTGGTTGAAGAACCGATCTATGATAGAGGTAAGTGAATGAATAGGATAGGATAGGATAGGATAGGATCTAGGGTTACTTATATTATTGATGCATTCCTTCTAGATGAGTTACTTGGAATTATTCAGGCTAATATTCGGAAACCATTTGAATGTCGCGAGGTCATCTGTCGTATTGTGGATGGATCTCGTTTCTCGGAATTCAAACCACTCTATGGCTCTAATATCGTTTGTTGTTGGGCTAGTATTCACGGTGAGCATCACTAGAACCACATACACATCTAGATAGCTTGATATCAATTGATGCTAACAAGTAAAATGATAGGTGTCCCGGTGGGTATCATTGCCAATAACAATGTTATCTTCAATGCAGAGGCCAATAAGGCTACCCATTTTATACAACTATGCAATATGCGGTAAGTCACTATCATCATGATCAATTAAAAGTATGCTGTACTAATATCGCATGACTAGTAATGTTCCATTGATCTTCCTACAAAATATCACGGGATTCATGGTGGGTCGTCAATACGAGGCATCGGGTATTATCAAGTCGGGCTCGCAGTTTATCAATGCCGTATCGAATAGTGAAGTGCCTGCCATCACTGTAATTATGGGTGCATCCTACGGTGCGGGTAACTACGCCATGAATGGACGTGCCTATGCACCACGCTTCCTATGGTCCTATCCGAATAGTCGATGCAGTGTCATGGGATCTGAACAATTGGCCGGTGTCATGGATATGGTGGTACGCGAGAGTGCAGCCGCGTAAGTATCGCCCTTTTGTTTTTACTCTAGCAATGATGAATCGCACACTTATCTAAATGTATATGATGCATTGACAATGATTGGCAATGAATAGAGCGGGTCGTCAAATTAACGAGGAGGAACAGGAGGCGCGCAAGGCTATCATGCAAGATATCGTGGAGCGAGAGGCCGACGTCTACTACACGAGTAGTCGCCTAGTGGATGATGGCATCATTGATCCACGAGACACGCGTACCATCCTAGGTATTTGTTTATCGGTAGTGTATGGCACACCAGTGAAGGGTGGCAATCTTCATGGTATATCTCGTATTTAATCGAATACTACGAATAATTCTGAATGATGATAATGCTACTCTAATCTAATCTACTCACTAATCAATAGCGAATCAAGCTTAGGCGATTGTTTATTAAAGCATACTAGTATACTAGAATAATGCATGATTAAACATTGTTGTAATCATATTTGTATATATGTATATTTAATGACAATTTATTACAATTAACAATCAAGTAGACATCAATGAGAGATTGCTTATAACTGACGTGGATCCATTCCATCATCTTGAATCAACTGGAGTATAGATCATGCTCATACTACTAATTATCGGTCTTCACACCATGAATTCTCGCGCTTCACTTGCTCTTCTTCTTCAGGCGAGAAATCATTCGTTATATTGAATGTCTTGCGAATTTCCTCGGGCGATTTATTCTTGATCATATTGGCCACCGTCTTGCATGTCAGATCCAACATGGAACGAATATCCAAGTAGTTGGCAGCCTAATTCGCATAATATTAGCAGCTATAACAGCTTGCTATTATTATTATTATACGCTTACCAGTATCATTTCATAGAGTGTGCCTTGATCCACACGACAGAATTCCATATCCCATTCGTCGATATCGTCACTTGACGTGTAATTCGTGCCATTCACGCCATTACCACCATTCTTGGATGTACTCTGAGCATCCACGTCGGGATCATTGCGATGATGCTCGCAATACTCGATTACTTTTGCCAGTATGGGACCACTTACATTAGGTAAGGGAATGACTGTATTCGATAATAGCAAGTATTAACACGCTAACGGCAGACAACCTACGATACTACTATCAAGCATACTGACCTGCATCAGTCTCGCCAACATCCTCGAGCATATTCTTGATGAGAAGTGACTTTTCAATAACACTTCGGTCTACCTCGAATTCCGAACCCTCTGAACTATGTAGTCGCACCATGATTGCTTAACAAAGGAGAATACGATAGAGAAGAATGAGAGGAGTAATCTATTGATTCGGGAAAATAACGTATAAATGGTATACGAGTCAAAGTATCATTGATAGGAAAGAGATGGAGATTCGATAACGTATTGATTTATTAGTCAATCGTCGATTAATGTACAAAATATAATTGGTTGCCAACCATATTGTCACTTTATTCAATTAACCTTGTATAGAATATTCACATCAATAGTATAGTATATCAGGTAACAACCTATGTCGTGAACACTGGTCTACACGAGTGTAATATTAAGGCATGATGTAATTGAATGATTGGAAACACGAATATACCGGTTGCACTATGGTTTGATATTAAGGAACAAACAAAGCAAGACTTTTTATTATCATAAACTGCGTATTATCTACTTAAAACATTGTATGACAGCATGCATATTGCAAATGTTCCGTAATCGAATACGTAGACTACATCATTTACACGATAGAGGAATATGATGTTGCTGTTATCTTGTATTCAGCATACGAAATTAACTATACTACTGCGCAAATTGGATGGAAAAAGCCTGTAATACTACTACAGGATAATTACCAATAAAAGACACTTTAGCATGCCACCTGAATAAATGGAACAAGCACAAACACACACACATGTGTGTGGCTAACCACAACAACAACAACAACAACAACCTTCTACTACGCTAACATGATTCAGACTGCACGATGCACGGAATGGCCCCTTTTTTTCCACTCACCATACAACTTGTATCACCATCTCTCTCTCTCTCTCTCTCTCTCGAGGAGTACCCTCTCTTTCTCGCTCGCTCACTCGTCCACACTTGTTTAGTCGTGCTGCTTGTTGACATAGTCCGGTTTCTGTATACTGTCGCTTCTTATCCTGCCTTGTGTGCAATAAGAAGCAGGATACGGTGCAGGATCTACATTTAAACATCCGCAGCTACTTTTCCTACTACTACTACTACTACTACTACTATTCTTTATCTAGCACTAATAACAGCAACAATATATCCACCATTTATTATTTTATAATTTCAATACTGCCTTTCCTCTTTCCTAGTCGCTCATTCAAAGTGATTGTATGAACGGGCCTGGTCTGCCTCTTTTATTGTCGTTTGTATGGTGGCTTTGTTGTTACATGGTCACTTACTTGCCATCCTTCCATCCTTTCCTTTCTATCATACCTACACGCGCACACTAGTTTCTCGCTTTCCTTCTTTTACAGGTTACACTTGCACTCATTCTAGCACTATAACACGCTCACTTTGCATTCATATATAACACTATTTATCTATTCGTTTGCTTTGTGTGTGTGTGTGTGTGCGTGTGCGCAGCTCTTTCTTTGTGATTGAATACGCGATAACTACTAGTGTGACCAGCGTGGTATTTGATTATCCGACGTTCACTGGTGAACCCAGTCGGAGTCTAGCCATATCATTTTAGGCATTTTCTTTTTTCAAGCGACCTACCATCCTCCATTCTTCAATCGCTTTCTTCTTTATTACCACTTTATTATCTCTATTTTATTACTTTATTATTATATTATCCTACTTGTCTTGATTCAATCTATCGTTCACTCAGATTACGACACCTACACTTACGATACACTATTGGTGTCTATACAGTTAATTAATTTATACTAGGCTATTCTACATCGTATTTGTTTTATTTGGTTGTTGTGATTTAATCATTTTTCAAGTCATCATCTGTGTCGGCATTGCTGCATACAACTTCTACACCCTAACCATACTCGACAGTTTCATGCATACATCCTTGACTCGTGCTTCGCCAAGTCAGCATTTTTTTGATACGATCGACAACACTCGTCCACTAGCTTGATTTCCACTAAAGTTACTTACACGGTGTAGTATTGAGAAGCATTGAGCCTTGGTGTTAATATGCAAGTGCAAGACAAGCAGCACTCGCTTACGTCTTGCGATCATATTGCCTTTGTTGCATCCAGCTATGATCGGGATATGGTGCAATCGTCACGTTCGAGTGGGAAATCATCTCGTCAGTCTGACTCGTCCTTCTATTCAATGTCGCATATACTATTTATTCTTGTCCTATCCATGCTTACTTTACTAAGCAGTTCATGTTTACTCGCGACATCATTGCAAGGCGTGGATGCTGCCGTGACTAGTGCATCTAATCATCATTTGGTACGACGTGAAATAATGAACATTGGTTCTCCGGTTACACCTCAATGGCGTGCCTTTCATACCGCTTCACTATCCGGAAACTACATGATAATCTATGGTGGTGTTGCTAATAGTCGCGATGCATTCTCGCAACCCGGTACTAGTGATTTATTCGTCTACTACATCAAAGATGGTCGTTGGTACAAGCCACGTATGATTAACGCGCCCACCAATGGGCAACGTATGCATTCGGCCATTACCATTGAAGATGGAATGATCCTCTTCTACGCCACCAATTTTACGGGAACTGATCCCGAATCGAGGAATCCCATTATGATGCTGTATCCTTCGTCATGGTCGTGGTCTATACCGAAACCGAATGTATCAACGCCACTATCTCGTGTGCGACAAACGTTCACCTACGTGAACAAGAGGGCCTACATGTACGGTGGCAGTACACAGGATCCGAATGGTGACATCAACACGGGTTCCATCAGTAATGGTCTAGTGGAGATGAACGTCGAATCACGCGAATGGATTGATCGTCCAAGCGGTCAGGCTCGTCAAGGTCATACTGCATGCTATCTAAGCAGCAGCAATTCAATTTTAGTATTCGGCGGTGTGGACAACACATTCAAAACGATTAATCAGCTTAATGTCTACAAGTTGGACGATAAAACGTGGGACTCTAGTCCTGTAATTGACGTAGATAAAGGTTTTCCATCAGCCAGGTAAGTTATTGTAATGTGACCATTGCTGCTCGTATTACTTACATTCATCGATGTACTAGAATGGGACATACTGCAACCTGTCTCGACAATAAGATGATTGTATTTGGTAGGTTATGTTTGCATGACGTATAACGGATCTACTCGATTATTTACACGTTAACTACTCTAGGTGGCACTCCTGATAATGATGGAAAATCCACTGTGCTTTCATCCAACGATATCTGGGTTCTAGAATCGATAGATAAAGGTAAAAAGTATTTGTGGTCGAAACCGCAAATGAAGAATACAAATCATGCACCTCCACCACGTATGGGTAAGTGAATAAGAACAAATGACGAGTGTATTACGTGTGATTATTAACATTTCTCTTTCTTTCTTCCCTTGCTCTTCTTTCTTTTTTGCATCAACTGGTTAATAGGACATACTGCTGTTCTAATCGGAAATCGTATCTTATTTTGGGGCGGTGTTAGCAATAGTGATGATTTGCGTATGTACGCTCTTGACACAGATACATGGACGTGGTCGCATGCCGAAGTTGACTCGATGCTTCCTGAACCGGGAGAAGTAAGCCAGGATGGCGAGAAGAAGAACGATAACGGCACAGTGGTGATTATTGTTCCGTTGTATGTGGTCTAGTAGGACTACTCGCCATCATGCGTTCATCCTACTTGGTCTACGAAAGAGACGTGCTCGCAAGTTGAATAATGGCCAGAATAGCGGCACTACTATCATAGTTGCCAATGGTGCTGCCAATGGTACCACCAGCAATGGTAGTAAGGCATTGTTGAGGAAGGAAACCCTAGACGATATGAGTCTTGGCTCTCAGTCACCAAGTAGCGTCGAACATCCTAGCATGACTGAGGTTGCGAATAGCGGCAAATACTTGAATAACAACAACGGTGACAACAACGACAGCAGCAAACGCAACAGTCAAAACCTTTTACTTATTGGACGACCGGTGATTAATAGCGAGACAAACTCGCCACGCGACTCTAACGGCGATCTATCGACTGCTGCTGCTTCCGATCCAACACCACGCGTACAACGTAAGGGCAAGCGTCGAGTTGGTCGTACTACCAATGCATCCGCTAATACACCCAGCGGTATCGATGATGACGACGATGACGACGATGTTGATCGATGGACATTTGCCTCGTCCATTTCATTCGGACAAAACGCGAATCCCAATAACAAATCTCGTGTATTCAGCAATAGTCACAATAATAATAGCAATAACGAGATACGACCGGCACGCTATTATCCACCACTTGCCGCACTACCACGATCACGATCCATGTCACAAGCGGTATTCCGTGCAAATCTACCGGCCCACTCCGCGACACCATCCGAATCTACGTCTAACGATGTGACACTACCGCTAACTCAAGTGATCTCACCGCCAATGAGTCCAAATCTACAACCAGGCAGTGTTATTTCCGGCATGGTCAGTCCACTTGATCAGATCGCTCGACTTCGCTTGAATCAAATGAAACGAGTCGGTGAAGGCGGCGATAATAGCAACAACAACAACAACAACAACAATGGTGATGATGGCAGCGGCAAGCAAGAGACAGCACCGACACAGAACAACGAGTTGAAGCCAGCCTATACTACATTGCATCCAGATGCATCATCCACCACGGCGAGTATCGCTGCCATGCTACGCGACGATGTTAGCGAGAATAGCTCGCACAAGTCTAACGAGAGTCCCGACGAGAAGATTCAAGTACGTGGAGGCGATGCACGCGAGAGTGTTGAAGGCTACTTGGTAGGCACCGCTGGTAGTCGCAGTATTACGGATCCTGGTGTATTACACGAGGAATCGGCCGAGGATGCATTGGACGGTACCGATGAAGATGACGGTACGGGTACAAAGCCTGCCTTACATCGACATCCAACACTCGTACGTATTGGTTCCGACGTACTACGACCAGGCTCAGTGCTATTCAATCGTTATATTCTACTTGATAGACCGGCGCCGAATCTGGCCACCGATGCCGTCGTTATTTATGCCGCGGACGATACGGCAGGCGAGATGGTCGTGTTGAAGATGTTTGTCTCGCGTACCGCTTGGGAACGAGAATATGTTGCACTTCGTTTCTTGCGTAGTCCACAGGTGGCGGCATTGCGTAATATTTACAATCTAGCCGATGAACGTACGGGTACAGAGCGATATGTATTGGTCACCGAACGATACGGTCGAGCATTACCGGAACTACTTTCGAAACTGGACGACAACGGCGATTTGGATCTCAACATGCGCACCGGTATATCACGTTCTATTGCGGAATGCTGTCGACATGCCACGCTCAAGGCTTAGTTATAGGCGATTTAACACCAGCGTCATTCGCTCAGTCAAACGATGACAAGCCACAGTGTAAACTCGTGTCACTCGAGCGTATTCGTCGTCCCGGCGAGATATGGCCAACTGACGCGGGTTGCCACACTCGATACTGTGCACCGGAAGTAGCGGAAGCGGTACGCGATCGATCAGAATTGATTGCTGCCGCTACCGTTGATCTTTGGTCATTGGGCTGTATTATATATGTAAGTAGCGCATAGCAGATTAACGTAGATTGATATTAACCATGTACACTTTATTGCTAATTACAGGAAATATTTGCGGAGAAACCATTATTTGATGTCACCGCTTCGGATGAGCAAGTACACGCATTCTTGATTCTAGCGGAATGCGGCTCTAGACTGGGACATGTCAAATGGTCGGAGGATCGTGTGCTAATACCGGATGACCTGAACGAATGCATTCCCGACGAGTCGGCACGATTGGCAGTTGCGTCACTTCTCTCGTACAATCCAAACAATCGATTGGCAGCGATTGAAGTGTTGAAGTCGTTCTAACTAGATTTCTAGATCATCAGCAGCAGCAGCAATTAGATCATCAACTAGATCGTCATAGAGAAGTGATGTGTGTATGAGAATTAGGATATGATTACACAAAAAAAAAGGCATGAATACACGCAGTTATAGTCTAGTATATTCTTTACAACAATAACAACGACTATAACACAACGTGTTGGTAGCATTTCTGTTCATTAAATCCAATATTTTACTATTGTTATTACTAAAAAGAACACGCTCGTTACTACAAATATTGCATATCTTTTACTACTATGTTCGTATAATAGCAATAACAAGTTTCTCGAAAGGATCTCGTGTAGGAATGATGGATCGATTGTTTAGGTCCATATCTATCCCTAGTGATCGTCAATAGTAGTAGCGATACGGTAACTTCATCCTATGATTGAAAAGCAGTACATGTATGTGGAACATCGTTTTATGCATTATCGTAGCATATTAGATGATGTCTCAAAGAAAGAAAAACAAGTGCCACAATTCTAATTATACCATGTAGCATTGTGCCAAACATCACTGCTTATGCAGTCTGTAATACGGGCTACTCCTATCCCTATTTTCGCTATTGAGGTAAATGCAAAGCTTTATTGAGGAAAGCGTTGCCACCACACCAAGCCATAGATTTATTGACATCTTGTCATTCTACTACTTTCGGGTATTCCTACACCATCTAGGATTTACTTGACATTAACAAATATCAATGGAATGGTATGCATTGCATTTTGACATGCTAGTATGCTAATGTCGTAGTAAACATGTAGCAGTCATCTTCAGGTTGCGTGTATTTCTTATTCTCTCGAGAACGTCTATTTCTACGCCACTATTATTCCCCGCGTATTACACCCCCCCCGCCATCATTGTTAGCATTGCTCTAGTGTTATACTTCATATCCACCGAGACTATCGGAAAGAAAAATATGATACCGTACCATCTAAATAATGCGCATATCCCCCTTGTTTCTGTCTTTAATGACTTGAGTGCTAATTGTACATGGGATCTACACTGGATCATCCTCATCCACATACACATCATCATACACGTATTGCACAGTCTGTTGCTATTGTTGCCCTATCTGAAATCACGTATAAAAGTGTTGAACACATCTGCACAACACTTGTTGCTAATTAGTTATCTACCAATTAAGCAAATCTCTTTCGTATACATGCATCAAAATGCGGTCACACACCACTGCTTGCACTCTTTGTTATTCACTCGTATTGTTCTGGCTAATGGCCAGCATTTTGTCTATTTGTTTTATAGCACCCATTGAATCGCGCGCATTATCTGCTCGTCAAATACCAAGTAGCACCGCTGCTGCTAATGACGGTAATGACGGTAATGATAGTGGTGATGGTGGTGACGTGTCTTCCTCGCACGCTGAGCAATCCACTTCAGTACTCGTGAGAAGAGCAGGTAGCGGGCCGGATGTTGGTGTCGTACTAACCACCTGCACTATTCCCGACGCATTGGCCCTTACCTTTGACGATGGTCCAGGGAGAAACACCGCCGACATTCTCAATGCACTTGGTCGACTAAGCGTGAAGGCAACCTTCTTCGTGAACGGACGTAACGTGGGCGATCTCAGCCGTGCAGAAGATGCCGCTCTGCTTAAGCGTGCCTACGACGAAGGCCATCAAATTGCCTCGCACACATTCTCGCATGTCGATCTCACGCAATTGAGCGCGTCCGGCATCGAGCAGCAAATGACCGATCTCGACAATATGATCAAAGGCATTATCGGTGTGCGTGTCACCTATATGCGACCACCCTACGGGAACACCTCGCCTCAAGTGTTATCGGTGTTGGGAAGCCTTGGTTACCACGTTGTAAATTGGAATCTCGACACTAACGATTGGCAGCATCCCAATGACGCCGACGCTACCTTCCACGTATACCAGAGTGTCATGGGCAATAGCGGGCCAGGCTCGTCATTCATCAGCTTGCAACACGATATCCAACCGTCGATTGATGGTCAACTCGTAGAACGAGTGGTCACCTATGCGCGATCATTAGGGAAAAGCCTAGTGCGCGTTGATGAATGTCTAGGCGCTGCTGGTACTGCGTATAGAAACTGAGAGCAATATTATTGACTACAGCAATAGTCTAAATCATACTGTGAAACTGTAGCGTTGTCTATACCAAACATCAAGTATAACTAGCATGTAGCTTAAGTGTACTGTCATGACATTAGCATTTTCGAGCAAGTGTTGGCTCTCTATTGTATGTTGTGTTCAATAAAAGCATTCCTTTCCTTCGTAATCTTTTGCTGTTGTTAGGTAGCAAGTATAAAAGTGATAAACCATTTGAACTACTAATTCCCAGTTTATTCCAATTGATCGTTAATGTTGTAGCATTGAAACACCGTTACTCGATCCTGTCGGCTGCATTAACAAGTAAAACACATGTCTGGTGAAGGCGAGCCTGAGATTCGACACGAGTATGATTTCTATACGAATAGGCGTACTTGCCATGATTCTGGCTGCTAATGTTGCGAACTTCGGAAAAACAACAATCTATCAACGGTAACATGTTAACTTGAAACAGTTTATGCTACGCTGATTCGTATTATTTATCGACTGTGCTATGGTAGAGGCCTTCGATAGCTTATCAGTATAGATGATAGTGTACATTACCGCCTTGTACTTGATGGCATGACAGCAGAGTTGACTTGCTAAAGAAAAGCATTACTATCATCATTATCATCACTATTGATCGGTGTGTCAGGATAAACAACGCGTTTTCCTTGCACAAATAAGGACGTGTCTTCATTCTCTACACGGTTCATGAAGCATTTCCCGGATAACTAATGTCAAATGCACCGAGTGCTTTATTGGGGAATAATAGTGCGGGACAAACGGAATTAGCGCACACTATTGGATGCTACTCGATAGCACTTGGTAAATGAGGTATTGATCCTACGTGAAACTGTCAATGTTGTATGACATTCGCGTGCGATCATTCTCTTCTAAACAGGTAAAATGGATATAATTAGTCGAACCCTCAATTTAGTTTCAAATCTATAGTCGTGGTAAACTATCCCCTGCGCATTCTTGAAACTACAATTGCTGCGCGCATTACTCCACCCATGGATGAAGCAAGTATAGCTTCAATAAGGTGGCGCATGAAACATCACGGTTCCGTGGTAATGACAACTTACCATATGGAGTACGCCTATCATGCTTTATTGAAGGGGAACGTGATTTTTATGTATCAAATACGGCTGTGGGGTAGTTGATATTTCACTTGTCGTCGATGTAGAACTACCGGGAAACTCATGAATAAATAGCTGCAGGATAAGAAGCTGTCCAGATAGCGATATTCAACAACCCCACCATTCCTACTATCCTTTCCATCATTACCTCCATCATTATCACATTATCACATTATCGCAACTATCGCAACTATCGTTATCTTTAGAAATGTTACGAAAATTTACACGTTACTTTGTTGTTGCCGCTTTATCTTTGTCGCAACTTGACAATGCACTTGCACAAGGAGACGAAAGAATTAGCCCTTATAGACAAAATGAATTGACCGCGAATATGAAGCGAGCCACTGGAGTCACGGTCAATACATGGCTAAATGATAGATTCCCGCTCCATGGCGAGGCAGAATTCAAAGGCAAACATTTACAAGTCAAATGCATCAACAACAAGTATCAACACGAGGTTGTAACTCGTGTCTACGATGTAAGCAGTAATTATAGTAATGGCAATCGTAGCGCGCTTGATACTAACGTCTATTCCATTAGCGTATGAGTAAAATCTACGATCAAGTGGCATCGCATAAGCGAGAATTCGACAAGCTATTCTTACCATGGTTCGGTGAATATGTCTTTGACAACAAGTTTTGCACGTTCTACGGGACAAACAAACTATTAATACCGCTAAGAGGCTATCTACGAGAGATGAACGACGATAGATCGGCCAAGACGTATAGCGTACTGACGCAACTAGTGAAAGGCAAGTATAACCAGTGCGTGGTCCTTATTAAATACATTCTAACACTAGCCATTAGCTACGATATTTCTTCATCATCTAAGGATAGCACACGGCAATCTCAACCTAGATAGTAAGTGATTATTAACAAATATTTAGTTTACTTTACTTTAGTTAACATATGATGATCAGATATACTTGTGTTCAGGAGGACCACTAAAGAAATGCCAAGGATAATCTTGTCCGGCTTTGAGCATGCTATCGTTTTCAACAACAAATACGATACAATGCCAAGGGATATCAACGCCGTGACCTACATGCCACCGGAATATTTCCCCGGTGAGAGAAATGTCGTATCACTGCCAAAGGATGTACGCATGGTTGACTCATGGTCTATCGGTGTTATCGCGTACATTATGGCTACGGCAAGTCCTGATTTCGATCTTAAATGGAGTGGTCCTATGGCTCGCGGATACTTTAGGTACATCTATAAGCGGAAATCATCTTATTTCAACGGCCAAAACGGTTGGCAAAAATTGCAAGACATGTTTATAAGCACCGTGATAAGTATGCATCTTAACAGCGATGCAGAGCATAGGTATTTACCCTTGTCAAGTTATGGAGAGTTAAGCGAGCTTTCGGAAATAATCGAGTACATGAGTGAATTGTCCGATATTCCATTCTAATCCAACAGATAAGACGGGAGAGCGCGACACATCATCCTCAGCTAAATTCACCTTTATTAATGATAAAATTATACCATGCATGCTATAGCATCTACATTCTGACTCTGGCTAGTCAGCAATAAATTTACCTATTTCACACATTGAATAAAAGTAGCAATTGAAATTGTTTTACAGGCTTTTTCCATCCAATTTGCGCAGTTAGCCATTTGTTTTTACGAATAAATAATAATTAACACTATCAATAAATGATCCATTACTAATACTGTATTGTTATTATTATTATGCTGTATCAATTGGCATTTCTATGGTAATAATGGTGTTAACAATTGTGTTAATCTATTTATTAATAAGCTGCAAATGTTAAAGGATAAATGCGCTAATTGGATGGAAAAACACTGTATTATAAAATACCGCCATTCAAATGATTATACAAAATGCAGCAATATGATTGGCTAATGAGAGCAGTCACGAGATACGTATATGTAGGCTTTCACCTCAATTCTAACTAGGTTGGATTTTTGGCACTAATCTGTGACTGCTGCTACTGGCGGAACCTATTCTGAATGGCTGGGATGACGTACGATATGGTGTCAAAACTGGCTTGTTTATCTTCGCGTAGACAGATGTGTCCGATGAAGTGCGATGTCGGCATTGGCTCATCCGCGGAAGCGTCTATGATGGGTCAAGGCTGTTAAAGAGGCGGGCAATGCGTGAGGCTGGCTAACAGAGCAGCGAAAACCGTCCGCATCGATCACGGTCAGCGGGTGGCACTCTCGAGTGTAGATATCCTACTTGTAGGATCGTTGAAACAAGCTAGATCCATTCTACGATGGACTGTCATTCAAATTTTTTGTTGTTGTTTGCTATACTAATTGTGATTTATTTTTTAAGTAGTGTTTTATTTTATTCAATGCAAAGATCATTGATTGCCGTGTTAGGAATCTAGCGATTGAGTAGATCTAGAACGCAAGCCACCGTCCCTTTATGTTTTTCGGCACTACGACGTGCGTCGTCCAAGGGCGTATCACCACGGAAATCCCGAACATCCTGCGACACTCCATGATCGAGCAAATGTTTCGCGACATCGTATTGATTCTCTGCCGCAGCCTAAATAGTCATGAATTTATGGATCAGCATGATTGTAATGCTGCAATAACAATAATAATGATAGTAATCGTATAAGCCTAACTTACCCTATGTAGTGCCGTTCGTCCATCGGTGCTAGTACAGTTCAAGTCGACTCCGGCATCTACAAGGATTTGAATCACCTTTATATCGCCAACAGCAGCCGCACTAGAAATCACATAAGCTAATTGATGGAGAATAAACTAGGCCACTTACTGATGTAACTGATGTGTAATTTCCGCCAATTCTGTATCGTTGAAATGAGCACCAGTTTTGCGCAGTAGCTTTACGACCAGATCATGTTTGAATCGTACTGCCACGTATAACGGCGTATGTCCTAGTCGATCAAGTACATGGACACTGGCACCGTGCAATAGTAGATACTCGACACACGTAGTATGTCCATTACCGCTAGCCAAGTGCTGCTCAATCAATTAGCGTAAGTGTACAATATTAACGAATAATAACACGCGCATCTACTTACCAATGGTGTAAATCCAGCATAGTCTACGCAATTCAATTGTAGCGTACCACCGAAAGCGGTCTCCATTGCGTGTAGTCCTTCCAAGTCACCGGAAGCTGCGGCAAAACAAAGTAGAATTGGATAGAGATTGCGCTCGACTTCCGCGCGTTCATGATCGTCAACAGCGTCCCATTCCTTGGCCGTATTGGCATTGGGACGAGTGGCCGATAGTACAGCACGAATGATAGCTCGATTCTTGTACGGATGCGAGAACTGTTGTTCCGATTGAAGTAGGGTCATTTCACCGCGTAGATTACGTTGCATAAGTTCGCGACATTTCTCCGGTGGATATTTCGATAGCAAGTACGACAGTTTAGTCAATGCACACTACGTAAGAGGCATTAGTAATGTTTATCAATCATGCTTCTTATACGATTGCACAGCTTACCTCCGCTGTCATATCACCGCCTGGCACGACACCCGCCTTTAGTAGTGGTTTCGCTGTTGCATAAAGATCCGATACAAGACCACGCGTACCTATATACATACACATATACATATACATATATTAGATATCATATTTATGCTAACTTATCACGTACATTGCGAGCAATTAACAATGACAATGCCACGATCTGTCGCCTCCTTTAATGCGTGCATTAATTCAGGTCGATTATTAGGTGCATTACCAGCACCATAAGTCTCAAGAATAATGCCTTGTATAGGAGGCATAAGAAATGCGCGTACGGTTGCCTCGGTAATACCGGGGAATATGCGTAGTGTGGCAACATTTGGATTCATTTTTTTATGTGCTCTAAATCGAGCAATTCGATCGGGATGCAAGATCTCGGGCCATGCAACGTCTAAACAGTCAAGTGGATTATATCATCATTAATGGCGACTATTTACTATGCAATCTCGAATGATGCACACTTACTTATATTAATGCCTACTTTCGCTAATGGTCGAAGATTCGGCGAGTCAAATGCATCAAAGTCGACGGCATCCACTTTGGAGGAGCGGTTACCGCGATAGAGCGAGTTATTAAAGTAGAGGCACACCTCGGGCATAACGAAATGGCCAGCGATGGTGAGTGCGCCCAGTAAATTCTCTACACCGTCATTCCTTATTTCCGATATCGGTACCTATTGGCAAATTCGTTAGTATGCATGCTTACCCTGATTACCATGCTATTTACTTGTGATCCCGTGACAATCACCGTCTTTCTAGTTATCAAGATGTCATCAGCTATTGTGTACACATTCCCATCTGTACTTGTATCTACCATCGTAATGCATGCGATACTTACCCCAAATACTCTAACAGGAAGCTAAGTGCACTGGCGGTGTAGGCCATAGTGTCAGTGCCATGTAAGATGATGAATGCATCGAAATTCTCGTAATTTGCCTCTATATCCGTGGCAATTTGAATCCAGCCTGATCATTCATGATGTCATTATTACATGTCATTGTTATACACGCTTTATTTGTCACTTACCATCCATGGTCATGTTACTCGAATCTAATAGCGGACTATACTCTAGAATGGCATAGCTGATACCCGTCCTGTTAGTGGTGCTAGCTACCATTGCCGCATCATTGTCTAAATACCTACCGAATACGCTTGCCATACATTGACTGGGGCATCATTAACCAGTGCAATTGTCGACTGTCATAGTGTTGATCATCAATACGAGTGGTGTCTAATTTCTCGGCCATTGCTACACTTTGTAATGGCTCTGATGAAGGAACTTTACGGGAAAACGCCTCCATCTTCTCGAGTCCTTTCGGATCATGGAATCTAGCCATTGTTTCCAGCGTCTTTCCCAGATAATCAGGTACCTAAATTGATCGAGCAATACGATGATTAATACAACTCGTAGCAAGTATTCTACAATCCGTATGATTTTTCTAATACTCTACTGTTACTTACGGGTATGTAACCTTTATCCCTGCTATTTTTCATGCCGATAGTGCCTCCCGTATAAATAACCAGTACACGCGAGATATCTATAGATATTTACACGGATATTATTATTGTTATTGTCGTTGTTGTTGTTGTAATGCAACCGACTAACCTGGCATGAGCATGCTGCTTTTATCGGCTACCGTTTGCAGCTTGACAGCGGGACTTTCAAACATTACGTCCGACTGCGTAGAGCCCATACTTTCCGTAGAGGAACTGTGCTCCATAAGCACGGCCGACGGTGGAATGTTTAGGCTTTTGTCCATTATGAATAGGCAACAAGAGGATACACAATAGACAATAGGTTGAAATTAGACATCTCCTTTTTTTATTCAGTTCTATTTATTTATAGAGCCATATAATGAAACAGTAAAACCTTTTTCTATTTCTTTTTCATGCAAATACAGTCATTATGACCATTTGCCAATAGGCACAGGATATACGATATAAGTAGTATATCATTCATGCATTAATATCATCGAGTAAGTTGTATAGTATTGCTATCGGTTATAAGGTGTAAAGATATCGTGATGATCTAATAAATAATTTATTTTTCTTCTTTTTACAATTCTTATTATTTAATACAATATACGTGTTTAGATTCACTGATTATTACTATGGAATCTGTAACTAAACGTTCTATTCATCGTAGTAGTGATAGTGGTTCTGAGGAGAGTGAACAAGAAACTCGTTATGCGCAAAGTAAAAGGCCTAAGCATGGTCATTCAGTATTTGACTTGGTAGCTGCCAGCTCGAAGCATAATATAACAGGAGCAATGGATTATTCATCAAGTGATAACAGCGATACAGATGAAGAGGAAGAAGCACAAAAAGTACTAGTAGTAGTAGAAGAAGAAAAGAAACAAACGAATACTACAACGACAAAAGTAGTTGCCGCAAAACGACGACGTAAATATGCACGTAGTATGGAGGCAAGAGAACGACGATGGAAGCGTAAACAATTGAAGCGCAGTAAGTGATTGTAGATCCACATTAGTACTAATGATAGTAATGTTACTGATGCTGTTATTATAGCTTTACAGGTCAAATAGTAGTTTAACTTGGATTGTAATAAATTTATCAAATGTTCATTTTTTCGTAGATTATAGTGTAAAATCCAAAGGTTTAAAAGCTTGTTTAAACGCATTAGCCGCTTGTGTTTCCTCCGACTCGGATAGAACACACTGACGCCAGTCTGCTCTACCGGGTATCTCTAATGCTTGTGCCAATATATCTCTAAACGGACAACATTAATAATGATCACATTATTGCCGTATTATATCGTGTTTATATTACCTTCCTAGTTGCAGATTGAATCGTGTACGCGGTGAAAACGAATGAATAAACGATTGTCCATCGGGTAAGTCTAGTTTAAAGTAGCATGCCATAGGATTTGACTATATGGATATATACATATATGCAAGAGTAATCATATTGTTAATCTAATTCACTCATATATGTCATTAGTTACTTACAGGTAGTTGATCGACAAGTGTTAATCCTTGATCAGTTGTTATCGTCGTAGCTGCATTAGCAACTGCTTCCACTTTATCTTTAGGTATCGACACAACCTAATCGTTATTTATTAGTGCACGTTCATTTGCCATCAACTTATTCCTTACCTGGAAATGTGCATGCTGTTGCGTACCTGGTCGACATATCTCGAATACAACGGGTACTGCATCGTATTGTGCGTAAAACTTTGTCAAACTATCCATGTATCTATCTTTCTCGGCCATCCAACTAGCAATGGTTTCCGATGGTAGTGCGCGTAGATTATCCACATGCTGGATCGGGATCAGTAGTAAATGACCACCACCCGGTACACGCGAGGTTTCCTTGTCAAGTAGCGCACCCTTGGGTAGTGCCATGTAGAATGCCTCGCCGATAGAGGCGATCAAGTGCTTGGCCACATCGGGACTACCTAAGCAGAACCAGCATGGTCCTGTATTCATTCGTATATATGCATATATGCATATATGTCTGTTACATTCTAATTAGACTACCATTCATTCTATAACATACCTTTAGCAGGTCGAGCCGATGCTGATCGATCAGTCTTCTGGGGACATTCCTTGATAAAATGTCCCGGTTCATTACAGATTTTACAAACATAACCGGCAGGCGGTGCCTCTAACCACATCACTCGTGTGAATAGACGGTGTAGCGAATCGAATACGTATAAGCAACTTACTGGATGGACGACCACGTTTTGTATCTGGTGCTAATTGTGCATTGTCTCCCCATCTTACCTGCTGGCTAAGATGATCATTCTCGTTGGGACGCGATCGTTTCATGCCAGCATTACTGAATGGTAAGTCGGTGGTATGTGCGGGCTGTTCAGCCAACTGCTCCATCGTACTATGAACTGTTGGTATGATATTCATCGCGTAAGCCCACTAAACAAAGAGAGAAAGAGAGAGAGAGAGTATATTAGTTGATTATTGTTATGCATCTGTTCTACCATGCTTACCTGCATCTTTTCCTTATTACCAAATGCTGCCAATCCAATAAATCGCGAGACATGTCCATCGCTAGATCCTGAACGATACGGTTCGCGTTCGTAGTAGACGCGTTCTGACACGGCAAAATGATAGCGTGGACATAGCTTCGTAGCAATTGTCGCTATTCGTTGACTAGCCAATTGTGGTTGATATGGCTTCTGACTACCCTGCTCAATACCCTGCGGCCAATCGTACGTAATGAATAGATCGGGTTCACCCGCCTTACTAGGTAGTGCGTCCACTTCATCTGCATTATACGCTAATGTTGTGTCGGTGATCTAGTTTACAGGTTGCTACGATTAATGACAATGCTATAAAGCTAGTAATAATATTAGACGATTACATTGATATCAGTGCCACCAACGTAAGCTAGTTCATGCCTTGCGCGGTCGTTAATACACCACAGGTACCTACACGTTACATAGAACTTCATTAGCAATATATGTATATGTATATCTATGTATCTATTTACCAAGATAAGTTAGATTAGGACATAGTTCACCATGCGTTTTCTCCACATGGTCACTTATCGATTGAGGTAGTCGCCTACTACCCGGTATCCAATAAGTAGTAATAGGAACTGTATAGCACGACATGTAAGCGTTAATCTTTTATCATATTATATCACGACGCGTACCATCTATTTTCCCTGCCAATAGCGTGTCAATTATCTCATGCTGTGTCTCGTCGTCTGTACTCGTAAACAAGTCGCCCACTAGTATAGCCATGTCAAATGGCCCGCTTTTCTTATTGAGTGCCGCTACACGGCCAAGTAGCGTTTTGACGTTGAACTTTGCTTGTTGCGCAGGATCATTGTCGAGGCCACCTATCACAGGACCTACCATTAGACTAGTATGACAGTATCGATAATCCCATTGGTTCATATTAGTGCTTTTCTCTTTTATTATACTGCCGTACTTACACTTTGATAGGCAGATTATGGTCTGTCGTGGTCATTGTGTTTAACGTAACCGAGAAGCTAAAGAAAAAGAAAGTAAAGCAAAATTTATTGGATAAATCGTATTTGTTAATGATTTTTTGTTTATATTACAAACGAGTAAGACTGAAGTGTACCATCATCATTTCCTCCACTTTCTCTTATTCGACACCAAGCACGTCACTACACTCGCTTTGTCATCTCTTTCCTATTTACTGTTTACTGTTTACTATCATTGTCTCCCTGTATATTGAATAAATATGGCACTTGGACTGAAGCAAGACTTATCCACCGAGTCAGCCGGTCCATTTCCCGTCAACACTACGACATTTGAAGAGATTGCTCGTAAGGAACTGGTAGATGCCTTGGATTCAGTAAGTAGTAAAGGAGCTAGAATACTTGTATTTGACTAACGACACACTGCTTAGGTGTATAGTCGTAAGGACTTGGTATTGGATCCTCAGTTAGCTGGTCCGCTAAATAGAATTACGGATATTCAATTGTTAAAGGTAATCAGTTTATTTGGCTAGCTATTTACGCTTATGATATGGAATGACGATTATTTAGGAGCATGCTGTTGGTAAAGTGTACTATCTGGATAAAAAGCCCATTGAAACGGAGAACAATGTCATTGTCTATATCTGTCGACCGCGAATGATGTACATGCGTTATATCGCAGGTAAGTAGAATGAGTATAGGAATGCACCTATCAACACTGAAGTAATCATGTAAATGTAGAACATATCAAGAAGCATGAATCGGAAGGGAAATCACTGGTGTATAAACTGTTTATGGTACCACGTCGTACACTTGTTTGTGAGCAGATACTCGAACAAGAGGGTGTACTTGGCAATATCCTTTACATGTCAAATTGAATGAATTGATGATAATAGATGAGTATCACTTGACTCTCTAGATGCTGATTTACGCGTTGAATTAGGTGAATGTGCCATTGATCTTATTCCATTGGATTCCGATCTATTATCCTTGGAATTAGAGGACACGTTTAAGGAATTATATGTGGTAAGTTAGATAGATATACATCAATGTATAATAAGAATAAGATAATGTATTGATACGGGACAACAACAACAATGATACTAGGATGGCGATTACTCCTCGTTGTATAATGTGGCACGAGGAGTGATGCGACTTCAAACGGAATATGGATTCTTCCCGCGTATTCTAGGCAAAGGAGATATGGCCAAGGTATTTTATTATGCTTTGTTACTATTATCTAGCTATTAATGAATTGATTAGGTATTGGCAGATATGCTATTACAAATGCGAAGAGAATTAGCCACACAGAATCAAGTGGTCAAGGAGGGTGCCAGTCTCTCGGTGGCCATAGACTCATTGGTTATTATCGATCGAGCATCTGATTTAGTGTCACCATTGTGTACGCAATTAACGTATTCCGGTCTAGTTGATGAATACTATGGGATTAAAGATGGTAATGCAACAATGATAGATTGCTGTACCGTTTACTAATAGATGTAATCATAGGCTATATTGAAATGGATTCGCATGCTCGAGGTGCACCCATAGCATCCACCTCCTATGATGATTCATTACCAGGTTCACCATTAGGTACCGGTAGAAGAAAGCGAGTTCAACTGGATACGCGTGACACACTATACAATCTAATTGGGGATCTTAATTTCACGGCAGCCACAACAGATTGCAACAATTTGCAAAAAAGATACAAGAAGGTCAAGAGGTAAAGGAGAGGAGAGGAGATGAGTAAAATGATAATACATACTAATAGTAACATCTTAATAGGAACGACATAAGATGAAGTCATTGTCCCAGCTACGAGAAATGGCAGGACGTCTTAATGAACTGCAAGCGGATAAACAATCACTCACTACGCGTATCCTTTTATTCTGTATACAAGTCATCCACTATAATAGCTAATGTAGACTTGCATCACTGAATGAATTCAAATAGATTTGAC
The DNA here is from genome assembly GCA_025201365.1 of Syncephalis plumigaleata. Taxonomy (NCBI): domain Eukaryota; kingdom Fungi; phylum Zoopagomycota; class Zoopagomycetes; order Zoopagales; family Piptocephalidaceae; genus Syncephalis; species Syncephalis plumigaleata. Next base: position 949,561 of record JAIXMF010000008.1, on the reverse strand, counting down.
CATTACTGAGAATATTCAAAAGTGGATTGACACCGATTCATTCCGAGATTATTTAGAAGCACAGCAAGGTGAGTGATAATAATAATAGCAATAAGTGTAGGAGATATGATGAGTAACCATGTATCATAAATCAATTAACTAGCTCTACTGGATGGACAAGACACGAATGCACATAGCAATACTGTTGAAGAGTTGATTAATCAACAAGCACCCATTGAACAAGTACTTCGTCTACTATGTCTACAATCATTAGTGAATCATGGACTTAAGGTTAAGCAGTATGACTTTTTCCGATATGAAATTGTACAGGTATGCTTGCTGTAATCTAGACTATCACTGATATAGTATACTAATCAATGAATCGGCTATTTGATTAATGAGTAGACCTATGGCTATGAACATATGTTGACACTACAACGATTAGCCAAGGCTGGTCTACTAATACCACAAGGCAGTGGACGTAATCATTACCCGACCCTACGTAAACAACTACGACTTAGTGTACCTGATGTGGACGAGCAGAATCCCACCGATATTGCCTATGTCTACTCGGGCTACGCTCCATTGAGTGTACGTCTCGTGCAATGTGCGAGTAGAGTGCCGGCACGCGGACTCGCAGGTATCAGTGGATGGCGTGGCTACGAGGATGCACTACGTCTTATGAAGGGCGAGACCGTGGATGAAGTGCAGCGTGTTGATGATAGTATATCACAGCGTAAGTGATCATGACTATGTTAATAATGAGTTAATCGACTAACTTGTTCATTGTTATATTATACACGACGATATAGAATGGGTTAAACGTCATCCTGGTGAACGTGCCACTGTCGTATTATTCTTGGGTGGTTGTACGTATACTGAGGTGGCTGCACTTCGATTTCATACTAGAAAAGAACCTGGTGAGTGGAGATGGACACACATGCGATGAACATGAATCATTATACTAATAGTAACAATATGATATGCTATGTCAATAGGTCGCCACTACTTGATAGTAACTACGCAAATGTTAAGTGGACAACAGTTAATACGTTCTCTAATGGAGCCATCTCAACAATGAATAAATAAATGAACACGAACTATTATTTATTTATTTATTAGATATCATCTACATCAATGATGATGATGTTGAGAATGCTATGCCTCCATATGATCATGTCCGTTGTGTTCCGCGGTAATAATACTCATACACTTCCATTCATCGGCATAGGTGGCTTTGTAATAACAACGAGTTAATAAGATTATAATGCGTGTACACTATGCTAGATGTGTGTTCATTTACCTTTCCATAATCGCACTTTACCATCATCTCCGGATGTTGATAGAATTGTACCTGTGATATTCCATTCTACTCGCCAAACCTGTACTAGCTCTATTACTATCTACATGTCTACAAATTATATAATTGTATACATTACCTCGGCGTTATGATCTACAAAGTTGGCCACCATTTCGACCTTGTAGCGTGTATCGCTATCGCTCGTATTCTCAGTGAGTTTAAAAATACGTACACGATGATCTTTACATGCGGTAGCAATCAATTGGTAACTCCTATTTATCATGACAATCGATTAGAGCATGTACAAGTGTATACTCGTACATTCCTAGATCTTACCGTCCAACATTAGGTGCCCATGCCACATCATGCACTACACCCTCATGTCCGTACAATTCCTCGCGTGCCTGCCATTTACCATGTTGATCTATTCTAAATATCTAAGAGAACATTACTAGTTAAGCCATCATTGACTAACTTGTATGTATGCGTTGCTTACCTTGCAAGTATGATCTCTACCACATCCTACTGCTAGTTGAGGTGGTAGAAACTTGGAGGACACCAAGAAAGACAATAGTTGCCCTCGGCCTCTTTACTTGATCCACCCACTGACACGTCAAACTCCTCGGTAAGTGTCCAATGCGATAGATTGACTACCTCCATTGCTTCGTAAATACGAACACATCCATCGGCCGCACAAGTTGCCTAATCATCATCCATCGAATAAGTAATAAACGAAGGAATGAACAGCAATGCAATGAATGCTTACCAATTGTAAACCATGATGATGCGGTGCAAATTCAATATCCTGCACTGATCCTCGACTATCCACTAAGCGAGCACGTTCAATCCAACGACGACCACTGTTCTTCGGTTCTGTCAACAGCTTATTAATAATAGTACATCTAAGAGTAGGGGAAAGTATCCGCATAATAACTTACCATAATCTTGCTCTTCCCATATACGTACAGAACGGTCGAACGAACAAGATGCGATCACTTGACCATACTCTGGATGACCCCAACAAACGCGTAACACTGAACAATCATGGGCCTAGCGTGACATATTCAGCACAGCTATTTGGTTGGTTGATTGTTTATTTACTTCTACGCATGTCTATGTGCATATAGTTACCTTCCAACTATCATTAGGTTCCCAGCCTGTTTCCTCGTCAAAATCCCATACTTTTAGTCGTTGGTCAGAACTACACGAGACTAGTCGTCGTCCGTAAAAGTCATAGGCGATATCATGAACAAGATCTTCGTGATCCGCGTCGAACTTTGTCACTTGCTGCATGATTAAAAAGGAATACAACGAGAATTCACGAATAAAAAGGAAGGAAAGGAAATGATAATCCACGTAAGAAAACTCGTTGTGTAAATAAACAAAAAAGCATTTGTGTTTGTTATTAAGAAATGAATTATCTAGTAGATTTCTTTTCCTTTCTTTTCCTCATGTCTTATTGTATTATTAGTCTAGGTATATATAATATTATACTATAACAAAGTATGGATCCTACAAAGTGGATTCCTGCAGGTTCTATTACTGTACAGAATGTTATTGATACGATTCCAACTGGAGCAACTTGGTCTAGCTACTTAGCAAATGAACCTGTTACCACGGAACAACAAGATATTAGTACGGCTATCAACCACCTAGTAGTCTGTAAATATGTGGAGGCTATTCTCGGTGAGCAATCTAGCAATAGTAGTACAAGTAGACGGGTGGATATTTGGTTTGCTATCACGGGGTTTGCAAACAATATAAAGGGTCGACCTATAGCGCCGGTACGTCGACGTAAAGTCAACTTGCCTGAATTGAAATGGGCATTCTTTACTCTTTTAACGCAGCTGGATACGACACGACATCTTACGGTAAGGAGACACGCTATACTCTACATTAATATTCACTTATCGTATATATATACATTTGTATACATTTGTATATAGAGCAAAAAGAGTCTAGTGGATATATTTCATGATTTACCATCGCCTACCATCAGTCAGCATATCTATGATATGGCAAATGATGATATACGTGAACTATTAGGGGAAACAGAATCCGAATACCTGGATGGTATGAAGACATCGCTCTATGGCTATCAAAAGGTAATTTATATGTTGTTGTCAACATTATCACTATACATTCTGACTAAGTAGTGATGATAACTAGCGTTCACTTTGGCGTATGATTCAACAGGAGATGTGTCCAGGTCGATTGGTTGAACCTAAAATGATTCCACTACAAGATATTAATAACGACTCTTACTACTTATCAATGTCAACTTGGCGATTCTATCGTGAGCCTACCTTCTATGACTCGACGCGTGGCGGTGTCATCTGCGAGGATATGGGTACAGGCAAGACGTGTATCTGCTTGGCACTCATACTACATACAAGACATCAATTGGCATGGCCTGATGATCGAGAGATTACGTGTGATCTAGTGGAAGATATGAAGGGATCGAATGGAACTGCGCCATCCTCTCTTATGAATCTATTGACCATTAAGATTATCATGGAGAATATACCGTATCGACTGTGGAGGGATAGTTTGCCTAGTACATTAGTGCATCATCTTGATCGATATCCACCCTACTACTATCGAAATGAGGACAATTCAAATAGACGAAGAAGATCTCAACTACTTGTACAACGACTGAAGGTCTATTTAGCATCGACTACCTTGGTTGTCGTGCCTGCTAATCTAGTAGATCAATGGACAAATGAAATAAATAAGGTAAGCCATACCACTGCTACTATTGTTACTCTTATTATTGATATAACTCTACTTAGCATGTTGATGATTTAAGCTGTCGATTACGCGTTATATCGCATCGAGAACCGGAAATACCTACGGCGAGAGAGTTAATACATTACGATATTGTTCTAATAAGCAATAAACGATTTGCAATTGAACATGCCAAGGGTGGATTTGAATTTACTGGTAAATAGTCGAGTTATCTTGTAGTATGGCATAGTAGTTGATCAACTTCTTTAGGTATACCATTATCGTGTCATTGTTCGTATATTGGTTCGACCTTGACCGTAGATTGCCATTGTCAGAAAGGCCACGCTACGTGTCACCATTGCTACAAGTTCATTGGAAACGACTTATCATCGATGAAGGTCACGTAATGAGCTCGACTACATCGCATCAAACGTTATTGGCATCGAAGTTGACGGCAGAACGACGATGGATTGCCACCGGTACACCTACACAGAACTTGGCCGCTACCGTCAATCGAGTGGAAGCGGAACGAGACGACATGAAACGATTGGGTGGGATTATCGGTACATTCCTACTACAGCAGCCGTTCAGTTCGTGCACGAACACTTGGAATAAACGAGTGACTAAGCCATTCTTTGACGGTGAATTTGGCGCGGTTGATCGTGTAGAGCGTATTCTCTACCCGTTAATGATTCGAAATCGACCTGAATCCATTGAGGAAGACGTGCAACTGCCGCCACTTTATGAAACTATTGTTACTTTACGGTTTACACCGGTACAACGACTCACTTACAACACACTGATCGCGCTACAACATTTAAACGCGGTACTCACGCAGCGTGTCGATCGTGACTACTTTTTCCATCCGATCAATAGGAAGCCACTCGCGGAAAGTATTGCCAATTTATGGCAAAGCTGTTTCTGGTTTATGCCCGCGAAGCTTGATCATCTACACGAGGCAATTCGACATGCGCGCAATGGATTGGATCGTGCGGAAGAACGAGGTTATAGCGATACAGATATACAACTCTTACATACGATTATTGAACATTTACAGGAAGCCATCATGCATGATACTTGGGTGCAATTGTTGCAAAATCATGAACCAAGTATTATTATTACAGGATTACCCGAGATATATGTCAACACTTGACTCAAGATCTTCGTATGAAATGTATACCGCAGTATGGTAACGAAGTGGATGGCGATGACCAGCAATACTCGATACCGTTGGATCATCTACGTCGATGCAACTATTAGCTTTGGAGGTACAACGGAAACAGCTGGATAAAAAGATGAAATTATTAGCGAGCACAGAGAATGACGATATAAATAATAATAGTGTAACGGATCATACTAATGCCACCATAATGATGACGAGTTACCGAAGAATATCGATGATGTGTTACGCGTAGATCAGCAAGCTGATGAGACACTGCCAAAAGGGCAGCATGTAACATCCGCGGCAATGCGACGTAAAATTAGTCGGCAGCAACGTGAAAAGGAACTTGCCATGGTTAGACCTTATTTGACGCCACTTCACAAGACGGCCGTTCGGTCATCGACTAGTTGCAAGCTAACTATCTAGTGGAACGGGTTAGCATGCATGTTGGTCATGAGAAATGCATTCTATTTACGCAGTTCAACAATGACATGTACTATCTCCACGAGGCATTATGTCTATCGAATATACGCTGTCTACTCTATCATACACAAGGCATGGTAAGTACGCGTATATGAAATAACAAGTAGCTAGTTCTATTCGATCGATTCTTATTGGTATTTATAGGGCAATCGGAACGATCACGTAATATTACCACATTTACTACGAGTGATCAAGTATGGGTGATTATTATGGATACTCGACTAGCAGGTAAGTTCATTGCATTGTACAACATACCATGCTGACAATAGTGAAATATGAATGATAATCAGCTTATGGTATTGATTTGTCGTCGGCTTCTCGCGTCTATTTCGTATCACCAGTATGGCAGAATGCCATGATGCGTCAGGTAAGATGAGCGACATTACCAGCTGATACCTATATTGATCTCTTCTCGTGATAGGCGGTGAAACGAGCTCATCGTATTGGACAGACACGTCCAGTCTACGTGGAGACACTAGTCGTCGAGGGCACATTAGAACAGACTATACTTAAACGACGACAAGAAATGACGCATAGTGGTGAGTAGATGTGGCGATAACCTGTTGCTTTATTGATCAATGTATGTATATAGTGCAAACATCGAGTATAACCGATGATCGCGGTATGCGTCATATGCTCAGTAATGCTACCTTTGTAGGCAGTGATCAAGTGGCCGATGCAACCCTACTGCCATCACTACCCTTTCTACCAAAGCATAAGCAACAAGTGGATACAAAATCGAGTAGATCGGATGAGCATCCTTCAATGGAATTTGATGTTGACGTAGACATCAATATGAACGTGGAAGAATGAGATCATATCGATAGTAATTCGTTAGCAAGTATATATATGTGTTTTTAATTAGAATGAATGAATTCTCTTTAGTTGCAATCGGTATTAGACCATCTGTAATAGTAGCTATATTGTGTATATGTATTGATTAAGCGATTGATCATCCATGTAGTACATGTGTGATGAGCAAGGATAACAAGAATGAACGAAAGAAATAGCCTGTAATATTCTTTATTAATTCCTTGTTTACTACTATTGCTTTTTCCATTGTTATTGTTATTATGCTTGCTGCAGTTGGTCAATTCTGTGCTACTGCTTTGTGGAAACAGAATCTAGAAGCATGTCGTACGCTCATTATGAAGGCTGCTCAGAAAGAAGCCAAGGTGAGTGGTAGTAGTAGAAGTAGCTCTATGGTTATGAAAGAATGATATACGTTATGCCACCAAGTAATAATAAATGGGTATACTTATCGTTGTCGATATTAGATTCTATTTCTACCAGAGGCATCCGATTTTATTACAGAAACAGCGCGTGAAAGTTGTCAACTTACTTCGGAAGGTGTCTCTGCCCAGTATCTTAGTGAGATTAAGCGATTTGCCAAAGAGTACAGCATCTGGATATCTATCGGATTGCATGAGTCGGCCACCAATGTTACATCCGCAGCAGCTAATACGGCAGTTGCATCCTCCGTAGTAGCAAGCAATGATGCAAACAGCACAGATATCAGTAAAGAATCAGTAGGTTCATATTCTATGTAACAATCGGCTCTCTCTCTCTCTCTCTATCTCTTTTGGTTAATGATTCACCGTGCAATTGATAGTTAGCCAAAGTATTTAATACACATTGGGTAATTGATAATGAAGGACAAGTGCAAGGGAAATACCGTAAATTACATTTATTCGATGTGGTAATGCTGACGAGTAATACAAGTTGTCATGACAATATCGCTATTGACATCATCGTATAGGATGTTGCTAATGGCCACGATTACTGGAGAGTGCAAGTACATTACGTGGAGAGGAGATTGCTCCACTTGTTACCACGCCAATTGGTCGAGTAGGCTTGTCAGTGGTAAGTGACGAGCAAGAAGTGACATGATTTGTACTAAAGAACATTTAGTGTTACGATTTACGCTTTCCTGAATTGTCAAGTTATTTACGTCGACAAGGTGCCGAGATACTCACCTACCCATCAGCCTTTACTAAACTGACCGGTCTAGCACATTGGGGTACATAACTACTACTACGATCTATGAATTCATATATGTCTGCTAATCATCTATGAATGCTCTCATATGCTATAGAGGTGCTGTTACGAGCACGAGCCATTGAAACGCAAACATTCGTCGTGGCATCGGCACAGTATGGATCGCATAACGCGAAACGAGCAAGTTACGGTCATGCCATGGTAAGTAAATACAAACCATATATATATATATATTAATCTCTTGTAGATCATTGATCCATGGGGCAAAGTAATAGCTTGTTGCGAAGAAACGGAAACACCACGCTTGCTGTAGCAGAAATAGATTTAAGCTATCTCGCGCGTGTTAGAAGAGAGATGCCCGTATTCGAACATCGTCGACATGACTTATTTCCCTGACTTGATTTTTCATCAATAAACACATGCTACGCTATTGTTAATATACTACGAGTACACGATGGAATAGAGCGAATGTACGAATGCTTTATTCATTCATGTATTATCCACCGCTTACTGGTGGAATAACAGCGACCTCATCACCATCTGATATTGTTATATTCCTATCGTTATTGTCTACATACTCCATATTAATGGCAATAACTGCTGTTTGTAGACATGGCTCAATGGCCGGATAACGTTTGATCATCCACGCTCGTAGTTGTTCAATTGATATTGGTGCATTGGCTGCTATTGCTTCCTCTTCTTTATGAATACTAGACAGCGCTACTTGTTCCTCGCCAATACCTGTAGCATCATGCGCTGCTGCAAAATACAATAGCTTTATCTGTAGCAAACCATTAATTACAGCTGCTTAACAAGATCATTATAGCAATAGCTTACCACGGACATTTGTGAAATAACAATAAAGCTTTATGAAGATATAAGGAAAGAATGATCTCAGTGACGCAACACACACTTACATTCTCATTTACCAATTATTATTTACTTTCCTTGCACAAGTACAGTATGACAGAGGAATCCACTTTACCAGCCAGCGAATCCTATACACCACGTCTAGATGATCGTATCTGCATCGATAGTCGTCTAGGCACTATTCGCTACTATGGACCTATCGCCGAGTTGAAGGGTAATTGGATAGGTATCGAGTGGGATAATGCAGAGTGGGGCAAGCATTCTGGAGAGCACAACGGTCACTCCTACTTTACGTGTCGGTAAGGATACAAAGACGATAAGTAACTATAATGGATATCTATTAACAACTAGTATGGCATATGTTATAGTGTACCGGGTGCTGGCTCGTTTATTCGACATGGCAAGCTACCACCGCGTTTGTCGTTCCTTGAAGCATTACGCGATCGCTACACTCAGACCGGTGTAGAAGTGCGGGATGTCAAGCTGACCTTTGACAATAGTGCCACTATCATTGAAACAGTGGGTCTAGACAAGATTGATAAGCAACAATCGTAAGTATATACTCGATATATATATATCTATATACTCATATTGTAATTGTACGTGTATCCAGTCAATTGGATCAATTGAAAATAGTCGGTTTATATTCAAGGAATGTTGCACGTCCCGACCCTGTGGGTGAGGTTGCTCGAGTTGCTCCTGGTAAGTACGAGTAATAGTGTCACTTTATACTCATTACAATGACTGATATTATTTGTATGTTTAGCCATTGTGGACTTGGATCTCTCTGACAATTTATTCAATAATTGGGATGATGTTGCTGCTATATGCTCTGAACTAGTTCATCTAAAAGAGTTAAAGTTAAAGTAAGCGAGTATACAAGAAGCAGATAGTCACGATGACAATGTCGATGCTAATCTACGCTCATCTACACTGCTATCATCAACTAGTGGAAATCGATTTAAGCCACTTTTACCATCGATTAGATTTACTGATGCCTTCACACAACTGCAGCATCTAGGGCTAACCAATACGGGAGTGTCATGGTCACAAGTAAGCATATATACGCTGAACATTGATGCAATGCTAATCTAGTTGTTATTGCTCTATAGGCTTGTATATTAGCTCATAGTCTACCTCAATTAACCACGTTAATGTTGGCAAGTAATGGTATCACTAAACTTGATACGGATGCACGTACTACATGCGAGATATTCCCGCGACTTCATACATTATCGCTTGACCATAATAAAATTACAAAATGGCAGGATATCGCGTGTTTAGCACAACTTCCATGGTAACTAGCAAGATACAGATATGCTATGAGTGATGTGCATACTAATAGATGGACAGCTTAACGAATTTATTCTTGCATGATAATCAGATAGATTCATTAGCAGGCATCGAGGAAGGATTTACGCAATTGAACCAGTTATACCTTCAGAAGAATCAGCTGAATGATGAAAGCGAGTTTGATCGTTTGAATTCATTGCCTTCCCTCGTTAAGATTGCTTTGCAAGATAATCCGCTTGCAATGAAACTTGGTGTAGAACACTTCCGTCTTATGATTATAGCTCGATTGGGTAATATATCCAATTATAATGGATCTAATGTGAGTGAACTAGTTACACATATTGTATTTATGACTAAAGATCAAGTGCAATCACATAACAGGTGGACAATAAAGACCGAGATGATTGCGAGCGTTACTATTTAAACAAACTGACTGCCGAGATTCCACTTGATAATGGCGGGGAAGAGGAGCGTATACGTCGATTTCCACGCTACAAATTACTATGTGATAGTAAGTGATTGATGACAACAATCGCTGTTATTACTATTATTACTAGTACTAGTACTATACTAATGTATATGTTCTGAATAGAGCATGGTCCACCTAATGAACGACAACCAGTGACAAGTAGTAAATTGCAGGATAGACTACTGAGTAAGTGAATATAGCGTGCATGTCATTGTAATCTTACATGAATGTCTTCTTCTTAGGCGTTAACATATCGCTACGTGCATCGCGTGATGGTGAATCGATCAAGACTGTCAATCGACGTATACTCGGTGGGTACAAGCACCATTACTGTGTACATTCGACTGACTAGCTAATTCTGATTAACCATGAAATAGGTGCATCTCCCGTAAGAAATCTCAAGAATATACTACAACGACTATTTAATGTGCCTATTCATCGTCAAATCATCTATCGTGTTACGAAGGCATCTAACGAGGCAAGTTATCAGTATATTTATCCAACAGTATTATAACTGATTGATTTGTTATTTAGGATACTATGCTATGGATAGAATTAGACAATGATCTACATGATATTCGACATTATCAAGTGGAATCGAATGACACGCTAGTAGTTGTTGCCGCTGACCCTTGATGCCATTGTAGTTCACACTGAGATATACATTTTAATCACTATAAAGTATATTAGATGATGCAGTCTATTATTACAGTTATACCTGTTGATATTCGTGCTATTGAACTATACGATGTTTACTAATAGATATGTATATATATCATTTATACTTGAGTAGTTATTACTTTTCCTCTTGCTTCTTCATCTCTAATTACGACCCGCCATTGTATTCATGAGATTTTAATCAAGCTAACCCGTCCTCTTCGTCTATTCTCATCTGATGCATCCTGTTGACCTATTATCACAATTGATTAGTATTGCATTACTGCCACTATTAGTAGATTATGATCGCTTACCGAAGGATGGCAAACTAGTATTGTTCGTGCTAAGTGATAAAAAGTAGATGAACGGAATTAGCCAGACACAGATGCCAAAGAAGGTGGCCACCTGCAATAAAGTGGCAGGATGTCGACTGAAATACTGAAACCATAGAAAATGATTGATCACCGACATGACTGAACAAGGTAAACAGAATAGCAATTAGCTAGCTAGCTAGCTGGATGATTGTACATGATGTCAATATCACACTTACTACTACCAACTATAAAGGTGGGACTCGTTACTCGTATATTGGGAAAGGTAAGCATGTTCGTGCTAAGCACCACTAGACAAGATAACGAGTAGGCAACACGCCAGAAGGGTAGACCATCCACGAGTAGTGCTAGTTGAATAGACACGACAGCCTATATGACGATAAAGAGGAGCACCACACCGTTAATAAACACACACCAGTATTCATATATATATATATATATATGATGAATGAGTATTGTCGTACTCTCGCTCTACTCACCCAAGTTATCCAACGAATAACACGACCAGCCCATACGGTATTCTCTTCTATTAGTTCTGATAGATAGTATAAACCACAAGCTAAATATATACACAGTAGAATGAATAATAAGTTAATTGAATACTATGTTTTGTTATTTACCAAGCGACATTGTCACAAGTATCGCCGCAGAGAATAGACCGAAATAGGCAATAGTGGCAGTATGAGTGCCATGATAATAAAGAAGAAGCGGTAAGCTTAGATTCAGCTATATGTGGAATGGAAAGGGAAGCGTATCAAATTGCAATAACAATAACAATCGTAGAAATGATTCTTTGTAAAAGCAACTAATGCTTATTTTTATTCATGTTCAATCGTAAAACATATTACACGCATTTCACGCACGAAACACACTTATTTCTTATCCTTGACATCATTGAAGTCGGCATCCTTGGCATCGGATGACTCGCTAGATGATGAGGAATCGGTGTTTTGAGCGGTTCGGTTCTTGTAGACCATCTCGAATAGCTTCAAGCTTGCTTGCTGTACTTCACCCGATTTAGCGCGTAGATCGTCTGGTTTCACGCTACCGTCACCGGCTTGTGCTTTAGCGGCCAATTCGCGTAATTCCGTCAATTGCTGCTTAATCTTTTCTGCCTCCGCCTTGTCCAACTGATCCTTGTGCTCGCTCATCGCCTTCTCAGTATCGTGGATGATGGAGTCGGCTTGGTTCGAGGCTTCAATGGTCTCCTTACGAATACGATCGGCATCGGCGTGTTCCTCCGCTTGCGAGATCATATCGGCGATCTCGTCCTTGCTGAGACCGGATGACGCGGCAATAGTGATCGATTGATCCTTGTTGGTGGCCTTGTCCTTGGCGCTGACATTGACAATACCATCGGCATCAATGTCGAAGGTAACCTCAACCTGTGGAATACCCTTTGGTGCAGGTGGTAGACCTGTCAACTGGAAGTTACCTAGTAGCTTGTTGTCGCGTACTAGTTCACGTTCACCTTGGAACACCTTGATCTCAACGGCAGTCTGTCCATCGGCAGCAGTCGAGAACACTTGCGACTTCTTGGTAGGGATGGTCGTGTTACGGTTGATCAATCGAGTGAACACACCGCCAAGTGTCTCGATACCCAATGACAATGGGGTGACATCGAGTAGAAGCACGCTTGTGACTTCACCGGCCAACACACCACCTTGAATGGCGGCACCGATAGCCACCGCTTCATCGGGATTGACACTCTTGGTTGGATCGCGACCGAATAGACCCTTGACCACGTCGATTACCTTTGGCATACGTGACATACCACCGACGAGGATGACCTCGCTAATGTCGCTGCTAGTGATCGCGGCATCCTTCATGGCCTTCTTCGATGGTTCAATGGTACGATCGATCAATGGCTTGACGAGCGATTCAAAGTTGGCGCGGGACAATTTCATGTTGATGTGCTTGGGACCCGAGGCATCTGCGGTGATGTAGGGCAGGTTGACATCGGTTTGCACGGTGGACGACAATTCAATCTTGGCTTTCTCGGCCGCTTCACGAATACGCTGGACTGCCATACGATCCTTGGACAAGTCGATGCCATCGGATGCCTTGAACTCGCTAACAATCTTGTTGACGAGGGCGATATCGAAATCTTCACCGCCCAAATGCGTGTCACCGTTGGTGCTCTTCACTTCGAAGACACCCTTTTGGATCTCTAGAATGGAGATATCAAAGGTACCACCGCCCAAATCGTAGACAGCCACCGTCTTGTCCTCCACCTTGTCGAGACCGTAGGCTAGAGCAGCGGCAGTTGGCTCGTTAATAACACGTAGCACGTTGAGACCGGCAATTTGACCGGCATCCTTGGTGGCTTGACGTTGCGAGTCGTTAAAGTAAGCGGGTACGGTGACGACGGCGTTCTTTACTGTCTTGCCGAGGTAAGCTTCGGCTGTCTCCTTCATCTTGCCCACGACAAAGGCACCCATCTGCGAGGGACTGTACTTCTTGCCGCGTGCCTCCACCCAAGCATCGCCATTAGTGTGAGGAACAATCTTGAATGGCACACTGCTAATGTCCTTCTTCACTTCTTGATCCTCGAATCGACGACCAATAAGACGTTTTGTCGCAAAGAGCGTGTTTTCTGGATTGACAACCGCTTGACGCTTAGCTGGCACACCCACCAAGCGTTCACCCTCCTTCGTGAAGGCGACAACGGATGGCGTGGTACGGCCACCCTCCGAGTTTTCGATAACGCGTGGTGTTTTACCCTCCATTACAGCCACACACGAATTGGTAGTACCGAGATCGATACCGATAACGGCGCCTTGTACTTTACCATTAGTACTAAACATCATAATAATCATGACGATTATCATCGTATATAGCAAAAGAAACATTAGTATTGTCTTCTTTAACAGGATTATCTCAATAAAATAAATACGCGTACCTTTCGTGACGAACAAATGCGTTGGCTACGGAAGGTGACTGACGGAATGCCTAGTTAAATATAGAAAATACAACAAATAAGCATATGATCTAATCTCTACGCTAATCGTTACTTACAGAACGCATAGCTGTGGCACGTAGAGTACCAGCCATAGCTGGACGAGCAAGTAATTGAGAGAACATGATCAATCGTTTCGAGTAATTACGCGCAATGTCTTTCTTCTTCTTCTTCGTATACCAATTACACACGCACTCTAAAGCAACAAGTGAGAGAAGGTGGCGTAATTATGCAAACAGATAAGACAGGACGAGCAGTAGCAGCAGTAGCAGCACTAGCGAGAACTACAATATGAAAAGAAAGCGTGACGTGAAAGACACACTTCAGTAGGGTCGGGGGGAGAGTTGAGCCTGGGATATAGTCATAGAAATAGTGATGCTGGATTACTCAGAGAGGAAAAAAAGAAAAATACTTGCTAACAGCCGATTGGTGAATCGATCATTCGGGTGCTCCCGGATAAATGTACGCATTCCGGTATCGTTCTCTATGATTCTATCATTTTCTAGTCATACATTTTCGTTTCTTCTTTTTCTCCTTCCATACATTTATCCCCTTTATTAGATTTGTGATCTATTGTTATTATTAGTAGTTGCAATCACATTCCTATCACATCATCATCATCATCATCATCAGTTCGTTGTGTAATAACGCTATAGACTAAAACTGTCAATTCTATTTATTAGTTTCTAATGACACTGCAATGATATCACTCAAGCAATCATTCCCAAGTATGATCTAAAACGGCAGTCACTAATCTACTCATCAATTCAATCAGTATCCATGAACATATTCTACTAATAGCACTAGTAGTACTAGTAATAAACACTTCTTTCCTCTAAATCAAATAGTATAAAAGCAACAATCATCACGTCATTAGGGTGGATAGTTCGTTGATTCACACTTATTGTCTAACACAACTTGGTTCTACTTAAAAAACGAGACTCTATCTCACTTGCTTACTTGCTTACTTGCTTGCTCACTTGCTTGCTCACTTCCTCTCCTTTTTTCTTTGGCAAAACTTACTTGAATCCAATTGGCAACCAATTGCACGTAGAATCGTTGCCAACGAAATAGGACTGCGTCAAATGGATGTCAATATCATTTATACAAACCCTTAATTGATCAATCATCGTTACCAGCATTTTATTCTTCTTTCTTTTACATTTACATTAGCCACATTTCTACATTACAATTGTTCTATCTACACCATGACACGACCACATAATACTAGGTGGGGGAGCATTCATTATATCTCTATTTAAATAATCTACTAATCTATTAATCAACTATATTATACACGAGATTAGTGATGGCGCATCGTTTCTATGTGCAACCCCCATTAAATATCCACTACGATTAACTATACAACATTGGTAAATATGATCTAGTAATCATTAGTATTTCTATAGTTAATGAATGAGTAAACGATGATATAGGCAACTTCGTGATTTATTACATTGTCCATTCACTCGTGATGAGCTATTTGTAGTCAATCAGAATAATGTACTACGCTATTGTCCGTTTAATGATGAGGTAAGCCATACTAGTAAACAATCATAATAACGATGATGATGATGATGATGCTCGTAAAAAAGACCATCCTCGTAACCTATCAATGAAGGGGGAGATGCCATTGAAATGAAGGAGGTAATACAAGCATCTCTAAACTGTATTGCAATAACAAATGACTAATGTTAGCAACGGATAATCTCTTGTGATTACTGGGCAATCATCTTATTATTTAGACTCCTTCGTTGTTAGGTCGACGATGGTCTTTATTACAGCGTAGAACAGCAGCCTTTAATAATAATAATAGTAGTAGTAGTAGTGATAGAAGACTATTAACACTTGCCACTTTACAGACTTCACCTGTTATGAAACATTTACCATTTACACCTGTATCCATGGCAGTTGGGTAAGCAATGATGTGGATAGAATGAATAGATAGCGGTCACATCCTTCTTGCTAATCATTCTATTCTATCATATATATATACACACATTGATTCATTTGTAGATGTGGCTATATGGCAGTGGGTGGCCAACGAAGCCAACTATCCATACGTGAACTAGACACCAACTGGTAAGTGTAGTGTATGTACTTGCTAATACTTTCATTCGTTTACTTATACATGACTTGTATGTGTCTATCATTCTATAATTGTGAATTATGATCAGGTCTGTGGATACACAGATTGGTGGCACCATCAATAATGCCATCCATATCTCGCATCATCTTGACCAAGATCGAGTGGTGGTATGCAATAATGATCAGACTATCAAGGCGTTCACCTTGCCTGATCTCAATAAGGTGGCCACTGTACAACTACCTGTAGCAGTTAATCATGGTGAGTAATCCACTTGATGTTTTTATTATTGTTTTATTGATGATGATTGAACTAGCCTCCGTGAGTCCAGATGGTAGACGTATGGTAGCAGTTGGCGATAGCAATGAAATATTCATGTTTGACGTACGAAGCGGTGGCTACTTTCATACTGCCACTCTTAAAGGTAATGAATAAGCCATGTATATCATTTTAGATTCTTATGCGTATATTTATATATTTATATATTTATATGTATATGTATATATTAGGAGCGGATGATGCGGGATTCAGTACAGCCTGGAACAGAACGGGCAATCAGTTTGTAGTGGCATCGCAAGATGGTCAAGTTATTGTATGGGATATACGATCATCAGAAAAGTTGGCCACACTTGGTTGTACACAAGTAAGTAGTTTCCTTCATCACTATTATCATCATCGATATTGATTGATTGTATAGCAACCATCGCGTGTACGTGGTGCAATTCGTGGTGCGAAATTCTCTCAATCAGGTGCCGTTGATTTACTGGCATTCAGCGAGGTAAATATCATTAGCATTAGCTATCCTATGAATATATCAATTCTATGTAATGATAATTGTATACTAATATACCCATTGATATCAATTTGTGTAATATAGCATGTCAACTACATTAACGTAGTGGATGCTCGTACATATCAAGATCGCCAGTCAATATGCATTTCATCGGATATGGATCAACACATCGCCGGTATGGATTTCTCTCCTTGTGGCACTCGTTTATTCGTGGGTAAGTTACTCGTACAAACAAAGGAGACACGAATGGATGGCGCATTGTAGTAGTTGAATGATTAGTATCCCATGTACAAACACACACACATATATACACGTATATATTGATAGTAGTGCATATTGGTGTATATTTATAATAATAATAATTAATCGTTATAGGTACCGAGAATTCCGTGGCTGCATTTGATGTAGATGTAATGGCACGACATCGATTCGCGCATGGTGTATTAGCCTAAGTGTGATAATAGTAGAGGAGAAGCGAAGGAGGAATAGAGAAGAGGTGAATAAACACCACATCATACATCATACAAACACAGCCATAACAATGATAAGCTACTAGAAATCTTTACCTCTCGCTGTTGCTTATCAATTAACATCCTACGGTCGTAGTCTACTAGCGGTACGCGAGTTTTGACGCCAGTAATATGCGACAATGTCGTTGATAAGTCGACGTAGACGACGCCAATCCTTATTTTGAATTGCTCTATCGGTCATAGTTACATTCACAAGGAGAGACAGACAGACAGACAGACAGACAGACAAAGAGAGATAGAGAGATGTATGTGTTAGTATTAGCAGTATTGTTATCCTTCATTCATTTATCAACTTACTCTGAATATGTTTTAATAAATTGATCTCGTTTTGTTGGTGCTAATCGGTTCTCGGGTACTTTACCAATCTCTTCCGCTATCCAGTGGGCACTCTCCATCGGTGCCAATTGTGCCATAATCTCCAGTATGATGGCTGCTTCTACCACCATGTCACGAGGCATGTTATGGAATGCACTATCGATCAGTAGAGTGGTAAGGGTGCAGCCATGCTTGCTCGCCAGTTGCTTTATCATACCACGATCGGTGGAGGAATAAGCGGTGGCACTACTACTGCTGCTAGAAGCATCCAGACCGACGACTAGCGTTTCACGTATGAAATCAAGTACCGCCTCAAGTGGATACGATTGATTCACGGCGAGACATGCCATCGCACACTGGAATAACGAGTCGAACATGGGCGAGCGTATTAGTGCACCGGGATAGTCTTGATGGAAGATGAGCACTAATCGGAAGTATTCCTCTACGACATCGGGTATCTCTGCGATTTGCGTTTGTTTCTGCACCGTGGCAAACATCACACTACTCAATGCCTCGACAAACGCGGACGCCATTGCCGCACTCTCTGGCGCACGATCCAACGAGCGGATACACTTGCGTGCTACCCATAGATAGCAGCTTAGATTGGTGGCGGCAAAGGCTACGCCCAATCGTTCCATGAGTTGTTGTACCATTGGTATAAAATGAACACCATAGCTTTCAACGCATGCCGTGTAGCAACGACATAGTGCCTCCGATACTGCTGCATGGCTGCCTTGATGCGTTTGCAATAGATCAAATACGGGCATCAAGTCTTTCACCAAGGGTAGACAGGGATGCACTTGATGATCGGGTACATCCGGTGCTACGACACCTAAAAAGATGGCCAACTGTTCCAGTAGTTCTATATTTCGATTAGATGAATAAATGAATGAATGAATGAAGAAGTAATAGTAAGCACCAATTACTTACCGGCTGCTTTGGTTTGATCGCCTTCCGTTGCT
Source organism: Syncephalis plumigaleata (assembly GCA_025201365.1). Classification (NCBI taxonomy): domain Eukaryota; kingdom Fungi; phylum Zoopagomycota; class Zoopagomycetes; order Zoopagales; family Piptocephalidaceae; genus Syncephalis; species Syncephalis plumigaleata. Next base: position 930,646 of record JAIXMF010000008.1, on the reverse strand, counting down.
TGCGCACCCTTACTCGCCAATGCATGTAGACTCTGACAAACTGGCAAGCAGAATGTCTGAAGTGTTTCAAGTACTTTATCGGCTGGCACGGCTGATATCACATGAGATAATGCCTCGGTTATTTCAAGCAAATCGTCACGATTGAAGCTCTTGCATGCATTAACGTAGAATGGATGGAGTGTGGTTAAATAGGATACTAATAGCTAATTTGATATTGTTGATACAGCTAGTTAATAAATAAATATCAGTGAGCGTCTATTCCATAATACTTACTTTGCTGGCATCTTTGCATAGGTATTTAAGTGCCATTGCCGATGCTGCCGATACCTCTTCATTGTCGAAACCGCGTGAGATGAGATTCATTTGATAGTCGATGAACTCTGGATGATAGCTGGTCCATTGCGTGTAGCGAGCAATGACTAGAATGGCCGCGTAACGAATCTTTGGATGATCAGGAAGTTGCGATAACATGGACATAATACGCGGCATCATATCCGCCTCATCAATGGGCACCTCCGATCCCATTGTTCTTAGCGAGAATAATGGCGCTTCAATCTCCTGCCATGGCGTATTCGGGTTGGCGAGTAAGCCTTCTAGACGATGACACGGGATAGCGATGGCTTCCTTGACGCCTAATACTACACAGCAATCCTTGAGAACGTCTCCCATCTCGTGTCGGAAATCCCGAAACTCGTCTCGATCCTCGGCTAGCCATGTGCTTAAATCGGACGGATAGTAGAGATGCTGAATGATAATCTCCACTAATCTACGGAACACCTCTACGAATTGCAGTTTCATCGACTCGTATCGCTCGGTGTCGAGGAACTGAGTAAGCGAGTACCAGAAATTAAAGGTCATCTTAACGATATCCAACTCATCCGACGTGATACACGTAAGAATACCCTCGATGACACCGCGGAATGTGTCAATATGCGTCACCATCAATGGTAGATAGGCTTCACCGGCCTCCGTGAATATACGACACAAACCGCGAAGCTGATCTTCATCATCGGTAGCAGCGGTAATCATCGGTTGAATCGATAGCAGTTTAGTGTAGATTTGCTCGATGGCCGGCATATACTCGTGGACCTCACGTGTCTCGCGAATAATCTCGCAAATAACATCAACCGCCATATCGAATAGTTCCGGCGATTTTAGCGCCTCAAACGAGATGTCAAACAATGGACTCTTCACTAGATCGGCCACTGGTATGTCACCGGAGCGAAGCCAACTTAGCAGGCATTTAAATACGCGATTCTGCATGGTTGCATTTGATCCTAATTGTAACGTCGTCATCACCATTAGTATATGTATTCAATTTGTATAATACGAATAAACTAGTTACCTGAACCTTGCATGTAAAGCAATAAAAGTCGAAATACTTCGGATGCATTGTCTGACAATAGTACACGAGATCGTTCATTAAATGCCTCATCCTAATTTCGATCAACAGATTAGCCATTCATATACTCATATATATACTGGCTCATGTATTCACTTACGCTAATAGGGATTCTATGATTGCCATTGATTTCCTCAGGTAGAATGGTTATGAACTCAAGTAAGCATGATGCACTTTCCGCATCTGATCCAAATAGTTTTATCATTTGCGGGATAACATCCGTCCACTCGGGTAGTTGCATGGCAAGTGCCGCCAATGCTAAACAAATCTGTGTAATGAGTACACTTGGACTGGATTTCGATTGGGCCAGCTGTACAAGTAAGGCATCTCTTAATGAAAGACGCGCTGGCGTATCAAGCTGATGCAAGTCATAGGTGATCTACCAGTGTGTACATCGAGCGTATAACGTATTTGCTATTAGTTCTTGGTTATCACATCCTATACCACCTTTATCGCTTACCTTTTTACGAAAGGTTTGTGCCGCGAACAAGCGTGTCTCTAAACTACCGGCAGCATTATTCAATAGCTCGTCTGCCGTTTTCCATGCTGCTTCCTTAATACAACCAATCAAACCAACCAACCAACCATACATACATACATACATACACGTTAATATGCGTAATACACGTAGACACACGTACACGTCAATAGAAACGTGAAACCTACCGTACTTTGGAATTCGTCTAACCAACGATTAGCCTGTTCCTTTGTTGTCGAGTCGCTATTGCCATAGAGTGCAGATAATGCCTGGAGTACCTGGGGAGTCGCAGTGAGTGCTGCCATCTTCTCTACTTGATTACAACTAGTGGCCTTTTCCCTCTCTACCGATATGCTCCTGTACAGTGAATACGATATAAATACACACTTTTTTTTTGACAGCGAGCAACAATGACGCGACACTCGCCAAACCACTAGTGAATCCAAGTGTGAATGCAGAGGAAAGGCGTGCAAGTATCGTCGACAGCAACTACGATTCTGACTAGTGCAATAAGAACAGGGACACAGAGACAGAGAGAGTAGTCAGGTAGCACTGGATGTATGCTTAGGATCGCCAACGGATCTGTTGAATAAAAAGATGAAGGAAAGATACGAAAATGCGGATAGGTGTGAGAGTTGTGAGTACACACAAATGCCAATGACATGATCAATTGTCATTGCACGCACACAAACACGCATGCACATACAGTGTTTTTCTAACCAATAAAGATTGGCAGATGTTGAGGAAATAGCTGTAAAAAACACCACTGCAAACCCTTTTTTTTTGTAATAACATTGTGGCAATACTTGATATACAACAACTACATAACTCTTATTAACGATAAAAGTACGCGGTAGTGGTGTTCTCCCTTTCTCCTGACAACATAATAACAGCAGTAATAATATACACTATGCAACTAAATACTACAAGTGGAACTAGTGCTGAATTGCCACGACGCAATGAATCTATAAGGGAATCACGCTTATCGGCAGCAGCAACTGATCAGAGCACGCGTTTATTCGAGCATTGGTACAAGCGGTTCACTATTATGAGTGGATACGAAGGGAGTGATAGTGCAAAGACTGATATGGCCATAGCTAAAGAGGAGGAGGATTGTCGACGTTGTGAAAAATGGCGCGACCAACTGGCGAGGAATAGTAAGTAGTAGTAGTAGTAGTAGTAGTAGTAGTAGCAGGAATGAATGAATGAATAATAATGATAATTGTATAGGTCCAGTCGTTAATTTCATGAGTAAGGAGTTGGAAAAAGTCGGCTGCCCTATGAGGCCCGAGGAGTTAAAGTGTATGCCATGCGATGGTACGCGTAGTGGTGGATTCAGTCCGGAATATGGTATTCTATTATGTCAGAATCGATTCTATAATATCGCGCATATGGAAGAGACGATAGTCCATGAAATGGTGCACGCTTATGATCATTGGTAAGCGAATACTACTCTCCCTATATATTTGTATATCTAATGCAAACTTACTTTATACTTGTGTGATTCAGTAAATTCAATGTGGATTGGAGTAATTGCTTACATCATGCGTGTTCCGAGGTGCGTGCCGCTACACTTAGCGGCGATTGTGGCTGGTTGCGTGAAATGTCGCGGGGCAATTTCAAGTTCGCTAAGCAGTTACAGGTAATGTGCCAGTGATGCTAAATGATATGCTGGATTGCAATACGCTAACTGAAACATCTAGGCTTGTGTAAAGCGTCGTGCTATCCTCTCGGTAAGCCAGAATCCACCATGTTCCGCTCCTGGTGTGGCTGAACGTGCAGTACATGAGGTGTTCGATAGTTGCTTCAATGATACGCAACCATTTGACGAGATATACTAGTCATCGATGTCATGTCATCTTACCTTTACTAGCAATAAATACCGTAGACATAGTGCAGTGTAGCATTTTCGTATTATTAACATGATTAATATAAGCAAGTATAGCAATGTACATAAATCTATTATCATGCTTATTCTTGTTATTTTAATTACTAAACATTCAGGCATCGCTTTGACATTGTAACATGTTAGAATATTGTTCAAGGCAGCAATGACTTACTACTATTACACTATTATGTTTGTTTGTTTGTTTGCTCAATCTACTATTTCTTCCATAAAGATTTCCATTGTAGCATAGTTTCAATTCGTTATCATTGACTTAGTGATCCCTGAACTGATTCAACTAGAAATAGATTTAGCAAAAAACAAAGTAGGCACGCGCGCGCTGATCAATTAGGGGGAGGGAGTTAGCATGAGAGAAGCAGCAATGATTAATCATTGTGCAAATGCAATGGTACTTGTTTGTAGATGCGTATCATATTTGTTTCAGCAAGTAGGTGCCTTCAAAGGTATAGGGAGGAGATGTTGCTGCAGATCAAATGAGGATGCAACTGGTTTCAAAGTAACAACGAGTATTCCTCCCCGCTTCTATCTATCTATAAATATAAATATAAATATATAATGCCTTGACATCGAGATAAACGGATGACAAAGTTTCATGACATTGCACCAGATAACGCTTTATCATTGTGATACATGAGCAATGAGATTTCATGACAATATCCTAGTTCCATACATGTCACAAGGTAGGATATAGATAACTGACGCTTGCCAGGAATGGAAACGTAGTAACATTGTTTGGAATGCATAGCCCTTTATTTGAGAGGACGAACAAGACGCGAGATTCTACAACTTCTTTTCTTTGATATTTAAAAGAACAATGTCTTTATGTGTTTGTGTAAGCATGAGTCCATTATTATTCACTCTGCATTGGCATTTAGTACGCATTATTTAAAATAGTAAATTCATTCACTATTCAGCATAATATATCAATAGTATAATTTAGCATAGTACTGGTTACTACTTAGGAAAAACAACAACAACAACAACAACAACGGAAAATGACGCGTACTTTGTGGATAGCAGCCATCTCTTCATCATTGTGTGGTTTCTACAGTGGCTACGATATTTCTACCATTAGCGCTGTCTTGGCAATACCGGCTACCCAAGAGTATTTCCAGTGGACGAACAGCTTCCAGAAGGGTTTCATCACCTCGAGCTACGTGTTGGGCGCCTTTATAAGCTCGTTTTTCGGCGGATACTTCATAGACAGATATGGACGACGTACAATGATCATTGCCTCGTCACTCATATTTGCACTAGGTGCTAGCATGCAAACAGCCTCTAACGGCCTGCCCATGCTATACGTTGCTCGTATCCTGGGCGGCATAGGAAAAGGTCTTTCCTTCTCTGCTGCGCCCCTTTACAATTCGGAGATTGCGCCCAAGGATAAACGCGGTGCTTTCGGATTCCTAAGACATTTGTGCGTCACCGTTGGAATGGTGGTGGCCGGTGTCGCTGGCTACGGAGTAAGCCATATTGATGGCACGGCAAGTTTCCGTACCTCTTTGTCCATGCAGGTTATCCCGGCTGTACTGGTCATCGTCGGCATGATATTCTCGCCCATGTCACCGCGATGGCTTGTATCTCAGGGTCGCGAGATCGAGGCACGTAAACACCTGGCCCGACTTTTACATCTTAATGAAAATGACGGGATCGTGGCCATGGAAGTCGATAAGCTTACGTCAAGCTGTCCAAAGAAAGATGCCGGCGGACCATCGAAATGGAAGTTGATCACGGATAAAAGTATACGACGCGTAGTGTTGCTCAGTCTCGCCATTACAGGATTGCAAAACTTTTGCGGTAGCGCGACAATCAGTTACTATGGACCCGATATTCTAAAGAGTGCCGGTGTCACCGATAGTCAAGAACAACTTTTACTGAATATCGGCAATAGTGTCTCAGCTATGGTTTTCACTCTGTTGGGTGTCTTTACCATTGATAAACTAGGTCGCAAGTCATCCTTCGTATATGGTGGCACGCTAATTTGTTCGATACTTGTTGCACTAGCTACACTGTTAGCTCTGGATGATTCCAGTATTTCTCGAGAAGGAAGGAAATACGGCGTATTAACAACGTTGTACAGCTTCAATGGCATCTACAGTATTACATGGGGTCCCGTTACCTGGCTGTACCTGTCCGAGATCTTCCCGCAAAATGTACGCGCCACCATGATGTCACTCGGTGTATCGGCCAATCTAATGGTGAATTTCTTTATTGCACAGTTGACGCCGTATATGATGACCACTATTGGTTGGCGTATTTTTGTAATATACGCCGTCATATGTTTGCTCGCCAGTTTCGCTTACTACTTTATTCTCCATGAAACCAAGAACAAATCACTCGAAGAGATTACACAACTAGCTGTTCGTCAACGAATCAGCATATCCAAGGCATAATATGGCATTTTCATTAGTTAATCGCTCGTTTACATATTACAAATAATAAATAATTAGCATTTCAATTTATTAGTAAACATTTAATTAACTAATGACAACCTACAGTGTTTTTCCATCCAGTTTGCGCATTTATCTTTTAACATTTACAGTTTATTAATAGATAGATTAACACAATTGTTAACATCCATTATCACCGTAGAAATACCAATTGATATAGCATGATAATAATAACAATTCAGTATTCAGTAATGGATCATTTATTGATAGCGATAACTATTATTTATTCGTAAAGACAAATGGGTAACTGCGCAAATTGGTTGGAAAAAGCCTGTATTTTGCAATATATCATTTGATTAAGCTTGGCAATGGAATGCATGAGGTAGAACTTGGTTTCAACAATTTTGCCAATCACGTTAGATACCTAGATTGAAGCCTCAATGTAATTATGATATAATTAAGGAGTAATACAATAGCAACAACAACAACGAAATAAACATAAACATAAACAACAAGTATGCATTACTTATGACTGTTATCTATGCTTCCTGTTGAAACTGATAACAACACTTAATAGGCATAGTGTTATGCTTATCGAAGCACTGTAGGACTTTATGATCACATGAATGTCAACACACTACCAAATTGGGAAATGGCATATTAACTCTTGGAACGACGAGATCACCAAATTTGAGGTTTCAGCAAGTAAACGCTCACTCGCTTATTCTCTCTCTTTTCTCCTTGTTCTACGATCACATTCCTATTTTTTAATACAATTTCTATTATCGAATCACGTCAATTAGTACTGCCAATCTCATATTTCCCTATGGCTACTTATCTACTTCCCTCTACTGGCAGTGGCAGTGGCAGTGGTGGAGAGGTGGACGGTATTGTATCCGAGTTTATTGCAGAGCAACTTAAAACTATATCGGTGCCGAACGCGCTCGCGGATCCCCTCACTGCTGCACCGTGGATTATTGCCGGTGCGGCATGTGTTACACTTGCAGTTGTGGTGGCGGAAAACGCTGCCAGCCTACGTCGATGTCGTACCGTGTATTCTGAATGGCGTCAACACGCTAGACAGAGTCGATGGCACGTCGAACTGGTAGAAGGCATGCGATCGGAAGCGAGGGAGGCACTTGAGGGACTGGCCGATCTTGCCGGTCTATCTCGATTGCCTGAACTGCCGTGCCTACCGGCATTTCCTGAGTTCTCAATGCTGCCCGAACTTCCAGCACTACAGGATCTGCGACACCTTCCAATGTTGCGTAGCTTGTCGCATTTGCCAGACTTGCCAACATTGCCAGCACTACCTCGTTTGACGGGACTATCGAATCTAGCGAGTTTTGTGCGCTTCCCCGATCTATTAACGATGCTTGAAAGCGCGAGAAATAACGCGGATAATGCCGCGGATAGCGAGGCATTAATAAACGATTGGATGAACGACGACGACGATTTTGCACTATTATACGACGGATGGACGGCGGATATTGAACGCGCTGCAGCAATGCAACCAAACTGGCTTGCTGAAGCCGCGTTAGTAGCTTGACTTTATTTCTTTTTGTAGTTTAACGACCTCATGCTATGTACAGTTTATCATCTATTGGCTTTGTTAATAAAATAATAATATATATTAATCAATCAATCAATTAATTGCTCTAATGACCATGAATTAAATTACATTTGAACTTGTAAACACAGAAATAAACATTAATGATATGCTTTGAACAAATTATAATACTATAGAGAGTTAACTCATATACTATCATACGTTTATTTAGTATTCCTTAATAAAAAATACGCATACAGCATATGGTGAGCTCATTTAGGATTGCACTAGTAAGCATTACCAGAGACTTCTGCACGATAGGCGCTGCCTGAATCATTAGCAGATTGGGCTGTCTTGACCGAAGGGTATCCGTTGTTTGCAGCGTTATTCTGGGAGTTATTATTCATACCACCGCCGAATAAAGACGCGAATTCATCAGGTATGCTGTTCTGTTTAGCGCTATTTATAAGAAGATCCGCGGTAAGAAAAGTTCCAGCGGGCAAGTCGATTTTATCGCCATCATTTATGAGATTCACAGTATCAGGAGTGATAGCGTACGCGGCATTCTTGGTCTCCATCGAACCGCCCGAGTTATTGACATTAGCGGTGGACGAACCGAATTCACCGGTACTAGTGTATTTATCACCGTCCGACTTTGTCTTGATGGCGGCAGCTATTGCGCTGCCGGACTGAAAGTTTTCTGAGCCATTACTGAAAGATTTCAGGTCGGAAGCTTGTGTCTCATATGAGCTTGATGAGGTTTTCTTGCCATTAACATTGGAGGAATTAGAGCTGTGCGATTCCGCTGATGATGACGATGATGATTGCGACAAGCCTTGATTGTTATTGATTGATGCGGCATTATTAGCTTGATAGCTTGCAACTTGTGAATTAGCCAATGGACTGGGAGTGCCAATAGTTGGAATAACAAAAGGAGCGGTAGCATATGTTGCTTGTTTGACGCCACTATTGGTGCTGCCAGAGCTGTTACTTGAATCACTGCTAGAGCTGCTACTAGAATAGCTACCAGAACTGCTGCTTGAATCGCTGCCGAAGCTGATTTCATCAGCAGTATCGAATTCATCGTCATAGTCGTCGTCAGCCCTGCTAACAGCGTTGCTGCTTGTGTTGCTGGCTGTGTTGGTTACAGCAGCATTATTGGAGTTACTACTTGACTTGACACCTGAGTTGCTGTTTGAGATGCTACCAGAGCTGCTGGCAGCTTTGCTGATAGAAGCGCTATCAGAGTAGCTACTAGAATTGCTGCTTGATTTGCTGCCTGATTTGCTGTCTGCTTTGCTGTCTGCTTTGCTGTCTGATTTGCTGCCTGATTTGCTGCCTGATTTGTTGGCTGTGTTGCTGGCTGTGTTGCTGGTTGTGTTCCTGCTTGAGTTGCTGGCTGTATTACTGGTTGAATTGCTGCCAGTGTTGCTACCAGAAGTACTGTCAGTGTTGCTACCAATGTAGCCACGCGAGCCACTACCTGAGCCACTACCTGAACCGCTACCTGAACCACTGCCTGAACCACTGCCAGAGCCACTACCGGAGCCACTGCCTGTGTAGCCACCATGTTTCTTTCTGGACTTGCTACCAGCTTTACTGTGAGATTTACTGCCAGATTTGCTAACGGAGTAGCTGCCAGATTTACTGTGAAATTTACTGTGAGATTTGTTGTGAGATCTACTTTTCGAATGGTGGCCAGATTTGCTAATAGAGTGACTGCCGTAGTAACTCTTTGATTTACTCTTGGAGTGGCTCTTTGAATTACTGCTGGAGTGACTACCGGATTTGCTACCGGCGTAACTGCTGGAACTACTGCTGGAGCTGCTGCTACTGGAACTGCCGCTAGCTGAACTGGATTGACCGTTATAACCAGTAGGAGTCGCCTCCACAGTCCATAGGGCAAGTGTGGCCACTAGAATAGCAATGCTAAGTGGGAATTTCATATTAAATTAACTTGCAATGCTTAGGAAAAAAAGATTCACAATGAAGACTAGAAGAATGCAGGTTGTTCTTTTTTGCTAAGAAAAAGGTGTGCGTTAAACAAGAAGGACCGGCACTTGCTCGTTACAATTAAGAGATTACTGGAAAGTGCAATGAATAAGATGTGTTGGTGGATATGGACATGACGAGACAATTGCGTGGTGCTTTTATATTCTACAAGAGGGTCTATAGGCCAAAGTGAAAAAAGAACGATGATAGTCCTGATGCCTTCACGAAATCATATAGACGTTTTAGAAGAGTGTTGTACGAAAATCAGGCGAATGCTCGATTTGGTAGTTGATCATGATGAAGTTAATATGTATACATATACGTATACGTTGTGTTGCCCTAACGCACAACATCTCGACGATAACATGAGGTAATACGAATGGTGCGCATATTGCTGTTTCATGTGTACGGTGCGACATCTTCATCGTGTAAAGTATTAATAGCTAAAACATTGTATACTTGACAAAAGTTATAGACAAGGGTGAGACTCGATTCTTGACCTATCGTTCTGGTAGCATCTATATACGTTGGTTGACGATGATGATGATGCTGATGATGATGATGATGACGTGACTGTTGCCAGTTTCAAACAGGCATTATTGATGTTCCCTAGCTTATTACATTCGTCTTTTTACGCTAGAATGTCGAAATGAAAGAGGCGATGTAACACGCGATACACGCCATCATAAGCTGTATACCATATGTTTATTTCGATAGGCGACGCTTCATTCGATGAAGCACATTTAAAGTCTCTAACAAATTGCTTATAGGGTTGGCATGTTAGCTGTAGTTTCAGTGTCCACTGGAAATGTTAAGGCCTGGAAAAGCTGCAGAATTGAACTATGCTTCAGAATGTTCATCTGCTCATAAGACTTGGCGAGGAATAATCCAGCAAATCCTAGCGAGTTTACCGCTATATTATTTACAGATTCATGTTTTCGTGGAACGAGTAACATGAAATGACGCGTCAATATGAGATTATACGACTGAAATGTGTCGTGATCCTCATCCGGTATTGCGTCGAGGTCTAGATTTACGGCTCTGGCCAACGAGAGGAATGTACGATGTAGGGCACGCCCAATGGTCGCGTCATGTTGCTCGGGTGTTTGTGGTACGCCAGGTGTCGACGTTGATGCCATGATCGTGGTGTCTAAGGAGAGATGCGCGCAGGCGTGTACAAACTTGAGTTCAGGTACTCGGAATGGTACATCTAGAATATTCGTTTAATTAATAGCGTTCTAGAAACAAGCTCCTTACGTATCGCCCTTACTAGCATACCTGGCAATGATGGTACCTGCTCAATTAATCTGTAGATGGGTGGCGAGTCTATATCATCGGTGGATATCGGTAGTAATTGCAAATGTTTATGTGGCTGACTAAATCATCATCATCATCATCATCATCATATGTATTAGCTTGCTAATTAGCAAATGAATAAATAAGGTAGCTTGTTATGATAAAACACTACGCTATACGATACCTTGCACCAGATGCTTTTCCGCAATTGTAAAAGGCAACAAATTGACGTGTTTGCGCTCGTCGCATACAATACCAAACAGCGGTGAAATCCTCGACACTTGGCGGGTTTGTTTGTGGTACGAAAGCTATATCATTCCATTCCATTAGCCAGTGCTACTTGCACATCTCCTATCTCGTTGATTACTCACTCTTAGTGGCCAGAATAAGATGGCCAGGTACAACGCAGTATTTGTTCAATAGTACAACATGATGACTTAACTCCTCAACCAGCAGTTCTTTCTCATAGGGCAGAAACGGATTCCGCCTCGGTGGTTCCTGTACACCAACTTTATCCACGCTACTTGTTGGTTTACTCGCTAGACTAGGTGCTAGTCGTACACTAAACTATTTTTGTTTAAAGGTGAGCGACGAGTTATTAGGACATACACAGACGAGAAACCTACCGCGACACCATCCTGTCGTAGCACCTCACTGGTTGTAGGAGTGAATACGAGTGCTCCGTTCGCTAACGCCTGATTATGTACTGAAAGTATCAGTGATTCAAATGTCATATTGCTTATTTGCTTAGCAAGAATCTAAATGGGAAGTAACGACGAGACAAGCTGTATTTGCTGGAACGAATGTCATCGTCATCGTTGTCATCATCATCATCATCATCATTATGAGTGTTAGTGTTCCTAGAAATGGCAGTTTTTAACTATTTTTTTTACCAGTTATTCCGCCATCTCTATTAGAACCTACTTGATTTAGTTCTGCGCATCTTCGTCATCTATCATCGTAGTTGTCGCCACTATCCTTATTGTTAGTATTTTAGTCGCGTTTGGCTCTAGCGACTTGTATTGTCCATCTGCAATTGTCTCTTCCTCTCTCTCTTTCTCTTCCTCTCTCTTTCGTCATCTATTCTTTACATACTACTGCACAGATCCAAGTACGTGGACACTATTACTAGTTATTTGATTCGTCATCATGGCACGTCCTAATCCAATGGTAAGTGGTAGATGAATAAAGCATCACTGGCCAAATGTAATCTTCTGTAATAATCTGATGAACTCGATCTTCTTGGTTACAGCAACCGCAAATCATCCTGCTTAAAGAGGGTACCGATACCTCTCAGGGACGTGGTCAGCTTTTATCCAATATTAATGCTTGCTTGGCCGTATGCGATACTGTTCGTACTACATTAGGTCCACGCGGTATGGATAAACTGATTGTTGATGGTAAAGGTGAGTAACATCTACGGTTAGCTAGTCAATACTAGATATTCACTGTGCATATTCTGTAGGTCAAGTTACTATCTCGAATGACGGTGCCACTATTATGAAGTTGTTGGATGTGGTGCAACCAGCTGCAAAGACACTAGTAGATATTGCACGCTCACAAGATGCCGAAGTAAGTATGACAATAGTAGTAGTCAGTCGAGTTGAATGCACATCTAACGAGCTATAGGTTGGTGATGGCACTACAAGTGTGGTTCTTTTGGCAGGAGAACTTCTCAAAGAAGTGAAGAACTTCATTGAGGAGGGTGTCAGTCCACATGTACTTATTACGGGTTTCCGTCGTGCTGCTCAACTCGTAAGTTTCCGCAATTAATTGCACCATTTCCTTACGAATGATACTAATGGCTATTATGATGTAGACAACCAACAAAATCAAAGAAATTGCGGTTTCAATAGATTACAATGATCAAACGTGAGTATACGTTGGAATGATGTTGCTATCCATTTTACTTATTACTATTATTACTATCATTACTACGATATAGCGCATTCCGTGATTTGTTAGAGAAATGCGCGAGTACTGCCATGTCATCTAAGCTTATCCATTCGCATAAAGACTTTTTCAAGAAGATGGTAGTTGATGCAGTACTCCACCTTGATCGAGATGAATTGAACGAACGTATGATTGGTATCAAGAAGATTCCTGGTGGTGCACTAGAGGTACACTTATTTCTACGAATATCTATATCTTATCTATATTAATAACGTATTTATTAAACTTGTCATTATAATAGGATTCGATGCTTGTTGATGGCGTGGCCTTTAAGAAGACATTCTCCTATGCTGGTTTCGAGCAACAGCCAAAGCAATTCGACAATCCCAAGGTTCTCTGCCTTAATGTTGAACTAGAATTGAAGGCGGAAAAGGATAATGCCGAAGTGCGCGTGGACCAAGTGGAAGACTACCAAGCGATTGTCGATGCCGAATGGACCATCATCTACAATAAGCTAGAAGCGATTGTCAAGACCGGAGCAAAGGTCGTGTTGTCACGTCTTCCTATCGGCGATCTTGCCACGCAATACTTTGCCGATCGTGATATCTTCTGCGCTGGTCGAGTGGAGGCATTGGACTTGAAGCGTGTCGTCGAGGCAGTTGGCGGTCAAGTGCAATCGACGTGCTCGGATCTCGATCCCGAGAAGCATCTCGGCACCTGTGCACGATTTGAAGAACGACAAATTGGCAGCGAACGCTTTAACCTGTTCACCGGATGTCCACGCGCCAAAACATGCACACTGATATTGCGCGGTGGTGCCGAGCAATTCATCGCAGAGGTGGAGCGTAGTCTACACGACGCCATCATGGTGGTGCGCCGTACCATGAAGCATCGCGACGTAGTTGCAGGAGGTGGAGCGGTGGAGATGGAGCTTTCCCGTTACTTGCGTGAACATGCACGCACCATTCATGGCAAGCAGCAGTTGGTCATCGGTGCTTTCGCACGCGCCCTCGAGGTTATCCCGCGTCAACTATGCGACAATGCAGGCTTCGATGCCACGGATATTCTCACTCGACTACGACAGAAACACGCTCAAGGCGGTCAATGGTTCGGTGTCGACATTAACAACGAGAGTATCACGGACAACTTTGACGCGCACGTATGGGAGCCTGTGATGATGAAGGTGAACGCCATTTCAGCCGCTACTGAAGCTGCCTGCCTCGTGCTCTCTGTGGACGAGACGGTAAAGAGCCCGCAACCTCAACCGAATGCCACGGCATCTCAACCTGCACCGGCGCCTTATGGCGGTCGTGGTCGTGGTCGCGGTCGTTACTAAATTGCAAAGATATTTGGCGTTATTAAAAACTAAGCGAATATCATAGTAAAACACTCAAGTAGTTTATATAGCTTTTTGATCGTTAAAAAGATAATGCATCCATCATTAATGTCAAATGTCTATGTCATGTGTTCATTACGTATTCTACCATGAAAGTGAATATATCTCTATGCTTACTCGCAATGCAAATTAGTTGATATGTGCACTGAGTTGTTCCAACATATATGTGTTTATCGTAACATGTATAGTAAGATCAGATTGTTCTTGCTACGTGATTTCCTTAATACACTTCATGATGTTTATTATTAATATATTGTCATTAAAGTGGAAAAGCTCAATAGGATAAATGCCAATGTCGTAAGTAGTTCATTAGGAGACGTAAACGGCTGTCCACCATTTACATGAACTCCTTCCGACATGTCTATTGACGCCGTATAATTGATACGCATGTTCTGAGTGTCGCCAAACGCATAAGCAATACTAAATGCTGCCGGCTTATTGGAATGCGTATTATTGATCATGATACATGTGCCCGTCTTAATCCGATTGATCAATCTTGGGCCACGACCACTTAAGCCCGTATAACAATGATCTATCGTGTATGATGCATTGCCTTGACAAGAGTTCAGACTATCAAATCGTATGGATGGGATAGGAGAACTGGCATTACTACGAGAAGTCAAGCGAATGGTTTGAAAGTCATCGTATGGCATTAGATAAATACCGGCCACCTTACTTTTACTATCTACAGCGGTGGCATTGTACATGACATATTGATACACGTCGGTAGTGCAATGGCCATCCACTCTAAATGGCTCGACAGTGATCATAATTTGTTCGGCAATAGCATACTAGTGTAATGACGTACAAGTAACGGCATTGAACATAGTTAATAGCGTGATGGCATAGTACACGTTTATTTTACTTACCCGACTATACAATAGAATAACAAAAAGACTGCTCAAAAGAGCGTTTAGAGTCCAGCTTTGTGGATTCATAGGTAGTATGCTGTGCAATTGTTTATCAATTGATGCTGATGCAGAAATGCTTGTTTGTTTTTACTTGAATGCTTGATGCTATGAAGAATAGCAAGGGAAAGGGAAAAGAAAGGCTAGAGGAGGAGCAAAGACGACGAGGATGTGCAAACGCTTTCTGTTCGCTCTCTCTCTCTCTCTATTAATAGTAGGCATTTGGATGGCACTATCGTAGTACAGGACAATGGCTTTGAAGTGTGCTTCTGATTCTAGTGTCATCAACGTTATTAGAGCATTCTAAAAGGAGTAGCAACGTTGTCTGTATTCCTTCATGTCCACTATGATCTAGTATGATTCAGACTGGATCAATATTACTAGTTTGATGGACATTTGCCATGCTTTCTCTTTCTAATTGGGCTATCTCTAATACATGATGACGATGATGTCAATATGGCTAATCCTAACTAATCAATCTATACTATGTTGGCATGATTCATGTAAAGGAAATAGATGCATACTTGCATCATTAAAAGCCTGTACATGTAGTGGTGATGTGGTTTCTTGATAAATACGTACAACTTTTGGATGATTCACGAGTCAGTCACCTGCTGTGCTTTGTCGCTCCTCTTACTCTTTTATTGTATTCCAATTTAGTCTATACACGCAATCACTATCTACCTACCTACCTATCTACCTATCTATCTATCTACGTTTCAGTCCTATATTCGTTGACTTGTCTCTTTCTCTTTATTTGTGCTAGTTTACCTTTATAACTATGGCTAATAAAGCCTTACGTCGAATTACAAAGGTAGCTGAACTATATTACTCCTCCTCCCTTACTCATACAAGTACTAACTGAACGAACCCACTGTAATTCCATAGGAGTTGGCCAATTGCCACGCCAATCCAGTGCATAATCTCACGGTTAATCCAGAGAGCGATGATGCCTTATTCCACTGGCATGGTAAGTATATCCATCTAATATATACATACATATATATATATAGGTGTAGCTATGCTGGATTACGCTAACGAATAGTTCAATTTGTATGCTCTTCGTGCTCATAACAGGTACACTTAAGGGTTCGGTAAGCATAGTTGATAGCAGTTTATTGATATAGCATGCTGATATTTGATTCTATTAGTCGGATGGTCCCTACAAGAATGGCACCTTCAAGTTGGATATTAAATTCCCCGATGACTTTCCGTTCAAACCACCTACGGTAATTGAGTTGTTAATTCATTCGAGAGTGATGCACGTCTAATCCAGTTACGATATACGTTTGTGTTCATTCAGATCAAGTTTATTACCAAGGTGTACCATCCCAATATAGATGAAGAGGGTTCTATCTGTTTGGATATCTTGAAACCTGATTGTTGGAAACCGGCCACACCAATATTCGATGGTAATGATCTCTATTATTTACAATGATGATGATGATATACTTACTTTTTACTTAACGGCTATTACTATTTCTATTAGTGCTGAGTGCCATTGCTACATTGCTAGAACATCCCAATCCCGATGATCCGCTAGAACCCTCTATTGCTGAACAATATCGAACGGATATTAGCAAGTTTAACAAGACAGCCAAGGAGTGGACTAAAAAGTATGCCAATCACTAAGCGTCGCGTATACATAAGCTTGTATTGTCGTTCATTTATCGTTTCTTATTCATCCTTTTCCTCTTCAATCTATTCATGAAAATAAATTGCTATATCATTTTATTGCATGTTTTTACTAGGTTTATTGAACTATTATAATATGTATATGTGTATGTGTATGTATCTATTTCTGCTAGGGTAATATCTCTGATGTGGACCATGGCGGTAATCCATTCAATACAGATGGTAATTGGAACCAGATATCGTCATTATCAAATGTAGATATTGTATTATTTGTTTGTGATGTCGAGTCATGTTCTTTACAAATATCGAGTTGTCCATTGAGTACAATCTTCTTATACAAAGTACGTGTACGTTTGCCTATCGTTTCAGGTTGGAATGTTCTACGTGGTAATGCATCTGTCGGTAGCGAATTGCTATTGAATCTAGACTTTTTTACTAGTAGATACATCTTAACTAATCCTATACTATCAAGTTAGTATGCGTAATGTGTATAAATCATAACTACGCTATTTCATTCAATCTATACGAGTCTTATCTACCTACCAGGTGGTGTATGCTCAGTGAATGGATCCATAAGGGAGACAATCATTTTACGTTCTGACTGCTTCAATTCACGTTCAGAAGGTTCTGCTTCCAATTGATGATGACAATACCATGTATGTATATGATAAATCTCCTTGGGAGAACTTAGCGGGCCTAGTACAACACATAGCTCTACGAGTGATGAACTAGATGATGATGATGATGATGATGATGATGATGATGATGATGATGATGATGATGATGATGATGATGATGATGATGATGATTGATTATCATTCAAATTATACAATGCTGATGTTACATTAAGATATTCCTGAATCGTTGTAAACCAAGTTTCCGCTCCTTCAATGAACTAGACCAACACATAGATGTTAATAGATGTATCGATATACATATAGGTGTATACTTACTTGTTCCACCTTACGATGTGCTTGTATTGCAGATGATCGCTGTCTCTTTCTTGTAATAGTATCAGCGGCAGCGGTATTAGCCATTGTCGAAGTTGTAGTATCATCGCAATTCATCTTTACATGATTCATTATCACTATCCATTATCTCATTCTAATTTGTAATAGAGACTTACATCAAATCGACGCAACTCATCTAACATAAATGCCCATATACTATTACATAGATACACTGGTTAGTTTGTTATAGGATGGATATTAAGGATTACTAGTAATATTACCATGGTATTTGTCCACGTAAATGTAATAGCGATTTGATTAAGGATGAAAGCAATCGTGTAGTAATGCGTGGTGTAAGTACAATAGGTGCTGTAACTGTAAGCAGCTCTTCATTTTCACTATCGCTACTCTCGACTTGTAGTTCACTTGTAACCACGATAGCAGGCTCATTAGGTACATCTATACCTTCAGTAAGTGTATCTGACGATTTATCAGCCATACTATCACTATAATCTGTAAGAGTGAGTACTTTTAGTAGCTGCACTAGTTTCATACTAGCTACAAATACAAACGATAGAGTGAAGATAATAATAATAGTAGTAGATGAATCACACTAGAGAGAAGCGATAGAATAAAATGAAATAAAAGTGCGCGAGTTGTTCATAATCTTATTTAACTGAAATGTAAACAATCAACTTGTCATCATCATCATTTGATGGTCATTCATTTCTCATAGAACCTCGTCCTATTTCCATTTCTGTTCCTTTTTTCTCTTGCTAGGTTAACCGACATTTAACATTATGGTTAGTATATATAAATATCTATGTGTGTGTGTGTGTGTGTGTGTTCAACTAACATATATACATATATACATATTGATAGAGCATAGTTACAGCGTTGTTAGCTATAGCACTTACTCTATTTGTTGTAGTAGTAATTATTCTATTGCTAGGACCATCACCAACATTCAAGTAAGTTAACTCACGTACATAGTAACTTTGTTAATTTGAGGTATACTAATGTCATTAGAAATACATTGATTGAGGATGCACATACATTTCTACTTGACCAACTGCCCAATTTAATACATGGAGCATTAAGACGTGTACTAGGTCGTCGTCTTACTCGTTTATGTGGACGTGCTTTCTTTTGTATTACGCAAACAGCTCATCCCACTGTACAGGTAGGTCACCTATACCTTAATACATGTATATTTATATGTATTTATAACCATTCTACGCGTGTATTATTGTTTATAGATCATCTATCTCGTCCTATTAACGGGATCATTATGGCTATTCTTTCTAACGGCATGGCATCGTATTCCAGGACCATATATCGATGATATCCATCGGTAAGCAATGACCATGCTCAATAATGTGTTCACATTAGTAACTCATCATCTAATAATGTAATAGCTACATAATACCACCAGTGATTATTGTCACCTATCTATCATTCATAGTGGCCAGTTATAGTGATCCAGGCTATATAACAAAGGAGAATGAAGTTGCTCAGAGTAAGCTGTATCCATATGATTATCTATTATATCAACCGAAAGAATGTCGTACCTGTAAAGTCTTAAAGTAAGTGTATAGATTTGTTATGTTTCTATTATCTCATATTATATGTGATATCAAATGATGATGATGATACTAGAGCTGCTCGTTCCAAGCATTGTTCCATGTGTAATCGATGTATTGCCAAGATGGATCATCATTGTAAGTGCATTGCTACTATTCGTAATTGAATATGAACTAATGACTCTTGTCTTGTCTATTAGGTATATGGTTAAACAATTGTGTTGGCCATAATAATCATCGGTATTTCTTTTATTTTCTATTTGCTAATCAAGTAATCATGCTTTATGGTACATGGATAATATGGCGTATATTCCTGGGTGAACGACAACGTCATGGATGGGAGTCGTTCTACTACATGGACCCTGATACACAGCAAATGGTTAAGATGACCCTTTGGCGTTCATTTATGGTAAGAAGCTAATTGGATGACTTGATAGATCTTACTATTAGCTTGTTCATACGATTAATAATATACTATTTGGTTACTATAGGCTATATCACAAGTTGAACCGATTATCAGTGGATTAGGCATGCTTGCTGCCATGGTATCATTGATTGTGGCAGGATTCACACTGATGCAATTATGGCAAGTGGCCAGTGGTCGTACCACCAATGAGCTATTAAAGTGGGATGATGTTGAAGCCATGGTACAATCAGGACAATTAGAATTGGTAGTCGACGCGTTACATCACTCGCCTGATGATATACCTAATGAGAATGGCAGCAATAATAGTAATGACAATACACATCTATGGCATGATGGTGACATTGAAGTGAGTACAGCCTATCCGGCCTTTCGTTATGTACGTGGTGTTCAATCGAGTGACACGAATCGATTCCAAGTAACGGATTTTGAATCATTGACAAACATCTACAACTATGGCAGTTGGTGGGCTAATCTATACGCGGTATTCTTTCCTACATCGATTGATACGATAAAATTACATCAACATTGAATAAACAGCTTCTCTATCTAGATGATTATAAACAATGTCATCATAGTTTGTTATAAGCAAGTTTTTAATACATAAAAAAGACAAGGTTAAATAGTCGACTTCATCTTCATCATCATTATAATAATTGTAATATACTTTTGTGTATGTATCTATCGCGGTATCATTACATACATGATCGTTATAATGACATCAATGACAAGTCTACTACGGTGATGGCTTCAATGGTTGTAGCCCTAATAATAGTAGATCATTAGTGTCGAATGCATTAGCTAGATCGGCACTTGGTAAGTCATTAGTAGACCATAATATAGATGACGTTGCAAGTTGTTCAGATGTATAGATGGCATCGCTCATCATTCGTGATTCACCTTCTTGATAGCGATGATCATTGCTACCACTGTTACTACCGAAGAAGAGTGGCTGACCAGTTGACTCGTAGTTATTTGGAGGAATAGTTAAGCGTAGACCAGTGTTTTCATCATGTTCCACTTTATCGACTAAAGTCATGGTAGTAGTTGGTGCTGCACTAAACATAGACACGCTATGTTTATGAAATGATGCGCCAAATTGTGTATTAGGTGAATTCCACAATGGAGTTGGTGCCGGTGTTAATAGTGCTGATGATTGAGCGAATGTAGTAGTAGAAGTAGTAGTAGAAGTAGTAGTAGTACTAATAGAATTGTGATGTTCTCCATTCCTCAAATCTACACGACCTGATGTCAAGGTGTAATTACCGGCATGATGCCATTTAACGGCCGAGGCACACATGGTCTCCGGTAAACTGTTACGTCTATGACGTGTGCGTCTAAATACACCGATGGGTACACGTTTCCATCGAGCTAGATCATTCAAGTGTTCCTTATCGCTTGCATCTTCTCCTTCATTGAAATCGATAAATGATGCACACAGACCGTTCTTGTCGTCATCATCATCATCATCATCATCATTGTTGCTGTTGTTGTCGCCATTGGGCTCTAGCGACGAGTGTCGACCGTATAACTGCGATATATCGAGTAGTTCGTCAATGGATAACAAATCACCACTTGTATCTGCAGTTGCATTCGATTTAATACACGATGCTTCCTTGTCAGGATTCGATTCTGTAGATGCCAGTGATTCAGCTTTACTGGATGTTGCCGAACTTCCCGTATAAACTGATGCTGGTGTTGACCAACTCTTCGTATGAACGCTATTCATCATTGCAGGATCCGTTAACATGGTGGTGATTAACAGGCCGTCATCACTAGTATCACTAGGGATACTCGCGTCATGATCGCTTTGATGTTCTTTCTTCAGTATTGGCAGCGTGACTGAACGAGTTATCATTGGCATGTCCTTATTGTTGCGTGATTGAGAATTACGCGTTGTCGTGATATTACGCGGGATGACAGGCACGAGTACGGGTGGTTTAGCCTTGAACAATCGAGGACGTTTAATGTCGGCAGTCTATAGCATAATACATCATATTCGAGTTATGTTAGATGTGTAATGCGTTATTAACAATTACTTACCTGTTTCGCGAATGTACTATTCACTTCAACTGTACGGCGTTTACGCAACTCGTCGGTTGTCCTTTGAAGAGCGGATGATTGTAGCGGTCTCTGTTGCGAGTTCAAATGAAGTAAAGAGGTGGTCGATTGTTTCGAACTAACTGTAATGGACGACAATGGTCTAAATGAAGGACTATTAGGTAACGATGATAGAATGGATCGTATGGGACGTGGCTGAATTTGACGAAGTGTAGTTGTAGTAGTATCAGAGGATGTGGTCGTGGCCTTTTT
Organism: Syncephalis plumigaleata; assembly: GCA_025201365.1. Classification (NCBI taxonomy): domain Eukaryota; kingdom Fungi; phylum Zoopagomycota; class Zoopagomycetes; order Zoopagales; family Piptocephalidaceae; genus Syncephalis; species Syncephalis plumigaleata. Next base: position 908,531 of record JAIXMF010000008.1, on the reverse strand, counting down.
ATCTGCTATTATTTTCTCATTCTCATCATCTTCAGCATTACAAGTTGTACTAGCAAAACTAGTAATGAGCGTATTGTTTGCTTCATTCGTTACAACAGATGTAGATGTAGATGTTGACAATTTACTATCCTCATCAGTTGTCTTTGCTAATTTAGATGAAATATCCTGCTCGGTACGAGTTGCTACCATAGAGACATTATCCAATCCTGCCATTGCTTCTTCTTCTTTTTCTTCTTCTTTTTCTTCTTCTTCTTCTTGCTCTGCTTTTACTTCATGATTGTCAATGTCGCCCGTATCCATTGCATTCGTGTCGGTTGTTATACCCATGGAAGCAGCTACTGCTGCAGCCACTGCAGTGGCCAAAACATCTGCTGCAGTCGTGCCATGTGCTGATGTTTCCGCTAACATACTAGCAATAAGATTGGTGGTGGCCGATGATGCTGTAGTTGGTGCTAGCGATATTGTAGGTGTAGGCGGCGGCGGTGGTGGTCGACACCATGAACTATAACTGGTCGTTGTAATAGTATTCCCGGTAAATGATGTCGATGTTGGGGTGTCATCCATCGATATACGTGATCTGCCTAGTAGTTGGTCAAAGTACACTTCAAACTCTTCCTCATCCTCTTCATCTTCCTCGCTGTCATCCCATGTACTCTTAACTACCTCGGCGTTGTTCTCGTTCTCTTCTGCTTCGCTAGTGTCGCAACTAGATGCCTGTTCCATTGACACTAGGTAGCGCTCTTCCTCCATTGCCACATCGCTATCGTTAATCTCGTCATCGTCATCGAGATCGTCATCGAGATCAAGATCAGTTAATGGTGTGGGTGTTGACACGGCACTACTATTGCTATTATTGTAGTTGCCACCATCAAGACACATGTCGAGTATCGTACCAATATCCTGATCGGTAGATGGTGACCATATTGCTTCCTCGGTGATTTGATCCAGATCGTCCATTTCGAGTGTAATATTAGCAATTGCTTCCTCGACATTGTCGTTGTTGTCTTCCTCGTCTTCTTCATCTTCACTGCTCGTATCATCTCTTTCGTCGTCGTCGTCGTCGTCACCGTCATCTTGGCTGCTTGTATCAGTGTCGGATAGTCGAATATCATCATCATCATCGTGAAAGCTAGTTAGACTTGAGCTGTACAAGGAAGAGAACGAATTACTAGCTAATACGTCGTCGTCATTGTTGTCGTTCTTTTTGCTTGTCGGTTTCTGATTAGCATTCGGAATTGGACGACCCTTCTCCAGAACGTTTAATCGATCAATCAAACGTTGATAGACGACCTCCTCGTCTTCGTCGTCTTCGTCCTCCTCATTAGTATCGCTGGAATCGTAGTGACCATTTGATTTCGATAAAGTTGACTTGATCGACCATGGAATCGCCTTTCCCGCGGGTCTCGCACTCGTTACAGGAATAGTCGCGGACGTTTCCTGTTCTACTACCGAGGTTGTTGCCGGTTTACAGGTACAATCAGTATCGCACACTGGACAAATATCCTCGTCCTCGTCCTCGTCCATTCCATTCGATAATCCATTCGATACTGTTGCTATTGTCGTTACAGGCGGTAATGACACTGGTTCCGGTAGAGGAGCAGCTTTCGTTTTACGATTGGTCTTTCTCTTAGCTATTAATACGTTAGACAAAATACGATTAATCATTCAATGAGCGTAGCTACATTCTACATTATTAAATGAATGACTTACATTTAGTATTAGACCGTGGTGTAGCAGTTTTTCTTCTCGCGTTATTGGAAGTTGCCACATTGCCAGCGGTCTTTTTACGTTGCTGACCACGACCATTGGAGGCTGTTGCAGTGGATGGCTTACGCGAGATTGCAGTTGCTGCTGCCATGATTGCTGCCATTGATTTGCCACCGCTATTGGGACGCATGCAAATAGCACATCGATAGCCTGTGGATAGTGAGGCTTTCGTCGTACCTGGCAGGCAACCACCATGGAATATACCTGATATCATGTTAGCACTGATTGCTAAATAAACATGATGACTGCAATTAGTAGTATACCTTGACAAGCTTCGCATTCAATGGTCCAACTTGATTGCTCGGTAGATTTACTACAGATGCCACATATGGACTGCGCCAATGAGATGGTTGTATCAGACTGATCATCCGAATCGCTATCGTCACTCGAATGGCCGGCATTCTTGGCATTAGCCATAGCCGCGATACTAGCCAATGATTTACCCGATTGCGGCATTGCTAATAGGGTTTTCCCTGCATTTTGCTTGTCGAGCGATTTTATCGATGACGACAATGATGCTAACGACTTTCCAGGCTTGGTGGATCTCGTTTTGCAGTTCTCGTCGTCTGATTCAAACCATGAACCGGCCGAGGATAACGAACTCGATAATAATGCCTGTGATCTATCCTCCATATCGCCTTCTTCATCTTCCGTCGTTGGCGCGTATTGATGTGGCCACTTTCCGGCAGGTAGACATTTACGTGGTTGATTAACAGGAGCACCCGTGGGCGACATAGAGATTCTTGCTCAGTTGTGTATATTTCTTTGCTGACTATATGCTTGTAGATAAAATGCTAAATACGCAATAGCGACTTGTCCTAATAGTACACAATGGATAAAGCAGAGAGAGAGAGAGAGAGAGAGAGAGAGAGAGATCAGTATTGACGATAGATTTTGAGAAATGACCATAGCCATTGCCGTTGAAAGAAGAGGAAACACTAGTATTTCATAGTGTATGCATAAGTAAGGTCATACTGGTAATGCATACACGTACAACGTATATTGTAGTTCTATTATACTACGCTTACAGTTACGTGTTTGTTATCACACACGAGCAGCACAAGCAGATATGAATATGCAGATATGAATCATTATAGCAACTACTACTACTACTACTACTACTACTACTACTACTACTACTACTACTACTACTATAGCAAGACAAAGAAGGATAGATAGCAGTCAAATGGCGGCACAGCTTGTACACCTACCGAATAAAAATGCCCAATAGAGATAATAACGAAACGAGAAACTCGATGGATTGCAAAAGGCAACGACGTACTTTAAGAAGAAGAAAAAAACCAAACCACTAAACTAAACTAGTGTATAGAATAAAGCGCAAAACAACACCAAGAGAAAGCACATGTACTGGAGAAAAGGAAAAAACCAAAGAAAGAGGGAAGGTGACGCCCATCTCCTACTGAATTAAATTTTTTTAACTTGAAATTCATATTTGGTCATTTGGACATAATCGGTGTACAGGGTTTTTCCAACCAGTTGGCATTGTTGGCCTTTAACTTTTGCTCTCATTGAAAAATAATTTTGCATACTAGTTAGCATCTTTGTCTTTATCATTATGCGGGTATGGAATCCACCATTAGCAGATACTTTGTTCTTTGTTTAGCATTCGCCCTATGTTATTCACCACAATACAAATGCCCTTGTGTCCGCATCAAACAATGCTTTGCAGCGTACGTTTTGCATTGCTAGAACTCACCTTGCACTAATAATGTATCTGCCAAATAATAAAACGTTTTTCTGTTAACAAAGGTTTGATGGTGTATCACATTGGAAGCGTACGTAATTGGTAAAAGAATTTATTAACGTGACTACAGATTAGATTCTTTTGCAAGACAACGGTCAAAGAATGTCTGAGCATGTTTAATCCAAGCAATGCAGTTATCTTTTGTAATAAGCTTGCTGGATTCTATTATTCGCTCCTCAATAGAATCATTCTCGCACAGTTCAGATCTTATTACGCCTGCCTTGAGCTTTGACCAGCATTCCTCTATAGGGTTCAGGAATGGCGAATAGGGCGGTAGGTAGGCGCAGTGGTGACCATGGGACTCTAATAGTTCTGCTACTGCTTTGGATTTGTGAATGGGCGCATTATCCATAATAAAGTATCGATTCTTCATATTGTTCTCGGCCAAAACTGTAATGGCCTGTTGTAAGAACATTAGGAAATGTGTAGTCCTTGTTCCGATACGTCCGTGTATTTCCTCCGCTTTGGCGCCTTTCGTTTTGCGTTTCTTGACCGATTCTAACTTTGGCGTCTTCATGGAGAAATTTAGAACGCCATCAGCACTAATGGCACCTAAAACTGAATATGTCACGCCACGTTGCGTGAGGACTGTCGCTTTGGCAGGCTCTCCTTTCTTCGAGCGACCACGCGTTCGCCGTGCGTTTACGCTAAATCCAGCTTCGTCAATGAACACACAGTTTGATAAAAAGTCCATTTCTGTGTTGGCAATCCACCCGCCAACTATTTCTGCCCGTAATTCAATGGTGCGCGGCTCATTTCGAGCAGCTGGAATTCGCTCTAATTTTTTCATTGTTAAGCTACAATGCTTCACCATGTGCTTTTGAAGGGCGGATGTCGTGATACTTAAGCCTTCAAACGCTGCCTCAATCTTCTTCTTCGCCTCGTTAAGCGTTAAAGTTGCATCATCTTCGTATATCTTAATTAAAAACTCAGTATGCTCTTCAAACAATTTCTGATTGCCGTTCTTCTTTTTTGTTGCAGTCTTTTCCTTTACTACAACGTTGCCATCGTCTGCCAATTCCTCGCGAGTAAACATTTCTTTTTGCTCTTCTCTCCATGTTTGGATATATTTTTGTCCCGTCCGCTCATGTATACCACATTGGCGAGCCGCCGCTGCAGCCGAAAATTTACCCGTGCTGTATAGGTCGATAAGGCGAGCTTTTTGCGCTTCTGTATATCTCCGGTATGTACCACGTGAGGCCTGCTTCGGCGCTTCCTATTCAATAATAAATACATTGTATTCACTCATTGCATGTTAACATTACCTCTTTGTCATCATCCTTGTCTTTTTCCGCTTGATTGGTAATTGGCTCCTCTTCCCTTATTTCAACAATATTAACCTCCTCGTCCACTTCACTGCTTGATTCGAGCATTCTTTCCGGCGGAGATGAGACTGGTGTCGAAGAATATTTATATATAGGTTTTACTTCGCCAGTATCTGCTATAAAGATTGCTCTATTGAGCATAGATATCTCCATTTCGTCGGAATCAGTAAGGGAGCCTGCAGCAACAAATAGCGTTGATGCATATTCAAGGGCATCTTCAGCACGAGTATTGTTAGTCATGTTTAAAATAAAAACACTAGTGAATTGTAAAAGTTGAAAGCGCGGCAAGTAAAAGCACATCAAAGGCAAGTCAGTTGAATAACGGTATAATTGTACCTGATTATTTTAATATATATATATATATTCGCATTCTAAATGCTCTTGTGCTTGTATACTGAGAGGTCCTTGTGCCAAAGAGGTCCTTGTGTCGGTATTCTTACAGGTCATTGTTTCTGAAATGTCCTTGTTTGTAAGCTGTCATTGATTTAAAAATAGTATTATATCATTATTCTAAAATATCATTGTGCCAATGTGTCAATATGTCAATGTGTCAATACGCCAATATGTCAATATTTCATTGTTTTAATATGTCAATATGTGAATGTGCGAATGCGTCATTGTTTCAATAGATCAATAAGTCAACGTGCCAAAGCACCAATATTTCAATATGCAAATGTTCCAAAGTTCCAAATGTATAAGATTAACAGTGAGCCAATGTGCCAATGTGTGAATTGTCCAATGCGCCAACGCGCCAACGCGCGAATAACTCAATGCGTCAATACGTCAATGGGTGAATTGTCCAATGCGTCAATGCGCCAACACGCAAATATGTCAATGCGTGAATGTGTCAATATGTGAATTGGTCAATGTGCGAATGTGCCAATGCGTGAATTTTTTAATACGGTAATACGGCAATACGCGAATACACCAATACGGCAATATGTGAATAAGTCAATACGGCAATACGTGAATATAATAATACGTGAGTACGTCAATACGTGGATACGCCAATGTGTAATGTTATTAGTGCACGTTACCTCCTATCATCATATATATCGCAAATAACAATTGTCTATTTCCTTAGGCCACCGGTGCTCTACCTACTTCCTCGGCCAGGGATTCGCGTGACAGTGAACATGCCGCTGCTCATGCGTCATAATAATCCCTTGTGTCAGTGTGTATAATAGCTACAATCTGAATAGTGCGATGATTCTTTGTTCTTTATTTCAATAAAAATATAGGGACATGTATATATATATATTCGCTCCTGTGGTGCGAACAATCACGCTCACGCCATAGCTATTGTTCCACGTATAGACTGTTGATTCTGTTGACCTGTGTATGTTACCATCAGTTTCGTAAATTATTAAGGCGGATTAAACCAATGGCAATTGAACCTTGATATATTGACAAATCGTCACAATGTGTCAATAGCGCACAATGTCAATGTTCATTGTCTTACTAACAATGACGCACTGTGTCAATGTTATAAGCTATCAACACTCCATTATGTCCGTATGACAATAGCATGCAGTGTCTATGTTCATTGTCTCAGTATGACCATAGTACACAATGCCAACGTTCATTGTCAGCATTCGCTGTCTTGATATGACAATAGTACACAATGCCAATGTTCTAAGCTATCAGCATTCCATTGTGCCAGTATGACAATATTATTATGTGCTATTGTTATTAAGACGACGAATGTTGACATAGAATATTGGCATTGTACGTTGAACACTTTTCGCACACAACAATAACACACAATGCCGACATTTTATGCTAGCATTCATTGTCTCAATAATGATAACGGACAATGTCGATATCTTAAGCTATCAAAATTCCATTATGCCCGTGTGATAATAGCACACAATTTCAATGTTCGCTGTCAATATCCGTTGTCTTAGTATGACAGTAGCGCACAACGTCAACAGTCTAAGCTATCAGCATTCGTTGGCTCAGTATGGTAATATACAGAAGCATGTAAAACATTTAAAAACACGTTAGAAGCGTTCATCTTCAAAAAAGTTCATTACAAACATTTCATTACTTTTTATTTTGTGTCAAATCAACACGCCAAATTATAAAATGGACAATAGCACGACCTCATCCAGTACCGCTCGCCAATCTTATCAAGCTGTAGTGAGGAAAAGACGCGGACAATATAAACATTACGAGCCTGGTCAGATTAAATCATTTCTGTTTAATTATTTTTGTCTCAAGATGACTTTGGACGAGGCAAGTCGGAATTCAGGTGTTACTAAAAGTACAGGCCGTCGATACGTTAAAAAATGCCGAGACAACAAAAGTGAACTTACTAAGTTTGGTATATGTTTTCGTACTAATACGCAAGGTACGTATAAAGATGAGATCTATAATAATTCGCTGACACAACGTTATAAGATCGTTTACAACGGCAGCCCGAAAATATTCAATATAGATTTACAAAATTTAAGTGACCGCATACATATTTCAATGTATCACGATGTAGCATTAAATAAACGCTATTATAAATATTTCTTTGCGAATGTTAAAAACATCATACGTTGATTCAAGTAGCCAGAATACAGAATACACTAGACACATATGCATTAAACTAAGCTAGGTGTAGCACCATTATTATTATTATTAGCAGAATTTTTATTATTTGACAGATACATTATTAGTGCAAGGTGAGTTCTAGCAATGCAAAACGTACGCTGCAAAGCATTGTTTGATGCGGACACAAGGGCATTTGTATTGTGGTGAATAACATAGGGCGAATGCTAAACAAAGAACAAAGTATCTGCTAATGGTGGATTCCATACCCGCATAATGATAAAGACAAAGATGCTAACTAGTATGCAAAATTATTTTTCAATGAGAGCAAAAGTTAAAGGCCAACAATGCCAACTGGTTGGAAAAACCCTGTAATTCTAACGGGAAAAAAATGATGCAGATGTCATCATCTAGAATAACTGGTCTATTTTTTCCTTCTTCAATGATATACTTGTTTGCTAGCTGCATCTATCTATTGGTTACAGTATAGTGTAGGATGATGTCTAGAAGAGCAATTGCTATATTAGCTACTGACATGCTATGCTTGTATTTGTATAATATTTGATTGAAACGTATCAAAGCTCATTGTAATCGACATGAATGTTAATGGATTGATAATGATTTAGTTCACTTTGAATATACCACGCTATTAGTATGCATTAATCTACGTACACTTATCGTTGTTGTAATAGCTCGTATATCGAATAATCTATACATTCTAGTAGTATTGATGCTATGGTGGACCATTTAGACTTTTTTTATTTTCTCAACACATGGCCGACCCTCTCTCTCTCTCTCCCCTTTGTGGTAGTTCACTCTGAATTGTCAGTGTTGAATGGCAACAAATCACATGAACGGTCCCAACCCTTAAGCGGAGTTTTCTTGATTCAAGCTGAGGAAAGCATTATATGACTTGTGTTCAAAATATATTCTTACCTCTCATGAATGAACACTTGGCTCTTACTCATATGTATGTATACTATGATAATAACAACGTCATTATCTATCATCTCTGTATATGTGCGTGTATTTGGTTTCATCTAATAATAAATATTCCCAATTCTATTAGACTGTAGTTATGGAGAGAATGATGAAGTCAATACTATCGAGAAGCGTATACACGTAACGAAACAAACAATATGACACTTTGCTTGATTGATCTAAAACAGATTTGGCAATTGTCCACCTGATCGTAAAACAGCTTTTTCCATCTCTCTCTCTCACTCTCGCTCTTGCTCTCCCCAATTGGTCGTTTGCTAAAAGAGAAACACTAGTCGACTCGTCAAGACTACCGCACTACTCTTCCTCATATTCCTCATATTCCTCATTCTATTTAGTATTTCTCTTTCTATACTAGGTTTGTTAACTCACCGGTCAAGTACACCATTCAGAAACAATTACGTGTCAGTGACACGCTTCACCGTTAAAATGGCTACCATGTTGCCTACGACTGCCACTGCCACTGCCACTACGACAGCTACCGGTGCGACAGCAGACATGACATCAACAAGTCGCGACAATAGTAGGAATTCGTCTCCATTACGTGAACGAATGAGACGTGCTTCCGTGTCGTCAGACGCTTCGAGTGAATTATCTGAAACGAATAGTGTCACGTCGACGACATTCCTATTGGCGTCCACTCATCAACCAGCTCGTACAACATCGACTGCTGCTACTACTGCTGCTGCTCCTACTACTACTACTACAACGTCATGGGTGCCTAGTTGGGTTATGGGTGCGCTACTATTACGATTATACTCGTCGTCAGCATTTCATCGTGTTTACAAATGGTTCAAAACGGTCTACAGGCTTATTGTCGGTACTTCAGAGTTGGAACGAATATGTACACCGCAGCCAACATTTCAGTTTATTAGTCTTGCATCCGTGACTAATTCATCTTCATGCGATAATTTGAATAGAACCACGAGTACTGCACATTCGGATAACAGTAATGGCAGCGATGATGATAATGACAACGACGAGTCAATACCTGGATCGATTCCATTGATGCGAACAGGCAGTGATCGTTCTCAATACTATCAGCGAGTATTGTTGCCGAGATCAGAGCAACATCACCAACACGCCAGTTCAGATGAAAACGCTATACTAAACAGACATGCTGTACCTGTTGCCGTTATAGAAGTGTCGGCCAGCACCGTCTATCGTGTAGGTGAGTACATAACCAATAGCATGCTATGAGTAACATCATTCATGGTAACTTTTATACATATTAGATCGAGCAATTTTGTATTCGTCCAAATTAATGGTAAGTATGATATAGGCATAATAGATTACACTGATATTGATTACAATGATCATTCTAGGCCGAACGACGTCAATTGGAACGAGCCGATGGCAATATCAATGAGGCATGGCGTTCTATTCTACGACAAAAGCATTTTCCAGAGTCAGGTATCCCAACAAGGTAATATTATTACTACTACTACTACTACTACTAATTATTATTAATATACCACATGTACACCTACTAAACTAATCCTACGTTAGTCCACCAGCAATTGTATTACGTTACTGCCTCAAAAGTATTACTGCTTCCTATCGACTAATGGATGAGTTGAACTCGCGTGCCAATACAAAGTATGACAGTACCGTTGCTGCTCATGAACGGAAATTACTAGAGGTAATGTGATAAATCGAGTGCAACGTGGTCAACTCACATTAATTAGCCGTTTGCATGTTATAGCTATGGGATTTACTGATGCCACATGAAAAGTTGGATGCTCGTCATTCGAGGCAATGGCAAAAGATTGGATTTCAAGGCAAGGATCCTGCCACCGATTTCCGTAGTATGGGCATGCTAGCCTTGGATGATTTGCACTATTATGCGAAGCATCATTCAACATCTGCCCATCATGTTCTACGATGCTCGCAAGAATCAGATCGATGGTAATGTTGGCTAGTCGCTATTTACATTCATCCATTAATGCTTAGTTTATTAATGATTACTATTGCTATTAGGTATAGCTTTGCTATTGTTGGCATTCATATTACGAGTTTTGCCGTACAAACATTACGTACACGTCGATTGCAACATCATCTTTATCGATATGGTATTTCGCGTGCTATATACCATGAATATTACAGTAAGTTAATTGATCGGTGGATGTCATTATCATCATCATCATCATCATCATCATCATCAGTATAGTAATGATTGTTGTTAGGTTACCTGTTCCACTCATTTAACGAATACTGGATGTCGCGAGTGCCTGCTCCGACCATCATGGATTTCGAGCGTGTATTCGCTGATTTCCGCCTACAAATAGAGACTGAACTATTAGAGCGACGACCGACCCTGCTTGACGAAACTACTATTGCTACATTACCGAAAGATGAAGTGCAATAGGTTTGCTGTGGTATGATCGATCTGTGCTTTATAGTCACAAAGTGTTCTCACTTGCTCTTTATATGTATTAATCGATCAAGCATCTTGTTATAATGAATTAATATACAATAAATTAGTTTAAATCGAGTTAGCAATGACTACGCTTAATTAGAATGAAGAAGAAGAAGGAAAGGTCTATCTATTTATTTTTAAATAACAACGCTAGAATTACAATGTGGAAACATATTCGGGAAATAAATGTGGTTCCTGTCTTTCGCTCTCTTTCTTTCTCTATGTATGTATATGTAGTTTTAGCATGTATCACATTAAAGATAGTGCTTAAAAGAAAGAAGGAAAGAAGGGAAAGAAGGGAAAGAAGGAAGGGAAGGAAGGAAGGAGGAAAGGAAAAAGTATTATCAACCCTAAAGCAGTTGAGAATTGTTCTATATATTGTATGATGTTGGTTGGTGTATGTATAATTGATACGATAAGTATTGCGCGTGTACGATCGATTATAACAATCTTGTATCGTTAGCGATTCTAATTTGGAAAGTGAAGTAAAGAACGAGTAGAACTTTTCTAGAGTAAATAAATGAATGAATGAGTCGCGCATTACATTGCCGTGTATCTCGATAATAACAATGATCATAAGTGAGAGTGAGAGAGAGTGTGTGTATATGAATTCCATCGCTTAGAAGCTACTAGGCTCTGGCGGGAAATGTCGAAGACTACCGGTAATTTTAAACATCTGGCACCATTTCTTAAATGATTGCTCGTTAGCCATACGAAGTTGCATACAACCGGAGTGAGAACGACGTACGAAGAATCCGTTAACAGATTTGTCCAAGATCTTTTGAGCGGGAAGGAGTGATGCATCCTTGAGACAAATACTAGTCTAAGATTCAAGAGAGGGAATAGAACAAACGGGTATATCGTTAGTCAACATTATAACTATGCAAGGATGGGATGACAATGAAAGATGCTCACCTTTAGTACAATACGATTCTTACGACGACCGGTCTCCTTAAGAAGAAGTAGACGATCCGTGAGAAGAACGGCAAATAAAGTTTGCCATTCCTCGGGCTGGCCAAAGACACGACTTTGAATCATGTCCATGTGGATGATGCGCTGATACGGCGATAATACCGATTCTTTAATGCCAACGATATTGCGTTGTAACAAGGCAGTACGTTGTACATGACCAATTTGCATCAATCTAAATGACGAAGAATGATGGTAGGGAGGATGAGTTAGTTGGTGTTGTGCAACAATGACATATACGCAACACTTACACGGGCCACATGCGACGAGCAATGGATTCGAGATTGTCGAGACACCATTCAAGCTGGTGTAAAAGAATGTCATCGAGCGATTGAGCCATGCGTACATACATGGCTTGTAACACTGAACCGTAATACCAGATACGTGCAGCGGGTATACTGATGAGTAGTGAGCGTAGATTTTCACGGAAGGAAGTTTGATCGCGCATCTATGGTAAACGCCGTAAAGAATGAGTATTACTCATTAATACAATGAGAGATATAGCTACAAGCTAAATGGTACTCACCTTGATAATACGAGCTAGTTTCTCATCGTTGAACACGAGTGTCTCAAAGTTACTAAGAGAAGCGGAAAGTGCATTGGCATGGGCAAAGTGTGTATGAAGACGTGGAATCTATATCGCAGTAGTAGAGGAGCAGATTAGCTTATGTTAACTATAACTATATATATATATATATAGGAAACCCATTCTACTTACGTGATCAACAAAGATGCCCACCAAAACATGAATTAGCATATCTGCCGGACGACTAGAAGAATAATCGATCATTAGCATCATTAAGCATACTAATTGTTATTGTTATTACTATTTTGACAAGCTATAGCCAATTCTACTTACGCTTTCTTAAGCGCCATATGGAAAGAGTGGTGCAATTCGATCAATGACGTTACATGATCGAATGGCGCCGAAACTATTGCCTCATTTTGTGCTGTTGGCTGGTAGATTGCTTTGTGGTCCAACTTGAAATCATGGTTGCGGTTCAGCGGACGACTTAATCCTTTTAGCATACTGCAAATACCGGTGGATCGTTGGCTATTATCGTATTGTTCCTCGTTTGGTAACTGTGTTGGATGACTGTTGCAACTACGACTGCGTTGTACCTCGCAGCTGGTGGCGGTGGTGGACGAGTTACCTCGCTGGAAGAGAGCGGTCAACTGGTCAAAGCTGAATACACGCTTGCGAATGGAGCGTCGTACCGGCTTCTGACCAAGCAACGGTTGCATGTAAAAGTCACGCAGATGCTCGAGCTGTGCCACGAATTCAGCCTCGCTCGTTTCAATATGACTGAGTTTGTTGCCGAATCTAACCTCCTTTTGTTGCGCGGTCATCGAATCAATGGCATCCTCCGAGGTAGGCAAGGGGAAGATATCGCTATGAGTGCCCGGATTCACCGAGCCCAACATATCCATGCTAATACTCTTGCAGTAGAGCAGGCCTGTGTCATCGAGTGACATGCTCAGGTAGGGCCAGCCATCGCCGTTATGCAATGGATGCTCAGCAGGTGCGACACTCTTGCGCGTAGTGAGCGAAGGATAAGTGGGACTACTCGGTTCCAAGTCATTCGATGGACGTGGCAACTCGAAATGACTGTTATATCCGCTTATGTCGAAATCACCACTAGACGTCGATAATTGACTCATGAGGATAATTGGGAAACGATAAACACCGAGTAAAATGGTACAAATAATCTAGAATAACTCTCTAACTACAACTATTAAATAATAGCTGGTACTACACTTGATATAGAGATAGATGGGGAGAGAAAGAGACCACTCCTGTTGGTCAAGCGAGCAAACAAGCAAGTAAACAAACACAAACAAACAAGTAGACAAATATATAGCAGAGTTACACCAAATCGATATAATAATAATAAACCGATCAAGAATCGATTTAGGAACGAGAATGGTGACTATAATAAATAAACGACACTTACGAGATATAGAGAGAGAGAGGAAAGAGTACGAGAGGAGGGGAGAAGAGAAGAGGTCAAAATAGGAAACACCAAAACTTGCCACACTATAATAATAAAAATGATGATGATGATGATAACAATATTAGTATAATTGATACACGAAACAGAAGGGGAGAATGCCACTGGAAGTAGCGTGATTATTTATAACGGTGGCCAAGGTTAGACGAAATGTAGAATTAGAGTGAAGTGGAGTAACGAGCGAGCGAGCGAGAGCAAGGAAGAAAACAATCAATCAATCAACCTGTTCATCTTCCAGCATTGACACACCAAGACAGCAAATTTGTATAGAAAACATTCTTGACGTGGTATAATTCTTTCCTTATGCGGACATGTCCTATCATCCGATCTAGTGTAATCTAACAGTGACCATGGCCATTCACTTGTTCTTCAATTATAGAAGGCATCATGTATGAATTAAGGCATAGGCACATGATTCTCACCCTGACCATGAAGTGATGGAGTGTAGATTCGCCTTGCTATTCCACTGTCGTTTGCTGTGGGGACAACGAGACCACATGCTGTCATTGGTCAGCATGGTCACACAAACGCGACTTTGCAGGCTATTCGGCCTTGATCTGCTAAAGGCCGTCCTTGAATGACAATGACAATGACAATGACAATGAAAAGGACCATGTCAATGGCGGCAACGTGTTACTTGGTTCTAGAACGCACTGATGTCGGATTGGCCATTCCATTTATTGACTCATACATAGGTTCATTCATATGCTCAAACACACAAAGACCTACTAAAATGAGATGGACAGATGGACGGACAGATAGATCAATAGGAACATGTTTATTATATCGTCTATAATGAAATGGACCTAATTAGCATGTCATTTTGTCATGTTTCTATTCTTGTAGATGCATGCATGCTATTGCCACTATATTCACCGGATGTGTGTATGTGTGTGCATTGTTTATTGAATTCTCGCCACACGTATATCTATTGAGTGCAATAAAGGTTTTTCCGGTTGCGCCATTAATTGTTTACTGCACTATTATGCTTCACATACATACATACACACACACACACAGAGAGAGAGAGAGAGAGAGATAGGTGAAGAGAGATGAACAAGCATATTTGCTAAGGCGGTTAACTAGAGCGACAAGGCATTCTGTATATCGCTCATTGACGTAATGATGATGCCATTGTATAGTTTATCAATTGTCTAATTGGTTTACTCGCTCCTCGAACTGACGTGCATCGCAGTTATTCATAGATTAATCTAGTCAAGGTAGGTCAAATACCAATCAATGGCCTGCATTACCGCGATATGATAGTTGCGTATTTTCATCTTTGTCCGAGGGAGACTAAAGTTAATTTGCTCAATTTATGCTTAAGGTAGACTTGATAGTTGACTATTCAATCGTTTACAAGGCTATTGTTTGTAGTCTTTCATTTTCACTTTCTCATATACAAGTTATCTATGATGTTTACGATCATATGAACATACCTTATCATCTCACAGCTATGCTACTTACTTGAAGTAATTAATAAATGTTTTCGACAGTATTGTTGTAAGGAAAGGAAGACAACTCAAGTCGACTTGATATCATTCAGCTTTACTTTTTTCATTAGCCTTATACTGACCATTAATCTATACTGGTTTACACTAGTCACTCCTCGTCCTACTACTCAATGTATTGATTTATTTTATTACAAGTCATACTAGCAATGTTAGAATACAGTTATCCTATTGCGATAATCCATTATATTTATCATATTAATAATTAACATCGTTTGAAAGACATGCTTACTATCAATAATGATATGAATACAAATACATAGAATTATTATACCTATAGAAAAAAAGAAAGTGAATAAATAATTATGAAGTACGACATGAGCGGCATTGTTTAATTCCGACACTAATAGCCTCGTTCTCGTATTGCCAATATTCTAACTGGTAAGCAAGCAAGCAAGCAAGTAATTGATTAGCTACGGTATTCGTAGTATATATATTATAAGTATTCTATTTTATTTCATTCTACGTAATGACTACTACTCGTAATTCTATTCATAGCGATACTTCAACTTCCACTTTGTCTACTTCTTCCGCTATTATGGATAGCGCTACACCTGCTCCACCTCCACCGCTTAATGTATGGGTGGTGCGTCACGGTGAACGATACGATCATGTGGATACTCACTGGGCATTAACTCCAGCTGGTCGGCGTGCGCCGTATGATCCACCTCTAACTGAACTTGGTATGCTACAAGCTAGGCGTACCGGTGACTATTTACGATCATTACCACCGGCACATCAATTAAGTTATTCACCTGTACAACCAACTCGTCTACCATTCCTAGGTCGCCTTCTACTACTACTACTACTGCTGCTAATACCAATACTACTACTAATACTACAATACCTTCAACTTATAGTCATGACATATCATCCAGTGGATAGACATTGATTCATCGACATCATTGCAATCACGCTATTTGATTCTATGTTCGCCATTCAAACGATGTATACAGACTGCGCAACAAATTGCCATAGGACTACAAGCTAGCGATAGCACCCTTAATCAACATAGAGTAGCATTGGCAATAGATCCAGTATTGGCAGAATGGCACTCTGAAGTGTACTATGATGATCCTGTACCGGATACGCTGATTAGCGAGGCACAACAACGACATCCTCATTTATTTACGGGCGAGACATCCGATTTGATTGCAGATCAACTGCCCGTCTACTCGGAATCATTAGGACAGCTGCGTGATCGTGTACGCTTAACATTGGATCAATTAAGGATGCGTGCATCGGATGGTCGATTATCTCGTCTATATAATCAGTGTATTATTGATCATCATCACCATCACAATGGTAAATCATCGCCATTTCCTTTATATCCACACGGACCACGTCGTATTGATCTAGGACTGGTGCCACCGATCATGACTGATACCGCGAATACTGCATGGAATGTTATCATCGTCACACATGGTCGTTGGGTGTTAACTGCGATGGAGGTGGGTTGTGGCGCACCCTTACTCGGCTATAGCGTCTCGTATTGTGCCGTGTGTCGACTAAGTCGATCGATGACATTGCCGGTGGATACATTTGGCTGGCAATTGACTCAAATGGGATCAAGCCAACATTTACGTGAACATATGATATGATATGATATGATAAGAGCTGTAGAACGAATAATGATTTTATTGATTAAAACAACGCGTATTAAAATGAACTATTAGACTTTTATTTGTTTGTTCATTCATCGGCATCTTTCATTTCGGTATCTTCATCTTCATCATCGTCGTCTTCTTCTTCTTCACTAGATGTTTCCTCCAATGCTTCATCGGCTACCAATTCAATATCGTATTCTTGATCACATCCTAGGTAGGCATCGCATATAAAGTACAACTTGTAGGCGAGTGGACCGGCACGATGTGGCGTAAACTCAAGTCGTACCGTAAGTGATCGTTGTAGTGTAACGCGTTTAATAGCGACGAGCGTTTGATCGGATGGATCGCCCATGACTAACCACCAGCCTTCGTCCTTCGTTTTAGGGAAGAAGGGCGCGATCACCGGACCAACGGTAGTCGCTTCTTCATCGTCCATTTCACGATTCAATTGAATAACACAGTGACAAGGTTGTCCAGCACGAGCTCTACCGGATTTCTTATTATCTTCATCTTCGTCGTCGTCGTCATCTTCTCCTAGATCCAATTGATATTCCATTTCAATGCTTGGATAACGATTAACAAATCGTGCCACTGATCTCATTTGATCCTCATTCAATTGTAATAAAGTGTTACGTTTCTTATCGATAGATCGGCCACATCGAAATCAATTCGACACCGGCTTGCTCGCATCGTTTCACGCGTTCCTGCGTAAAGAATGGCAGTTGACGTAGTGGTGATTCGGTGTCCCATTGTGCTTGCACACACATTTGCGATAATTCCATGGCGGCTAAAGCTGGTGATAGCCAGCCTTGACTTGATATAACATCCACGCATGCTTGTAATAGTGGTGTAACGCGCTCCAGTATGACACGTTGATCGCCAGCCAGATCGGCCGGTAATTCTAGACGCGAGAAATGCGCTTGCAATAGTAGATTCGCCTTGCTAGCCGGTGTGTCAAGACGCTTGGCCGTCAACTTTACCGGTAATCTATCCTGTAGACGTTGTAACACTGTCACTTCATGGTGTCGCAATGGTAGCGACTCGAATTCCGATGCTGCCGATATGATCTCCAATAGACCGCGTAATTTACTGGTGGCCTTCAATGATGCGCCGAACATTTCCACCGTGGCATAATGAATGTTGTAGTAAGCGGCGATCATGCCCAAGTTCAATGGTGTAATCTCCTCGTCGTCCTCCTCCTCGACACTAATACAACGTGCGGTCACCAGATCATTGAGAGTTGTCTCGACCAATTCCGATAGATGATCCGATAGATGTCGATGTGTAACTCCTTGCAATCCATAGTAATTGGGATTACGCGTCATACGACGATACAGGAAGGTCCAAGTGAGCCAGTCGACGGCGTCCTGTTTACTTTCGATGGTACGCGTGACAATCTCGGCATTGAAGTGATCGTGCAGGAAGTGATCGAGATGCGATTCGATGGGCAGGGCCTCGTGTAGGAACTTTTTGTAGAATTCCTTCTTGGCCGTCTGACACATGAGAATGCAACGACCGGTGTCCTGGCCGGTACGACAAGCACGTCCCATCATTTGCAGCACGTCCGCCATGGGATAGTCGACGTAACGATGCTCGCGTCCCAGGTAGGATTGCGTGCCCATGACGATCACTAGATAGGCGGCCAGTGACATGCCCCAGCAGGTGTCCTTGCTCGCCACCAACACTTGAAGGGCGCCGGCCGTGTAGAGTCGTTCCACGATACGCTTATCCTTATCGACCAATGCTTCATGGTAATAGCCAATACCGTGCTCTAGAGTGGCAGCGAGTGTAGCATCCGTCACTTGCGCTAGATGTACCTTTAGCTCATCCCGCTTGCAGCCAAGGAATCGATCGGGCTCCTCGTCGGCCGCCGCGTACATGAGTAGATCGGCAGCGGTTAATCGACACTGCTTGCGTGATGGCACGAATACGAGAGCGGGTCGATTCGTGGACGACGATTGCAGGATGGCTTGATACACCGGACGTGTCATGGCGAGCATTAACGAGGGGAAATGCGGCACGGCATAGCTTTGTAGATGTACCTCTAATGGTACAGGGCGTACCATCGGATGGAAGTTAAAGGTGTGCTGCGTTGATGCACCTATCCATTCGGCGATATCGCGCGCATTAGCCATGGAGGCGCCCAACGCCACAATACGAATGGCTTGCCCGGTTTGTGCGGCAATGTAACGCATACGTGACACGATCACTTCGTAGGTGGGACCGGCACGATCGCCGCCCATTAGATGGATCTCGTCCGCTAGGAATAAACCGACGGTTTGCACCAGTTTACGTTGGCGCCAACGACGCGAGATAACATCCCATTGCTCGGGAGTGCATCCGATAATGTCGCCTTGCTCTAGTAGTTTCAAATCGGCCGTCGTTTCACCGGTTAGCGCAACCACTTGCTTGTCGAGACTGGCGAATCGACGACGCCATTCGCGTACACGCGCGTCAACCAGTGCTTGTACAGGTGCCACGTACACGCAACGTCCGCCATTACGTTTCCACAGGCGTAGTAGAGCGAATTCAGCGGCTACCGTCTTGCCACTACCCGCCGCAGCACCAATGAGAATGTTGGCATCGGTGCCGTAGAGCGCGTTGAACGTTTGCGTTTGCACCGGATTGAAATGGTTCACCCAGCCCGCGTAGATGGCTTCATAGGTGGGGTCGCGCAAGGCCGACACCGGTAACGGCTGTAGATCCAATAGTTCCGTGTGTGGCGCGTATTTCTCCGGTAGAATGAGTCGTTTAAACGACACCGGTAAACGCGACTCGGAGCGTAGCCATCGATCCGACACTAGAGAGATGAAATAGTTGGGCGGCATCGGTTCGAATAGTGGCACGGTAAATGTGACGGTGTGATCCTCTTCCGCGTAGCGTTGCTTCAATAGGAAGATGTCCTGATAAAGGATAATCTCGCCATCGGCATCTTCCGCCAGTATCCAGAATGCCTCGGCAGTACCGTGAATCTTTTCATCCCATTGGAAATCGGGAGTGATGGTGAGTTCCACGCGTAGTAAGGAACGAGTCACCGGTTGTACGTGCGCTTGCAATTCGAGACGTGGCAATTGATGAATAGCGCGATGAAGCGTACGACCTGCGCGTGGCACGTTAACGAGCTGCTCCAGTTCCTCGATCGTTAGATCTTGCATTCGCTCCCAGGGGAACTCTTTACGCTCCAGCTTCCGTATCAACTCGGATGGAATATGCTTGAATTGTCGTAATGGCGACATGGACAGCCATTGTCGTTTCTCGACCATCTTGCAAATGTCGAGGGCACGCCTGGCAAGTTGGGCCCAGCCGCGTCTTAAACA
Source organism: Syncephalis plumigaleata (assembly GCA_025201365.1). Classification (NCBI taxonomy): domain Eukaryota; kingdom Fungi; phylum Zoopagomycota; class Zoopagomycetes; order Zoopagales; family Piptocephalidaceae; genus Syncephalis; species Syncephalis plumigaleata. The sequence goes on along the minus strand of JAIXMF010000008.1, from coordinate 888,302 downwards.
TATCTCGAATAGTGCACGTAATAGTCGACCGGCACTTTGCGTGATATACACCATGTCGGCCACTAGCGCGAATCCTTCCAGCTTCAATTGAGATATATACGCTTGTAGTAGTACGTTCACCTTGGCGGTCGGTTCCTCGATACCCTCCTTCACCGGGACAGGAACGCGTTCCAGCAACTTTGACAATTCCAGCTTTTCCTCCTCTCGCACGGGAATGTAACGGAATTCCTCGGATAACGCGAATATGCGGAACAGTTCCATTTGCGATATTTGCGGTCGTAAATGTTGATTGTAATTCGCCATCGAGCCATGGGAGATGTAGTAATGAGCGGCGATACGACCTAACTCGGTGGTCTGCAATTTACCCGTTTTACGATCGTACCTCACCAATTGCGATCGATCCAGTTGAGTGGCGGCAGCATGAACAAGATCCGCGCGTCGTTGTTCAAGATAGGGATCGGCGGCCGCTTCCTCGGGTGATATGCCGTAGAGCGAGCCATTACGCAGCATACGAATGTATAAATAGGTGTAGCCCAGCCATTGTACGGCTTCATCTCGATTACGAACCGTGCCCATAACGATCTCTGCATTGAGCGAATCCGCTAAACGCGACACAAGCTGACTCTCGATCGGTAGTTGCTGATTGAGTAAACTCAAATAGAACTGCACCTCCTGCTGTGAAGTGATAATGATACCCTCGCCGTACGTGTCGTGTTGCGGTCTACCGGCACGTCCCAACATTTGCAACACGTCTTGCGGGCTCAATTCGACCCAGCGACCCTTCTCGGGCGAGTAGATCTGCGTGCCCTTAATGATGACCGTGTGCGCCGGTAGGTTGACACCCCACGCGAGTGTAGCCGTGGAGATGAGCACTTGTACGTGGCCGTCACCAAATAGATCTTCCACCAAGGTACGATCAACTCGCGTCATACCGGCGTGATGAATGGCGAAACCATACGGTAGTAGATCTTGTAGGTTCGCGTCTTTAGCGGTGGCCGCCTCCGATTGTAGAATCTCACGTACCGCCGAGTCTTGACGTAGGAACTGACCAATCGTGTCGCGTTCGATCGCTGCATCTCTAATCCATTTCGCGGTACGTGCCGTTTCCTTACGTGAATGCGTGAATATAAGCACTTGATGTTTACCGGCGTATTCCATGACTTTCTCGTAGGTGACCTCGTTCATCGCTTGGTATCGTTTGATCGCTTTACGCTCCGTGATAGCCACGTATTCCTGCTTAAGCGGACACGGACGGTAGCTACTATCGAAGTGGAATAGACCGCGGTCTGGGTCAACGCGTAGAAACGCGGCAACATCCGCGTAATTAGGTAGGGTGGCGCTAAGACCGACTAGACGTACAGGCTGACGGGTTTGTTCCACGCCGCGTATACTACGTGCCACTAGACTCTCGAGTACGGGACCACGATCGTCGTGTAACAAGTGAATCTCGTCGATAATCACCAGTCGTACTAGATTCGTATAGCTACGATCGCTCGCTTTACGCGTAATGATATCCCATTTCTCCGGTGTGGTAACGATCACTTGCGTATCCGCTATTTGTTGTTTCGTCAATTGTCGATCGCCGGTCAGTTCCGCAACTTGAATGCCAAATGGCGCGAGACGTGTACCGAAATTGCCAACCATCTCTTGTACTAGCGCTTTCATCGGCGCTACATAAACAATCTTGAACGCGCTTAAATCAATGGTGCCGGTATCGGGATCACGATGATGACTAATCTCGCGTAGCATGGTTAACATGGCACAATTCGTCTATGGTTGATGCACTAGTTAGCCACAGTTGCTATTATAACGTATGAATGATACTGAACGAAACTTACCTTACCTGCACCAGTAGGTGCACATAGCAACATATTATCGTCGGCACCGAATGCAATAGGATATACGCGACTTTGAATACGATTCAGCTTATCGGCATTCTTGAACGCTATCTGCGCCCATTCCGGTAGCTCTTTGATCGGTACTAGTCGTTCGTCGGCCGCCATGGGTTTCGCCTTTAATGCCGGCACGTGAATCTCCTCGTAGCCCTTCTTCAATCGCTTGAAACTGCCCTCGGGTAGTTTACACTGCTTATTCGACATGAGATGTCCGCCTTGCTGGAAGGTTAACGATTCAAGATCCAGTTGTCGCTGTGGTGCAGTGCCTTCCGCTTTAGGTGCTTCGGATGGTGCAGCGGCCGCTTTAGCTGCAGTTGTTGTCGTCGTCGTCGTTGTCGTCGCTTTGTCTACATCCATGGCACTACCATCGTCCATCTCCTCCTTGGCGGTGGCTTCCTCGCCTTGTAACGCGCGTAGTATCCAGTCAAGTTCACGCTGACGCATTTCAGTTTCTATCGCTTGTCGTTCAGGCCCATCGGCACCGGCACGCGCCAATCGAGTACACCACACGATTAGATCACGATTACGCGTTAACACTTGGACCAATTCGAATTTGTCGTAATCGAATAGTTGCATCAGTTCATTTTCACGATCGCGCGTCGTAAGTGCATCGTCCGACAACAATTGCATAGCGTGGCTAGACTTGTCCTGCGCAATCAACGGATCCGTGTAATGACTACCGACAAGACGCTGAAGCCAGAATGCGTCAATGTCACGAGCTGCGAAATCCGATTCTCGTTGACTAGTGGATCGTATACCAATCGTGCCATTCGTGCTAACCGCCGCTTGATTCCGTTGTCGTGCACCGGCAGCCGCTCCTAATCGACGTGTCTGCTTTGATTTGGCCACCATATCAGGGCGTAGAACAGTGCGGAATCCATCATCATCCTCAACGCCGCCTCGGTAGATTTGTCATCCACTCCTTCGCCGGTGGTATTGGCAGCATCTATCGCAGCGCCTTCTTGACCTTCCGCGACACCACCATTACTATAGGTTGCCGCTGCTGCCGCCGCCTCCTCTTCTCTTCCTCGCCGACTTCCTCGTCTTCTTGATCACTACCGTATACTTCATAATCGACATCGCCATCATCGCCGAAACCCGCACCAATCTCATCCTCCTCATCTTCATCCTCGAATACCACGGCCATACCAAGTTCATCGTCAATGGCATCTGCTCTGTCGCCAGTAGCACCAGCATCCGCTTGTTGACCGTAATCGGTAATCTTCTTACTTAACTAATGAGTTGAGCAAATCGCTCCGATGTTAATTTCTGCGAAAATAGCTCGTCAACGGCCGTCTTCTTATCGAAATCCTTCATACTATCGGTTTTCAACGTTTCCAATATCGCATCGGCCGCGCTACGAATGGTATCATGCGATTGATCGGGCAAATACTCGTGTACAAATGATAAAATCAACTCGTACGCATCACGCGTATCCTTGGTACGAGGCGTATAGATTAGACCTTCTAGATCTTCAGTAGCAGCAATAACCGAGCTATAATTACCGCCTACTCCACGACTATATTGAGGGGTTAGCGTTTAGCAACTTGACAGAATAGCAATCAACTACTATCATTATCACTCACGTTTCTTCCTTACGATTACGACGTCGTGCTTGTTCAATATCACGCTTCTCCTGCGCGCGACGCTTCTTCTCCTCGGTCACCGGTAGCTTTTCCCGTTGCGCACGCGTACCCATCTCCTTGGGATTAATACGACCGGCCAACGTCTCCGGCTCGCCCGTTGGTTCATTATCACGACGTGGGATACGACTTCGATCCTGATCCAATACTAAGTTGGAATTGGCCGCATACTGGTATTGCGACTGCTTGGCATATTGTTCCGCCATGTTGATCTAGCTTGCGATTATTCGTTAGCCTTTAGTTATAGATTCTTTTTGCTATTTACGCTCTCGCTATTATTGATCGGGTATACGTACGCGTTAAATCAACTGCAATAGGCACGTCACTACAATATACAAGCTTAAGGTGATAATCAACGAAAATTCTTCTTTTAAAAATCGATCTACTAAGGTACGTAAAGACAATTGGTAGAACGATGAAAAAAAGGAATATGTTTTGGAGATTGTAGATTGCCTCCGACACTAATAAGTATAGGTTCACGAACACACTTTTATCAAATTTATACCCTCGCTAGTTTCTTTATTACTTTATTGAATCTATATACATACTATGCAACTATTATTCTGGCATATAGTGAAATATGGATTATGCAAATGTAAGTTGGCGCAGTGCAAATAACTACAACTTGTTAGGTAAAAAATAAATGTTGTTTAATATACAGGCATGTATTTTGACTATTGTTGAGAGAGCTTATGGAGGGGATTTAAGACAGATGTAAATGCATAATTGAATATATATCTATATATATATTGATTATAATGCTATTCTACTATGATTGATTGATATTATTTAGTAATCTATTGATATGGTATTAAGTGACATTAACGAGACTGATGCAACGATCATTCTAATAATGTAGCGTACTAAGCATGGTTATATCCACTAATGGTTGAACAGTTAAAGTAACCCAATTGCATTGATTAATATTGTCAATACACAGTTTATATGATACTAAATGACAGTAGAAAGTAAAGAAAGGACATGGAAGCAAAGTATGTTCAATAGAGTGTAGAGAATACAATGATATGTATGAAGTTGATACGGTGTTTATTGGCTGAATGAGAATAGAAGCAGAGAGACAAATAGTATGGATAGTAGTAGGAGTGAATAGAGCGAATGAGCACATATGTTTACAGAATACAAACAAACAAACAAATAAACAGAGTTGACAGAACAAGAAAGAGGAGCAGCAACAGCAGCTAGTGAATAGAGTGAATACCGCGTATACATCACTTATCGAGTAGATACAAATAAACAATAGAGATACGAGTGTATGAATAGAGTAGTGGACGAGTAGACAAACAGAGAGAAGAATAGATAGTAGGAGTGGAGTGGTATGAGTATGGTAAGAAGAAACGAGCAAATCATCGAACAACACAATAGATACTGATCATCTGATGTGATCGTGCGTGCATTGACATGGATCACTACTGCTACCTAATACTTGAATCACGAATTATAACTGAATGACACATGGCTTACAAGTAGAAACAATGGTTAATGGTTATTGCCATCATAGTTGGTGCGTATTCAATGACTTGTCTATTATCTCGAATGCTTTAATGTTACTAGTTGCATACCAATGCATCATGTGATTGGCTATTATGAAACTAAATCGAATTCCATTCCATTTCAATATCAATCATGCACGTTTCAATTGCATCTGAATTCATTGCACTATTATGGATTTTATTCACGTTAGCCGTAATATAATCAGAACCTAATAGTATTCAGATCTGTTATGGCCTTTATCCATGCTGATTTGCAATAAAGTCAGTACCCTAATGTCATTCAATGCTATAATTAGCGACTACACATGGCGAACGTTCCATGCTCGTTTATTTGCTATACGTTTGAAAACACTTCAATGCCGCAACCATCGACTACTCACCTATAAATGAGCAGCCATTTGCCGTGAACAAGTCAATAGCTCACTATCCTCTTCTCATTTACACGCACAAATAAATACATCACTTCTTTCTCTTAGATCTTAACGAACAATATGCGATAACTTCACATTCTGCATTGGCTATTAGCACTTGTGCTTTAGCATTGTTGTCCCAGTTACCCAGCGCTCATTCAGCTGGCGGTTGTTTTCCAAGAAGGCAAGCTTTCATATGTAGTCTATCCGATGTCTGCTAACCTGTTTATAGGTCGTGAAACTAAATCCACCGTTTCCAAGCAATACGTCGAAAAATACAAGGACAATCTTTTTCTGTCGAACATACGCTGGGGTGGTGGAGATGGTGATCAGCTTAGCTTTGCTCGAGTAAATTGGCATCACCACGATGCTTTTATGAAATGTGGCAAGACATCGGAGGAAGTAAAAGCATTCAATGTAAGTATGTCGATCTGTTATCCAAATAGCCTTACTCACTATATAAATAAAATAGGCATTGATGACTGCAAAGAATAGTTTGACAAACGACTACGCAATAGGTCGAGAAAATGTCATGGATCCCTTGCATCGATTTGCCTTTACTGAAGGTCCGGCGGATTAATGGCGATCCCAGATGTAGTATGCCATCTTTACAGCTTCATTGGGGGAGTGATCCTAGAAGATTACATCAAAGCAAGCACCAATGCCCAGGCATATATTGCTGTTGCCAGAATATTTCCTGATATTATTAAAGGTAAGCATCATGATAATTATTCGTATAACATGCTAACTAATTGTTTTGTAGGTTTGATGTACCTTCACAATGCCGGTATTCTTTATCATGATACGCTTATCCCTAGTAAGTAAGCATTTATAATCATGAGACGTGCTAACAATGGAATATAGATGTCATGATGCAGCTAGATTCAAATCGCAATGTAGTTGGTGCAAAGATCATTGATTTGGATAGAATAAGCATATTTAAAAAGGAGCAAGGCTGGCAACCTATAAACCTGAATGATCAAGAGTATCTATCGCTAAATCCACGCCAAAGATACGACAGCTGTATGGAGCCTAAGACTGCGATGGTAATGTTTTTGGGTTTGTTTGTTGTCCTCAGTAGTTGGAGTCCTTTTGAGAATGACAATGTACTTGACGATTCAGCCGCTGTAAAACATTTAAACCAATTTATCAAAATACTAGATTATTATGATTTAAGAAAGAAACCAGCAGGTGATTTAATGTCACTACCATCTGATGTAAGGCCAGCCCTTCCTGAAATGCTTCGCCTTGTACGAATGATGTACACATTAGTCAAGGATCCATTCGCTTGCACATCTCCTATACGCGCGCTAAAAGGACTACCACCACGCACTTTATAGTTATAATCATACACTATTAGTATACGGTAAGTATCGAGTAATAGCTGATTCATTCTACTAAAATGCTAATCTGTCATTGAATCGAGTAGCAATCATATAGACAATGAGAATGTGATGACACTCGCACAGCATGACCATACAACTACTGGTATCGCTGTATGATCTAATGATTTCATCATCAATAAAGCGTATTCACTATTTCGATACAATATTATTATAGCTTTTAAGTGTATATATTCTTACCAACATTATTGGCAGATAACCATGATGAACAGCTATATCACCTCATTTATTATAATGAATAGATGCTATAATAAACAATAATAGTAGTAGAAGTAGTAATATATATAGACTAGGAAGTAATACAGAAATGAATTTGTACATATCGGTTTTATTGTTTCCATTACGTAAATAACATGATGACATCCTTTGATCTACAGGACTTTTCCAACCAATTAGCGCTGTTATCCTTTTGCTTTATGAATGATAGCCGTGTTAATAAAACCTACGTATTAGATGTGTAGATAGCAATAACTATCACGGATAAGTTGTTTTGTTGTTGTTTGGTTCTTCGATGTCCTTGTCCCTTTTCTTGAACGTTTAGAAGGAATAGTATTTTTCTACCCATATCCCTTTCTTATTCATTCCACTATGTCTACTACTACTACTGAATATCGAGTAATCCAACTCGTCTTGTAGATTACTAGTTTGTCTGAATAGTCTTCCATTTCATGATCAGCGTGTCTTCGTAGTCTACTTGGTCATATCGAATTATTCGTTTATCAGCATGTTGTCGCTCGTTAAGAAGCAGTATTCGAAATGACCCAATATTATGGCAACATTATACCATAGGGATTTCCTATCAGGGCCTATTATACTAAAGAAATGGAATTTGTATTATGGTGTATACGCACGGATGTCAACAATCCATGTACATCGGATAAACGAGCCGATCTACTAGAGAATGTGGACTGGTACAACACATATCGTCGACGAGTAAGCACCGAGAATAATTGGCGATATGGACGATGCAACACCACGCGTATTGATATGGAATGTGACAAAGATGAAATAGATTATAGCAGTGATTTTGATAATAATTGTATATATATTACGCGGCAAAGTCATTCAGATGAAACATCAGCTCATATTATACTTTAGAATATTTGCCACATCCAAATCTTAGATCAAACCATAATAATGTATATAACACTACATTCTCCACATCGCCAAACGTTCTTTCGCTAGATATTGGTAATGAAAGAGAGTACAACTATGTTATGGGTGACCATTATATAGCCGCATCTCCTAGGATAATCGAGAGCGACACCATCTATAATGTAAAAATACTTACTCGCAAACATGGTGGTATTTTCACTACATTCGATATTCCGGTACGATATCGAGTGAAGGCAATTGAGGGGAAATGGGCATTATTAGTGCATGAATCAAAAAGCGACTTGCTGATTCACTAAATTGTATATGTAAATGTAGTAATTATACAACGATGCCATATAATTAGTACTAATCATTAATGAATTCAGCCGATATAATGGTATTCGATATAGATAACAGTGTCATGTGTCCAGAAAGCATAGATGATACATGGGATACGACTCGTTTCTACAAAACAACCAATAATACAGCAATAGTATACACGGCAAGACTAGTCAAAGATGGTGCGGATCGTATTGGATGGGCACTATATCAGTTCTCGAGCAATAATTCTGTTGTACAATTGCGAAATGGCTGGTTCCATCTACCTGAGGAAATATGGACTATATCAATATGTGCACGTAATTTATACGATTCACATATGATACTTGATTTACGTGGTAATCCTCATTATAATCCATACATAATTCATAGCGTAGCATCCAATGGTCAAAACCATACTCCACGTAATTGCTACACTATAACTGACCAACATATACCTATTTCACTATTAAGAGCTGGGTACAAGTATTCAATGTTTGGCCCCAAACCATCAAAAGTATGGAAGACTTATCCTACAATGACGAGCAAGTATTGCAAATACCAGGTACCACTTTCATCAGAAATCTTATTGGGAATCTTTATATTTTGAGGTAAGAGACTACAATCATGTATACAATCGATTGCTTGTAGACATCAATACAAAAGAAATAATACGCAAATTGGAAGCACCAACCAAGATATGGAGATTGCCTGTTTATACAATGGTTGGCATGCTTTGTAATCCTTATAACAGCCGTAAGCAAATAATACAAGAATACGGTGAACTATAACAAGCATCAACAATTATCAATAAACGTAAAAGTTAATGACTAACTACGCTAATCAATTAGAAAACCATGTAATTACTAATCATACACTTATAATCATTATCATCATCATTACCACAAGTGTATGTTTACTTGCGTAATATCGTTTATCAATTGTGTTATAATGAATCATTATGAAGAATTTAAATAATTGACGAGCTCCATTCTCTCCAATAATCTCGGCCAATGCATCTTGAGACATGGTAATCAACTTGTCTAGACTACGCACCTTACGTGCTATCAATCGATAATTAAGTGAGGTAATTCCCGGTAGACTTCTTAGTAATTCCTACGCATTTTACTTAACATTATCATCGATGTAGCTATGCCATTAACTTATACTTGCCTGTGACGTTAGATTAACCGATACTTGTGCATCTTCCTTGTCGGTGGCACCAATCATTGCTGCGTCATCAGCATTTGGTTCTAAATGATTCTTCTAAATAATACATAATACTAAGTGGTTGCTCTTCATAGGAAAGCTGTGTACATATATATATATATATATATTGTGTGTGTGTGTGTGTTTGTTTGTTACCTTTAAATCAGTAAATATATTCGCCGTGGCATATGCACTTGATGACCATATGATACGTAATTTAGGAAAGGTAATACATAAAAGTGATAGCTTTGACGTCAAATCTTGAATAGAAATATCCGAGCCGATATCTTGAACCGACTAATGACAAATAATTATCATTGACTGTTATCGCCTTTAACTGAGCTAGTAGCTATACCTGTAAAGAAAATGACTTTTGCTCATCAAACTCAATTAATAGAACGGGTGTCTCGTAGTGTGCACACATTGCATCTGCCTGTGTATATCTATAAGGGCAATTATAGTTGATGCTTAATACAGTATATATGTATGTATTCGTTACTTACAGACGTCCTGATTGGAATGATCCAATTAGATCGGCAATACTTTTACGTTCGATGCAAATGTCTGGTGATAGTACGTAGTCTCCTACTATTAGAGTACATGGTACTATCTTCATGCCTTGTTCATGTAGAATGGGTGGAAGTGTACTACGGAATTCACGCATATCCACTATAACCTATTTTGATGTAAGGTAAAAAACAAACAAACAAACATGATGAGTACGCACACACTAGTATACGCTCGTCGTATGATCATACGCTACCTGAGGCATGACATCGGATAGAACAACCCGTCTACTACTGCCACCTTGACGTGCATTGAACACTTTAATAAACATATTGTCTTCATCGGCTACTGATTTATTCTTGATCGGCATAGGTAATGCCATGACCTAGTTCATTGTCATCATCATCATCATCATCATCATCAGTACAAGTCATTGACTCATCATATTGTATCATTGATGCTTACTGAATTCTCATGAATGAGTCGTTCAAACGATGCCTTCTCTCGACGAATATCACTTAGATAGCGTTGCTCCTCTACTGAATCCGCGTAAAGCATGAAATAAACACGAGCTGGTTGATCTTTATGCTGTGCTTGATACACCTAGTATGTAGTACATATGACATTAGCATTTCACTTTTAGCTAGCAATGGTGATATATAGTAATTCAAAGGGAACAAACATCATTCATTTACTTGCCTCAACTTGTCGAACTAACATGGGATTCGGATCATATATGATGATATGACTAGGTTGTAAATCTTGTAACAATCGATCATCAGCACTACCACTAACCGGTCGAATAACCAATAGATGCTGTTCCTCCACCAATGATATCACTTTATCATCTTCCGTATTTAACATGCTAGCATTATTGTTGATGTTTTTCGATATAGTAGATATAGAATCTATCATGGATGCCATAGCTGTATTATTATCGCTATTATTATTCGAGATATCTTCGTCATTCTCATTCGTATTAGGTTCCTGTGAGGTTGTCGTCATCATTGCATTACCGCTGAAATCAACATCGTTTATGTCTGTCTTGATCGGTGTGGAGGTGGGAGTGTCGTGTGCTGACCGAGAAGTTGAAGCAACACCACTTGCACCACCTCTAACGCGTCTTCGCTTCCCTAGTGGTGCACCTCGTTGTGCACCGGATGTATTACGTCCTATGTCGTAGTATGTATTAGTAGTAATTCTATTATAGAGTCGCAATGCTTATTACCATCTCGATTATATCCAGTTGTCGTGGATGTATTTTGTGCGGTGGAAGTAGCGCTTGTCGTTATCTTTGTAAATTGCTGTTTCCATTGGAAATACTTTGTCGCCGCATTATATAGCATGGCACAACCGGCTGTATTTGAGTGAGCCGCTTTGTACTCTACCCAGTATGTTTCTAATTGACGTGCTGTTCTTGCATCCTGCACTAGCACAATAATACATCCTATAGAAGTGTATATGTTAGCATTTTTACTTTATATTCACGTGTATCGAGCTATATACCTTTACGATCGGTTTCCTCCTTATGAATCTCCATTAGTGTATTGCGTAATAGTGTCCATTTAGGTTGTTCCTCCAATACAAGTTCCACATCTGATGGTATAGTGTCACTTTTACCGGTACTGCCACGAGTGTGATCTGATGATGTCACCGGTGTAGTAACATGTCGATCACGACGATAAACACGCTCACGCGCCGTCTATTACAATTGGTTAACAAACATATATGGATATACATTTGTATAATCGTGTAATAATTACATTAAACAACACATTGGCCGCGTCCATCATCATCCATAATGATGGTGGCTGAGTATACCCGCCAATACTGGTTGATGTTGATTGACTCGCCATTAATGTATCCAGGTAAGCATTGAACGCAACACAATCATAACTAAGTAGATAACTACGGAAATATGTAAGTTGAATCATGTTCAATTATAGATCAATACTATTGGATGTAAATATGCTTACACGAGAAGTTGACGTAATGTTTGCATGTCATTAACTAGTCGTTTCGTTCGTTGACTTATTTGATGCCATAATGGATCTAGTTGACGACGTACTATCACATCAAATGATTTCAACAAAGCATTCTCCACGGTAAGTTGTTCTATATCAAGCTAGTTATATCGAAATGTATGACTATCCTATAAATTGCATTCTATTTGTTATTCCTATTCAATCACTTACCGAAGTATGTGCTCGTCTTAATTCACCCAAACATGCATCTAGACATTCGATAATAGCACCTTGTATCTGTTTCATTCGTTCAGTCATGGGTTGTCGTAGTTCAATCACTTCTTTACTAGTTGTATCCAATGAGGCCTTGACTGTAACGTGAAATCTAGCACAGTAACGTAGTTATAGCATTGCAATCTTACCCAGTATTCTTTATCTAGTTACCGTGGCCAAAGTAGCGTTCTGCGTAGTTGTAGCGATTTAAGTGACGTCTCTAATGGAGCGAAACCATGACCGAATGCTTCAGGTGCATCACTTAACGCCTTTATAAATCCATCCTATCATCATCATTATTATCGTCAATAAGCATAACGACTACTACTCGTATAATATCCTTACTGTGTTCTCTTCTCGATAAAGTCGAAGAATAAATGCTTCCAATGAATGGGATGACACTCTAATAGCTTATTAGTGTTTGTCTATACTTGCTCCTCCACCTCCTCCTTAATGCTTACTTGTGTGCATTGGCAACAATAATACCAGTAATAAGTGATACTGGCACACGTTGCTTCAACATATCCACTACTAGAATACGCGATGTTACCGAGAGTAGTCCACCCTGACTATAGGCTATTGCTCTATCATAACAAGTAATAATAAGCATATAGTATCGTCACTTATCATTACACTCGTTAATCTACCTGTCCTCCGCTTTTGTATCGTTTTTCAGTAACTTCAAAGTCGTCTGTCCACCGTAAGTGCCGTTAGTTGCAGTTGTAACTCTTCCTCCTCTGCACTTTGTACATTCACTAACAACACCAGTGTTTGTCGTTCTACAGCTAGTTGCAATAGTGACAGTAGTATTGAGTTAGTCCCAAGCCTTTAGCTAGTATAAGTAATCCATCTTGATCTACTAGATCTGTAAATATTTCACGTTGAAAGGGTAAACAAGCTTGCATGACTCGTGATTGTCTACTGATGACGTGTATGTATGTGTGTATGCGTGCATATAAACAAGTAACAATAAAAAGAAATGACAAGTTACACATATACACAACTCAATTTATTATATAATGGCAGATACTCGATAAATACTAATTAATTTAAGAGCACTAGTATTCATCATAGCATTATTGTTTACGTTTAGCTAATTCTAATCGATATACATCCACTACAGAGGCTAGTCGTTTATAGTCTTCGAGTAATTCTAGACATATCACAATTAATATAAAGACAGTCATAGTTACTTTATTGTATCATTACTCACCTGCAACATCGTTCACCTTTAGATCCTCGATGGCACAATCCACAAATCGACGGATGGGTGGCAATACATGACATACATCAAGTTCTACAGAGGATTTCACCTCAGGTGATAATGATGTGGTAGCGGCTATTGCAGTCATTGTAGACTCTACTGAACTATCTTGCTGTGTAGTCACTACCACATTTGTATTCACTGTACTGGATACACTAGCCATGGAACGAGGTGCCTCCTTCTCCTTTTTCGTATCAATACTATAATACTATTACTACTACTATACTATTACTAGTATGTTAATCAATCAACATTACCTTAATAAGCGTTGACTTGTTTCAGAACGAATACTCGCTGCATCCGACATGGTACCTGTAATGGATGGCGGTGCATTGCCAACAACTGATGTAGGTATCGCTGCAGTACCACGAGCATTAAGTAGTCGTCCAAATACGCTGAATCCACTATTGATATCATAATTATTAGAGTTGAGTTCATTCAACTTGTAATGACACCTACATGTCTACAGCACCGGTAATCGCCTTATTCACTCCACCGGCTACAGCTACCGTAGCATCACGTCCTCCCTTAAATGCCGCAGCAATCATTGGTTGTGATGACTCTGGTATGGGTAATGTGGGCACACTAAAAACAGAAGCGGCTCGTTCCTTCTCTAAATGAACTGAATCACTAGTTGTTATGGTTCCTGTATCTGTACTCGAACTAGTAGCATAAATAGCTTAGTCATTAACATGAAATCATGATATGTGATACAACTTACGGTAATGATTCAGTAGCCGGTATTAATCCTAATGCCTTCATATCAATTGTTTCTAAAAATGATATAGCCGCAAACTAAAAGTATATCTAATTAGTAGTGCTATCCTATTATCAAGTATACATGTTACTTACCATATTAGTTAAACAATACGCATATTTAGATTTGAGTGCATCTCGATGTCTATAACGTTGTATATATCTAATAGTCATCATTATAATTGTTATTAATATATACTATCAATATTCATATCATAGATCACCTTATATTCGATATTAAATGTGCAGGTATAGTTTGAATAATCAAATAAACCAATAAAGGAAATAGTTGATCTGCATTAGAGGCATTAGACGTATTAGATGTTGATGTAGATTTACGCGATATAGACGATGATGATGATGGAGACACCGAATGATCAGGTGAATCTTTAGACTTTTTCGTATTTGACTCGGTAGTTGATAATAGATTCAAGTTCAATCTACCATTACTTAATTCCTCTATGTAACAGTAACAATAATATATATAGATACATATAAGTATGTCATACTTACTACTACTAATACTACTTACTAACAATAATCTCATGTAATTCAATCACTGCCTCTAATTTATCCAAGGGTGGATGTCGTCTATCCATCATAGTCAATACTATATATTGTTATAACTAGTAAGTGAATATTCATGTTACAATACATCATCTATATGAATATTACCTCGTCGTACTTCCTCTACCATAAATGATAGAATGGGTTGACTCTCCTCTGATACTGATACACCCAAATGTTCTAATCCAACATGAAGTAAACGTAATGACATACAGCGTGATTCTAATAGTAAATCATCTCGTGCATCATCTGTTGGACTAAATATACTAGAATCATGAAGTAAGATACATGTTAATATGATTGTATTATTTCATTACAATACAACATAGATATCTTATAGTTACCATGGATAAAGTTCAATAGTTAGATAGCCTTCCATCCATTCTAATGCTTGTTCAATATCAAGATCCTTCACCAAATGATCTGTAGATTCTATCATTCCTTGTACTTGTTCAATAAATTGCTGATATTCCTCACTGCATGTATCAGCTGATTTTAATGGATCTACTTGTCCACATGTTCTACCAAATTCTAATACAAAACTATATAACAATCCTACTTGTTAATCTAATAACTACACTTGTCTATATCATCATTATTCACCTATCAAGATATTTAACAATATCATTCCATTCAGAGGGTCTATTAAATGCAGGTGAAGGTAATGAATGTGACTCTAACTGACGAGTAGTGTTATCAGTTATTACATCGAGTATACCAGTTGTATTAGATTGTTTTGATAGTGTTAATGGTTTAGCAATTAGAACACCAATAATCGAGTGTTTATGTAGAATGATGTCTACATGTTCATTAATAATATCGACCTTGTCATTTGATAATATTGTCTCATTATTGGTACTATATATTATTATTGTTATTAATGTTATAATGTGAATAACATAAGTACTAACATACCTTGACTCTTTGTTATCTCCTTCGCTTTCTTCCATAGAAGACATTGTTGTAGATTGAGGTGTATTTGACACAGCCATATAGCATGTTGTTGTCTATATCCAATAGATATTAGACAATGTATTATTACTATACTAGTAGTAGTAGTATAGTAGTTCAACTATACTTACTTGTCAATCACTACAGTATGACCGCTTAATGAAGTGAGCCAGTATTGATGGTCATCCGGTGTATCCTTTAAGTCATCTAATTTCATCTCACTCGTAGATATTGGTAGTTGTCGCACTAGTATATGATCTAATAGATCAACTCGTTCTATGCATGTTACATTGCTTGTATTCTCCATAACAGTTTGTGGTAGTAAAAGAATGGCCTGTATGATTAAAGTTAGCCTATATATATATATATATATAATAATCATCATCACATATGAACATACTTTACGTGCTTGTAGAAATGCTAATAAATCTGTATCCTCTTTATGTTGTTGATGTAAACGTGTCCATAATGCATGTGCTATCGTGTTCTGTCCCACTAGTGTGATAACATCGTCTTCCTCTGTTGTGAAAAAGGAGAACGGACGTACAGGTAACCAAGACGACTTGACTAGTGTAGGTGCAGCACGACGTGTAGTATTCTGAACAGTATCAGTAGTGCTTGACTGATCACTCATCTGCTCTTCTTTCAACACTTCCACTGTTGTACTCGTCGTTGTTTCTTGTTGTGACAATGAAGATGCATCTGCATCATCTGATTGCTTTACAGGAAATGCTTTACGTAATTCATTCTCTTCATTCTCTCTTTCCACTTCAGCTAGTGCTTCTGCTGAGAGTGGATGGCTAATTACGCTTGGATTGTCTGTTTGTACACTAGACATTGAAGATACTACTACAGCTACAGTTACTAATAGGAATAAAGGGAAACTTGAAAGAGAAGGAATGGAAACTAACATATTTGGTGACTGACATTTACTAATAAATTAAATACGAAATGTAATGAGATATGATTAGTTCATCATTGCCACATAAGATCATTTACGATAAAGCACATGTCATGTTCATTTCTACTATTACAAACAGTATCGAGTTTATTCCTCTTCCTCCTCTTCCTCTTCTTCAGAAGCAGACCAATGCATTTCAATGTCGGATTCTTGAGTTAGATTATTATTATTATTAGGTGAATCTACTGATTCTACAGGTAATGTATGTGTAGATTGATCCTCTTCATTTAAACGAGGTTTCTTTCTCTAATAACATCATTATAGTATACTATTAGTATTTACATATATATTATATCATCTCTTAATATACTCACTTGTATGGGTGTATTATCATCTGATTCATCTTCACTATCAACACGTTCTAATGGCATTTGTGATGAAATCTCTTCACCTGCCAAATTACGATGCTTTAAATTACCTTGATATCATTACAATGTTAATTAATTAATTACTACTGTTGTTGTTATACTTCATTATATACTTACCTAACCAGAAAGCACCTAATACGTTATGATGTCCGTGCATAGCCTTGACTCTAAATAGAATCATTTCAAGTAGTTTCTTAATGGCTGGTACCTGACCCGCTAATGATGTATCTCGATATGCTTTTAATTCACCACAAATGGTCTAGCATCATATCATATTAATAAGTAATCTTCATAGATATCTATTGTATACTTGCTTACCTGAAGTAAACGTGTTGCTTGTTGCATGTTCTTGAGTGCTGCCACTACCTGATCTGGTAGTGCCTTAAATTGCTCATCAAGTATAGGAAATCCATGCTTTAATAGTTGTTCCATGAATCGTTTACTTGATTGTAGAGTGATACGCATAAGTGGACGAGATGACTTTTGATGAATGATATCAATGTGTTGTCGCCATAATGATAATAATTCGGTTAGATAGACAATAGCATCTTCGGATGAGTGATCAGTTGGTTTGAATTGTTTCAATAGATCAATAGCTGCATTGAATGTTGTCTACATTGACATTGTTAGTAAAGATATCTATGACACGATGTAATCAGGTATACCTTGTAGAGTAAGGAAAATGTTGTATGATTCAACCATGGATATCTTTGTAGATTGGTATCACTACTATTAGTTGTATCCTCTATGGATGTATCTAATAGCCATGGATATATCTGATCCATGTATTCCTTTAATACGATGATGGGTTCATTATGATATTGTATATGATCATGTAGTAATGCCGAGATATTTCGTGTCTAAATGGTAATCGATGTTCAAGTTCATTAGTAAGATAAATAAATAAATATATATATATTACCATTATACTCTCATCTATACTAGGCCATTGTCGTTTCAAGTATTCATGAGCAGTATCGGATAGTGACATGTTATGCTCCACCGAGTTACTCGTATGTTTAATGGTGGATTTTAGTAGTTGTTGTAGTTCACAAGCCATCTCAACGGTAACGGGATAGTTTCTCAATTCAAGTAGTTTCTCTAACATTTGTTCGGCTAATTCCGTTGTGGATGCTGTTGTGTCAAGTGAATTATCATTGGTAATGTTGAATATACTAGATGAAGATACCTCATCAGTTGTTTCTATGGATGGCAAGGTAAATACGGCAAGAATGGTCTAAATACACAAATGTAAGTAGTATATCTCAATATCATATCAATTGTTTACCTGTAAATCCAATAACTTTGTTACTGGTTCATTTTCTATTAGATATCTCCAAATCTTTAGTGTTTTGAATAATGCCGCTACTATAGTTTCATCTAGGAATATTGCATTGTTATTACTACTATATATTGCCATTCTTATGTTGTTACTATTCATCTTACCGTAATTGTCATTCTGACTTGCATCTAATATGTTACTGTTCTTAGTGGTACTTGACAACTAGAACACCATAGTATTAGTATTAGATCATTGATATTACAGAATAGGATAAGTTACCGTGTTAAGATGTTCGGTAATGGTGTGAAGGTGTCGCCTTAAACAAATTAAAATAGGATAAATCTATTATCATTAGTTAGAGTAAGTAAGTAATTGGTTGTCTACGAAGATATACATACTTTATCCTTGGAGTAAAAGTCAATCATCATTATATCTTGATAGTCAACAAATGGTACACTAAGCTTATTCGATACATGCCAAGTAGATGTTGCTAGTTTCGTCATCAAATCATCCAAGAGGTACATTAATCCATTAATCTATTATTGCAAGATTGTAAGCAAACATTAATTCATATCATCTGGACATCTACCTACAGATAATGTATTAGTTATTACCGATGATTTACTTGATTCATGTTCCGTATTATTATCGTCAAATGTAAGTTGATATGATAACAGTTGGAATACATTGTACTACATGTTCATTGGTCATTTACGTTCTATTCCTAGATGATTGATTACTTACCGTCAATGGTCGTAGTGTGTCTTTCAATTGCGTCATTGATGGCTGTATGATGAGGGTGATCTGTGAGAATGCAGTAATACTACTTTTCTGATAGGGTATCGTTTACCTTGACATTAAGGAAATACCAACTAGATGCTGATGTCTCCATAAACAATGCATTGTAGCATACTTTAGAGGGCAGTAATTCATTGGCAACCCCTTCAATCATAATTAGATCTTCTAAGCGTAGTAGACATTTGAATTGTATATGTGTCGAGTCAACTTGATCACTATAACTATTCAATAGTTCACGTATCCTGATTGATAAAGTTAATTACAATCATCATCATTGCTACTATTACCAACTAATGACCTACCAATTAATGGCGTAAATCAAGCAAATAACTACCGATTCTTGTTCCATAAACGATAATTGATGCTTGAATTCCTATTCATTATTACAATGAGTGTCATTCAAGAATGGTCAATACTACAACTTACCGTCAACTTGCGACGATCCATAAGTCCAATACCGCATCCGAGTAATGCGTCAATTTCCTCTAACGAGTTGTTATTCCGTCGTTTTACACAACATTGCAATAAACGGAATAGCGTGCAAGCAGGCAGGAATGTATCCCGTTTAAGCAGCTTTCGTGTTGAGTAAATATCCACCACGGCATCAGATGTCTAGTGTTGTACGCTTAGTATTCGGTCAACTTGCTGGTAAAAGACACGACATTAATTACCTCTCCATCAATATCCATCCATATTTCCGGTCGTAAATTGGAAATGATGGCAACGTTAGACGATAGTGAAAGTGCCGGTGCCGTGCCTAATTCTGACATTTGCGTGATTTCATCTGCCTCTGATCTTGACAATATAAATTGAAGTGGGAATTTCTCCGCTACTTGATGATGAATCCAATTTAGCAGTTCCGAATCTATAGCCTCGTTTATGACTAGTACGGATAGTTCATCATAGAAATGTGCTTGTGATTTCTAGTCATTATACGTGGTAAATAGTCATGCTATATATTAATCAATCATGTCATATCAATGCATACCGGTGAAATGCGTGTTGTATCTAGCATGTGTTCCAATAATAGGATAGCTTGCTTGAGCCAATGATTATCCTTGATCGACGATGTGGCTTTCTCTACAAGGAATGTTATTACAAATAGTCTAGTTATCAAATGGAATAATCCAAAAAGCTTACTCTTTGCTTTACTTCTACTGCTGCTGCTGCTACCGTTGCTACTTGTTGAATCCATAGGATGACGACTCGCCCATTGATTCAGGTAGTGTATTAGCGTGATACAACCAATAATGCCGACATGTTGATAGGCTGGTACATGAGAGATGAGTTGTTTCTTGATAAGCAAATTCATCTCGACATACAGTGAATCTTCGTTGCCATGACTCATTTGATCTGTCTGAATACTCAGGAATCAGTAGTGCTTACAATTTACCGCTTATTGTCTACTTACTCGACAAGTTCGCACAAGCAAGCGTAGATAATGCGAACGAGCGTCAACTCCAATCGATCAGCGTGATCAAGCACACTTTTGACGAATAATGAGAATGGACGAATAAGCGGTGCGTGTAATTGACACAGTTGATATAGAATGTGCAGCATGCTTGCCTCTAAAGCGTAAGTTACGAGTTAAGATGTATAAAAAGTCTACTAGATGATGCATCTCAATTGACAATGACACTACTAAAGGATATTGTACCACTGCCGATATGCATTACTAAGTTAACAATGGTTTCCTAGATGTGATACGGTCATTGCAGATATAATTAGTTATTGCATGTTGAAAATACAACATTTCTATACAACCTGTCGATTATACAGCTAACGGATTTGAATAGACCTTGATACATTGTTCTAGTCGCATCTAATGCACATGTCGAGCCATGTTGATGAACGAGTTTACGTAGTAGACCATCAGCCATTACTAATACATTTGAGAATTGGCTATCATAGCAGATACGTGTTAGTTAAATGGTTACGGTAATGTATTTACTCGTGATATCATATACCTTTCATAGTTTTGTATATAGTTTGTAATACTTTCATCAAGTAATTGGCACTGAATACACCAGCGATGACCTTTTGCTGAAATAGCGATTCGATCTTCTTTCCTTTACCCGATGGAAATAGATAGCAAACTATAATGTCAAGCAGTGCTGATTCCTAACAATAATGTATGAGTGTGTGGATCTAATAGTAGCATAGAGCATGTACCTCATCGTTATTCTGTTGTACTATATGTAGCCAGGCATCATTGATAAAGCTATGTCGTCGTAGATGATGCTGAATCGTTTCTATTTATACGTGTTTAGCAACTAATGAATCTGCTACTCATTTCTTTTCTCTAACTAGTACCTAATGTAACCGAGACAATGGTAGACGGTGTTTTAGACAAAGTACGTAAATCAAGTCCTGTACGAATTTGTAAAATCACCTATAATAATGTTAGTAGCAATAGTAGTCAATTATTTGATATTCTTGTTTACTTGTAACATACCACACACGTATACTTACATGATGAATATTGCTTGGTGTCGTGGTAGACAATATGAATCGAAGGAGGGCGGGAATATCATCAGCATCGGCATAGCGTAATAAGCACATATGTCTTCACATAGTTGCCGCTAATCAACAAAACATGAGATCAATGAAAATGATTACTTGGCTTATTGCCACTTACACGCGTATCTTCGGGCAAGTTCAATTCGCTTAATGTATCAATCGCTGCTACCGTCAAGTCTGAATGTTCATTCACTATCTTGAGCAATTCATCGATCAATATCTAGCAATGTCAATATACAAATTGTCACCAGTAACAATGGTTAATGCTCGTTACATCGTTTGTTTGTTTCTCCTTTCACCTACTTGCGGTATACTACAGCCAAATATCTCGGGTATACATGTGATAATATCACGCTGAACCGAAGAACTGGCCATTTGTAGTGTCTATTATTCGAGAACATATGCTCATTTGTTAATGACATTTACTATACGTACCATCTCAACTTACTCGGCTATCTTATCTGCCAGTCTATCAACATCAATAATGGTTTCAAGCCAGCGTAACTGACGTAGTATGATTCCCGATAATTGAGTCATGTTTACTCTATTGCGTGTAATGCATATATCATTAGTATAGATGTTAATTCATAGTGCTAGCATTGATCATTCCCGATGATACTTACGTATTCTGAATAATGCTAGATTGCACGACAATCGATGGATCACTAGTGTCATTCGTCGTGTCCAGTAGTAGTACTTCTAGTAGCCAATCAATCAAATGAGGCTGCAGTAATTCTACGCGTAATAATACGCGAATAATGCTATCCTCTGATAATGTACTATTGTAGCCATTAAGCATTATTATACTATAAATCACAATAAATACAAGCAACTTACTAGAATTGTTTAGAATTATTGTCTGCATCGACGATACTACCAATTCGTATAGGAACAAGTAGCTCTTGTAGTTTTGCCGAATTAATACCCGCCATCTTATTCGTGTCCGTACTCGCTTCATTAGACTCGAGTCCGATATATATGCTCAATTGTTCAATAAGATGGGAAGCCGCCTCTTCTGTCATTCCCTTGAAGTGACGCGTCATTAACTGTCGAAGTAGTAATGGATCTGTTTCGAGTGTAGTCATTAGCGCATATATATATGTCATCGTAGTAACATAAAACCCACCTTAATGAACATGGATATATGCTATTGTTTCGTTGTCAATATGGTGAGGCTGCCGCATCAAGTTGACCGATACCAATAACTCTGACAGCGAAGGCTGCTCAGAATCAACCTCAGCATTAGTCATGTTACTCGTGTTCGTTTGCTCGTTCGTGCTTGTGGTGTGTGTACGGTAGGATAATACAAAAAGATGAAAAGGAAACCAATTCGCGCATAAAATCTGCACAAAACGCGTAAAAATACGCCATCCTCATTGTCATCCACGTTAATTGTCTATCAATTTATTTATACTAGTTATATGCAGTAATAATTAGTCAATAAATACTATTCGTCATACGATGATGCTACACTTACTAGTCAATACAGCAACAATATAATGATACCTTACTACTAAGATAAGATACTCCTAGTGTATCAAATTGTATGATTATGAAATGACTGACGTGGCAGAATGGCGGTGATGTGTACGTGTACGTGATACTAGGGCATTGACTAAATCGTCATCATTGATGAATTGGCAACAATAATCCGCTTAAATCCGCACAATACATGTTAACACACGAACGTTCTATTCCTCTATCATACTCGTTCACTCGTTCATATTCCTTATACTTACATCCTTCTATCGTCTTGTATTATCCAAGTAAACCACACTTTCGTACTAGTTTGCCAGTATGGACTTTTTCTCAAAAGGACTGAAGCGTTACGCGGCGACTATCATCAACCTCAGACGGCCGACGATACAATCAATAAGCTATGCGATCGTTTAGTTACTGCCACTTTGTGGAGGACCGTCGTGCTGCTGTACTCAGTCTTAAGGGCTTGTCACGCGAATACAAGTCGGTAGGTACTCGTGTAGTTTTACGCTTCATCATTACACTGGGATGCAAGCACAATAGAGTCAAGTTACTAATTATACTTGTATGATATTATGTAGGATGTCGGCAGTAAAGCACTTCCTCATCTTGTTGAACATTAAAGAATGAACAAATTGACGTGGAACTTACAAAAGCACTACTGGAAACACTTTACAACCTGTGTCAAGCCAATACAATGGTATGGTAACTACTATTACTACATCCTATCCGTTATAATATGCGTATTTACTCGTATATCATAGGATAATCCACCTGAACTGTCATTGTCATTTACCGATGAAATCGTCAAGGTAGTATATGTAGTCATTGTAGATACGAATGCACTTTGCCTATTCCTTACTTCTTTGCTTATTAGGATACATCAAGTGTAAGCGCCATATTGGACACGTTGCAAGACAACGACTTTTATGTGCGCTACACGTCGTTACAACTATTGAACACGCTACTGCTTAATAGACCACAACGTCTACAGGAGTGTGTACTAGTATCAGCGATGGGTATCTCACGATTAATGGATATGCTGGATGAACATCGTGAAGTAATTCGTAATGGTATTGTCATTTGACGTGTAACCTCTTACTACGCAAGTTAACTGGTATTCCACGTTGTCATTGATTAGAGGCATTACTACTGCTTATCACGCTTACTGAAGCCAACGCGGATATTCAAAAGATTGTCGTGTTTGAGAATGCATTCGATCGACTACTAGCCATTGTTGCTCAAGAGGGTGGTATTCAAGGCGGTATTGTTGTTCAGGATTGTCTACAATTAGTTCATAATCTACTACGCTACAATATATCGAATCAAGTAGGTAACAACAATGATAATAACAATAATACTTGCTATATATATATATGCATTGATGACTTGGTAATACTGAATGATTTCATAGAATTACTTCCGAGAAACAGGCGGTATTCAGAAAGCGGCCAACTTGCTAAAAGTACCGAATGACATGCCTGCCGAAGCATGGGATACACAAATGGCTGTCAATATTAGTATGGCGATTTCACTATTACGCATCCTCGTAAGCAGTAGTAATGCCAATGTCGGTATGAATCAGGTAAGATGTTAGTAAATAATCACATTTAGCCTATGACTTATACGATATATACATATATATATATATATATATATATGCATATTCGTAGAAAATGATGTTCCAATGCGGTGTATTAGTATCCATTACTCAATTGGCATTCGCGAAAGATCTTCCCAATATTGTACGCGCTGAGGTAAATCATTAATTAACTCAATAATACATCCATTATATATAACATTCATGGTTATGGCTACTATTAGGCATTCTATGCACTCGGTGATATTATTCGTGGTAATGATCAGAATCGTGATGCATTCTCCAAGATAATCTGCGGTGATGCGGCCAACACACTTACTTATGGCGCACAAATGTTTGCTATTGCGGCCATTGGACAGACCGGTCTAACAGAATGTCGTACACGATTGGCCGCAGCTTATGCCTTCGAAGTAAGTGTCATCTATGATGTATTTCCTTATTATTAATCATTATGATTATACTAGTGTTATTTGTATAAGAATCAAGAAGGCCAGAAAGCAATTGGTGATGTACTCATTCCAGCACCAGGATCACCCAAAGGTATTCTATCGAATTAGATGAGTATCGAGGAATGAATCTATACTAATATCAATCGTAGATCCTGTAGGCAATATACTCGTGCTAGGTGTGACTGATTGGGAGAAATCGCAAAATGATCCATATGTTGCATGGTTCTCCGCGTTACTTTGGTCGCGTATTCTAAACAATAATGATACAGCCAAGGAAGCTGCCCTGAAATCAACCTCTGGTGACACTGAACAAGGTTTGTTGTTTTACTACTATTACTACTGCTATTATAGATCTATTCTCTTACTGATGTGTTTCCATATAACCAATGATATTAGGCGAGGAACCCGTGCCATTCATGCATTCTATCATGCATGCCATCATGATGTCAATACAAGATGGTATGGATCTACGCATACCAATAGCATTGATTTCATTACTCTGTACTTGGCTATACGAGAGTCCCCCGAGTGTAGCACAATTCCTAAGTGAAGGTGTCCATTTACAGTCAGTAAGTATTACAAATACATATTGTTCTTTCTATTACAGTAATAACAACGTATTTATCTAGTTAATCGAATGGATTAGTCAATCTACCGGTATGAATGAGACTATTCAAGGTATGGCCGCCTATTTACTTGGTATCATATACGAATACAATGATGATACACAGTCACCATTTCCACGGTAAGTGATCAATTAGATTGCAATCATTCATGACATTTGTTAACTTTGATATAAATAGCGGTAATCTTCATTCAATTATCCTCGGGAGAATCGGTCTCGATCTATTCATTAGTCGAATTACTCGGTTCAGAGAGACGAGCAGCTTCCAAGAGACACCGAGATCATTATGGGTAAGTGTATAAGTATTGTCATCAATATTATACGACGATTGTTCTAAATAATCCACGTAGATACCGGTAACAGTGGAACAAAATGAAGGAGCGTACAATCTGCTATTAGATCCAGAGTTTGTTGGTTTCTTCCGTAGTAATTATGGTAAGTGTAGTCATAACAAACAGGCTAGTATGTACATTCTATAACATGATATTATATGTGATTAGATATTATTCTACAATCAGTTACTGCCGATCCATCTGAACCACGTTTATCTCGTAGCAGTAAGTGTATATTAATGAAGTTATTATGATGATTCATTTTGTACTAATGAATGATACATGTTTACTACTGATTAGAAGCACAAAATAGTAGCAATAATAGTGAGATGGAAGCGACCATTCAACGATTGAATGCCACTATCGAGGAACAACGTGCGGATATTGCTACACTTAAACAAAAGATTAAAGATCAAGAAGTACAAATTCTAGAGCAACAAGAACAACAACAAGAACAGCAACAAGAACGGCAACAGCAACAAGTAAGCAATGGATAAATGATGACATGACATTATTGCCTATTAATCGTTATTATGAATGTAGATTGCAGGTGTGCAAGCAGTTGACACGACAACTAGCACAGAAACTGCCGAAGAGATAAAGCAACTCAACGAGCAATTGGCACAGTTACAATCAGAGAATGCTAAACTCTCACAAGAAAAGACAGAGATCGATGAAAGATATAAAGAATTGGAGAAGGAACAGGAGGATTTGTTAGTATTCCTGGCAGATCAAGATAAACAAGTAAAAACAATGAGACAACGACTACGAGAATTAGGCGAGGATATTCCAGCATCAGATGATGATAATGACGATGGCGATGACGACGATGATGCTTAATAGCAATAACACTAATATAATATTCATTTCTATTTTATAACAATAATAATTAAAATGTGTAAACATGTCCATGTACAATCTCGCGTGCATATGTTTAGATGGTCTTTTGCTTTTCAGCAAACGATACAAACACTTGACTTAGCGTGGTCTGACCTACGGAATAATCAATAATACCATGTGTGGTGCGTGACTCTTCTAGTAGATGGAATATACGTGCAAGCATGCTGGCTGCTTCCTCTGCCGACATTGCTGATGCTTCCTCTCTTCGTTCGCAGTCCATTTCCAAGTGGCAACCGAGCAATTGAACGCAGTGTGCACCCAATTCTCGAGCAAGTTCTCTTTGTACACCGAGTGCACCATTAGGATGTGCGGTCTTCACTAGTATTTTGTAACCAGCACCGTATACATTCTTTAATCGTTGCGGTGTCCCGATGGCTTGTACACGTCCATTCACCATGACAGCGATACGATCACAAAGA
Source organism: Syncephalis plumigaleata (assembly GCA_025201365.1). Taxonomy (NCBI): domain Eukaryota; kingdom Fungi; phylum Zoopagomycota; class Zoopagomycetes; order Zoopagales; family Piptocephalidaceae; genus Syncephalis; species Syncephalis plumigaleata. The sequence goes on along the minus strand of JAIXMF010000008.1, from coordinate 860,803 downwards.
GCGTCCGCTTCCTCCATACTATGCGTGGTAAGTACAACGCTGGCACGTTCTTTCAATCGACGAATACACGCCCATATCTTGCGACGTACACCAACATCCACACCCGTGGTAGGTTCTATAAGAAGATGTTAGCATGATACCATTTGTTGCATTCTATGATGCGGTATACGCTTACCATCTAGAAAGAGTACTTGCGGATGACCGATGCATGCCATCGCCAAACTAAGACGTCGCTTATTGCCGCCCGAGTAACCGTCGGCGTATCGATCGGCTACCGGTGCCAAATCGAGCATTTGGATCATCTCCTCGACAGCGCCTTCCACTTCATTATTGGCCACACCCTTAATTCTGGCAAAGTAGCGCAAGTGTTCACGAGCAGTCAACTTTAACCATAGAATATCGTGTTGCGGACAAACACCCAATAATGAGTGGATACGCGTGTCATACGGTTCAATGGATAGACCACCGATGGTAGCTGTACCACTAGTTGCGGCCAATTGTCCAGTAAGAATCTACACCCACATAATAGTAATTAGTAAGTTAATCGATATGAGATCTATTGATTGCATAAACATCACTTACTTTAAGCGTGGTTGTTTTACCCGCACCATTGGGACCTAGATAGCCGAAACATTCACTCGTACGTGTTGCCATCCAAATACCATTTAATACGGTTTTTGGTCCCAATCGACTGGGGAATTGCTTGGTTAAACCTAATAAACGCACGGCATCATCTTTACCATCCGTGGAGGGCAAGCCTTGTTGTAGTCGTCGCTTCTCTTCTAGTGCCTCTTCATCAGTCAACGTTTCACCTTCTTCTTCTTCGTCTCTATGTTCTTGTTGTTTTGATGTATCATTCTTCGATTTACTTTGTTGTATTTTCTTGATCAATGTTCCAAGTAGGGTAGCAGGTTGACCGGATTGAATTCGTGCATCAACACGCAATTCTATCGCCCAATAGAATATTGCACTAGCAATAAGAGAAAGTAGTACGGGTAAAACCGTACGATAAATATTGAACGTATCCGCTGATGTATACGGATGATACTGCGATGTATCAATGGCCAATTGCTATTGATTGAAATGCATATGTAAATATTAGTATATACATGTATAATGGATTAACAAAAGAGACACTTACACTAAGTGCTTGATTGGCACCAAACGTCGGTAGGAATATAGTGATAATACAAATGGTAGTAATCGTGATGACATCATTAAGCACGAATTTAACGATAAGCGATGGCACGAACACGATCACCGCCATACCAACACCCATGATAGCACCGACACTTGCGGTACGTTCGAATAGATTAGAGACGAGATAAGCCTGGCCTATCAATGGAATGAACAGCAACAACTCGATGAATATCCAGGGGAGTGCACTACCCTCGGTGAAGACGGGCACTTTAGCAATGGCCAATAGCACGATACTGGCTATCACCGGTATAATCGAAAGTAGTATATCTCTAATGAAACTAGCGAGTAAATAGACACGCGAGCCTATACCCATAGACGATAAATGGGCACGATGGCCGTGTTCCTTTTCACGCACCATCGTAACAGCAAAGAACGATATGAAATGCGAGAGACCTATATGAACATGAACATGAATGAATGAATGAATGAATGAATGGATCGATATGCCAATCAATGATGCTTACCGTAAATGGTGAATGCAGGCACGAAATACGTAGAAATAAGTGCTCGCTCCTCTTTACGTGCAGGGAACGTATTGATCGCCGATTGTAGTTGTAATCCATTGGCATCACCCGTTGACGTGGAATCATTGCCAGATATTGACTGAGATGCTACGTTCATTGCGTTAAGTGCAATGGGTGCACGAATACCCTCCTTGTCATCGAATAGCATGGTAAATCCATAGTCGAATTGACCTAGATTTCCATTACTGCCTTCATCTAGACGAGTGAGTGCATAGCCGATAACGGGACTATTGGGCGCATCGTTAATGCCTTGCTGGCGTTGTTTCTGTAGTGTGTTCACGAGATGATCTGCCAGCTGTGTCATATCCTTATAATGGGTAAAGTTGGGTGAAGCTGACGGGGAGAATGTTAGACTGCGTGTCAGCTTGGTTTGCAATTGATTACGCCACACGTTGTCGAGTGAGTCGGTGGCAACATAGGGAAAACTATTGGTACGTGATAGATTGCCCGCTGCCGCCACGATTGGAACCTTGACTCGACTACCGACATTAATATTGGGAAGGGAACTTTGAATGGCCGCTGACTGTACATACACACATTTAGCTAGTGCATGATATTATATAATTACTATACTTACCACACCGATAGCTATACCAACCATCATTAATGGAAGTAAAAGACCTAAGTATTCATTCATTAGATCTTACTATTATTACTAAGAATAAGAATAATCATACCTCCAATAAAGTAGGATGGTTGACGCCGGGCGGCCAGTAAGTTCAACGAGAGTAACGCATATAATTGTTGACGCCAATTCATAACACCGGCAGTGGTGATTTCACCTACTCTTGCTTCTGCTCTTTCTCCTGCTCCTGCTCCTGCTTCTGATGTCATGATAGCTGACTTTGTTTAGTTATAAATCAATGATAATGATGGTAGTATTGCAGTAGTCGTAGTAGTGCTTGAATATGAATGAATGAAAAGATTATTGCGCGTATCATAAGTTGTTTTACTTTCCCATGTGATTTTATAACTGATTAGACGATAGATAGATAGATGGAAAGATAGAAAGACGATCCTTTGACATTACTATACATGTGTAGGAATGATATCATCGCGTCAAACCGTTGGGTTGTTTATTTCTATTTTAATTAACAGGTGCACATCCATTGGCAAGGCGGAATGTGATTACATTTGGACAACGCCCCCATTCTGCTGCCCTTGATTCGCCAAGATGTCAATGGAGGTTCTACAGAAGAATACGTGATATAAACCCAGCAAAGTCCTTAATTCAGATAATAGCGCACATGTCTGTGTAAACTGTATTTGCCTTTTCACCATTAGTTTCATCATTGGTTCTTGATCGTATTACCAGCTTCTTGGCCATTCTTGGCATGTTAATCCATTTGCCTTTGATCTTGCCTTTGAGAACGGCTGAGAGATATACCATTAAGCCATTAGATTAGAGTGGCTACCTTTATCATAATTATCTTCATTATCAGCCAGTACGCGTGTTCATGCCTTAATACTTTGTAACATTGAACTTTTATATTCCCTCTTCTCTCCTCTTCCTTATACTATAAACAGGTAGGCGCAAATCTATGACAAAAATAGTACAGGCATTGATTATTTTGGTTTGCTAATGACGGATACTATTCATTCTATATATATTTATATATTGCTCGTTATACAATTCCCGTTGTTTACTCATTAAGAAAAGCATTCTCTAGCATCATATCCATTTATTGATTTCTTCGTATTCCCTTCTATCATATCCAAGATGTCCAACACTTCCTCTTCATCCCATGGCAAGTAACATTAAATGAGTAGAGTCAATAACTAACCGTTATTCGATTTAGATGTCCACGATACACGTTCTACGTGTAATATCGCTTTTGAAGTAACCACCGAACCAACTGTTGGCCGACAATACTACGCTCTGTTCATCAAGAATCTGAAGATCATGTCCCGTGACTATGCACCTACCATCAATTCCATTGTTACGGTGAGTTGATCATTTGTATCATTTCATTCATCAATGAATATTGACATTGTTCTACATAGCCATTATACCTTTTGGCCATATTGATCTTTTTAAACTTGGCTACCGCCAGACCAGATAAAGGTAGCTATTCTTTTTCGTTTGATCAGTCAATCGACTAACTGATTACTATTAGCGTTTAAAACCAATAGCTTACCCTATCTTACCAATGACACTTGCTTACCGAGCAGTATCAATGGATGTGTACATCTGGCCTATACGAGTAAGAGTGATGTGAATCCTATCGTGGAGCAACTACGTAGCTTCTTTCAAGCATCGGAACCTCATGAAACGGTAGTCAAGTCATTCGCATCAGTCGATGATATTATCACGCAGTATAACGACAATCCTAAATCGGTGGTGGTAGCCGTCGACTTCCTCGACACCAATCTCGATGGCAATAGTGGCAGTGTACAATACGAGATACTCGCCAATCATACCTCCATCTATAATGATTATATTAGTACACGATTCCTTACGGCACAGGCGTATATCGAGCGAGCCATCCTGAATGTACGTCGTCGTACACAGCAACTACCACCACTCAGTTCTCCATTACCGCCACGGGGCGAGAAACCGATCAATGATGGCAGCGATGCCTCAGGTCTACCCTTCCTTACGTATGCGCCATTTATTGGTAAATACAAGTCGGGTCAGAGCGGCATCAACCCGTACTACCTGCTGTTCTGCTTTCAACCACTCTGGACAATCGTGCTAACTTGGTTGGCCCAAGACAATGAGAGTGGTATTAAGGCAAGCTTGATTGCCATGGGTCTACGCCCCACCGTCTACCAACTATCCGTGTGGATTACTCAGGCCAGCCTCTCCTTGGTCATCTCCGCGGTCATGACGGGTATCGCCTATGCCGGCAAAGTCTTCCAGCTAACACCGTGGTATTTTGTGTTTGTGCTGTTCATCCTATTCTCGTGGAATGCTGTCACTATCGGCATGCTACTGGCCATTCCATTCAAGGCGGAATCAGCTAAAGCGAGTATCGTGTCGCTTTTCTTTACCGTTATCTCGTTGGCTGTGTTCGGCATCACCAACACGCTCTACTTCAACAGTGGCAAGGGGCATAGTGTGGCCGCCGAGACCGCTCTCTTCCTCATTGCACCCCTTGCTTTTGGTCGTGGTGTCGAGCGTATCACCACGATGGAGATGACAGGTGCCGGTATCACTAGTCGTAACTTTGCCGCTAGTTCATTAGGTCGTATCTATTACATGTTGGTCGTTGATGTCATTTTATATCTGCTAGTGGCACTCTATCTCGATCGCATCTTTCCCGGCAAGAATTGTCGTCCACTTCCTTGGGATTATCTATTCAGACCAAGTTTCTGGCGTGGTAGCTCGCAACAAACTGCTGTTCCTCAACTATCATCATCATCATCATCTAAGCAGTATCAGGATAATGATGCCTTTAATTCTGATAAAATCGAGCACATTGACGTGTCGACCCTACCTGAATCGGATCGTGGCATTATTACCATTCATGGTTTGAAGAAAAGCTTTAAAATACCCGGTAAAGGCTTGTTTAACCGTAAATCTACCGTACATCATGCTGTCAATGGTTTCAGCATGCAAGTGCATAAAAACGAAATATTCGGTCTACTTGGACATAATGGTAAGTAGCTACATGTATTACAATTACATAATGATAATAATAATAACGATAACGATAGGTGCTGGCAAGACTACTACCATGTCCATGCTTACCGGTGGTTTACAACCAGATGACGGTGAAGTATGGGTGGACGGATTTCAATTGCCATCAAGCGCTACAACTCGTGATAAAGTTGATCTTGGCGCACTCTCCGCCGTACAACGTCGACTAGGCGTGTGTCCTCAGCACGACGTGCTGTTCCAACATTTAACCGCCACCGAAACCTTGAAACTATTCGCCGATATAAAAGGTGTAATAGTGAAGCGTCGTCAATCTTCCTCGTCATCATCATCTCATGAACATAATTCTACGAGTGATGCTGCCACCCTTGATGATTATATCAATCATTTACTTGCTGATGTCCATCTTACGGATAAACAGCATCAACAAGTGTGGACGTATAGCGGTGGTATGAAGCGTAAACTTAGTGTGGCTGTGGCATTCCTTGGTGATCCAAAGGTGGTCCTGCTAGACGAGCCCACCACCGGCATGGACGTTTACACGCGTAAACAGATTTGGCAGCTCATTCAAGACTCGAAGAAGGGACGCGCGATCGTGTTGACCACACACTCGATGGAGGAAGCGGATGCACTCGGTGATCGTATTGCTATCATGTCCAAGGGCGAGATGCAAGCGCAAGGCACCACGCTTTTCCTTAAGAATCGATTTGGCATTGGTTATCGTTTACACATCGAGAAGCAGAGGCGTGGTGTCGAATTGGATACCGTACTGCTGGATCAATTGGTGAAACAGCAATTCCCTGGTAAGTATCTACGGCATTGGTAGATGTTATGGTTTGTAAGCTAATAATGGCGCCTATATTTGCAACATTAGAATCTGAAGTGGTATCGGATACACCACAAGATATCACGTATCTTGTTGCTTCACAGGCACAAGAGATGAATAACAATCATCAGAATACGGCACGTCTACCTTATCTATTCGATGATTTGCACAAGAGCATCAAGGAGGGTCATTTATCTATCGCGTCAGTTGGTCTTTCATTGACAACACTAGAAGAGGTAAGAAACTATATGGATTGCATCGATCATTTATTACATCTCATACTAATATCATCGAATGATTCTAGGTATTCCTTGCTTTACAAGACCAAGAAGAGTCCGATAAAGAAGAGACTGATTCTACATCGGCAGACATGGTAATTGGAAATGCACATACACGCATTGCATAATCTGTTAATAAAACTATGTATTACGATTAGTCTATGAATATTAGATAACGGTAATAATAAAGAGCAACAAGTGTTATGCTTTTCTTTTATTTGATGTAAGTTATGATACACAATAGAATTTAAGGCATTGTAGTATAACTACTAGCAAGTATGGATCTACAACAATACCCATATGCAATGTGTTGATCCACGCAACAGCAATGATCTATTTCTGTCATTACTCAAATGCATCATAAGTTGGTCTAATACAAGTGCCTTCTAGTTTGCCATTTTGTATACTGCATGTTAAATTGTTGGCACACATTGTATGGTTGTTATCGCATGAACCTCCTTCATCGGATATACGAACACAAATGGACTGCGTACGACCAAGCATTGTCGTGCATCTCATATGGTTGGCCGTGTCACACTGATAATAGACACCGTCGATAGTGCCACAGGATACGCCGCCCATGACCAGTTGACTTTTAAACGGTTGACCATCAGCAGAATGGATGGCCAGTAGTAAAGCAACGAAAAGAATGCTGTAGTTCATATTGCTTTTTGTTGATAACACTACTATGATGCCGAATAGTAAGAAATGAAAATGAGATAAGTAAAGAAATGCTAACGTACGTGTGCGCATGTGCCTATGTACGTATGAGTATGTGTATGTATGCGATATATGTCGGTTGACGTCAATTTAATATGATGATATAGTAGTGCTGCGATAACTCAGACGAGGAAAAAGGAGAGATAGTAAAAGAAATGATCAATCTAGAACGAGAGGAGAGGAGAGATAGAGGGGCAATCTAACGAGGATGGCGTATGAAGGGATAAACTGATAGACGAACTATTGAATATGAGAGTGAGAGGGGAGAGAAAGGGAGACAAGGCTAAGCAATGCTGTATGGTGGATGCGTGTAATGGAATGCAATGGTTGAACAACTAGCTCTACTCGTAAAATGTGACGGTATTTATAGCCAGTAATAATGAAACGAGTATCAGTGCTGTAACAATGCAGCCCTCCATGTCAGGGACAAAGAAGCAAAGCATCATTCAAAACATTGTTTGCAGTAAATGTAATGGACCATTATTGACTAGCAAATGGAAGAATATGCTAGTTGTTGTAATAGCAGTAGATTGTATTTAGTTAGATTATTCATGCAATAATGAACATCTAGGTAAGCAGATTCATGGTCATTGCTTAGATAGCACACATGCGATGACCATACACATACACACAATTGAATAGTTTTAATGTTTACTATTAGGTTCAACTACCAAAGAGGAAACTGGCTGCCATTTCTACATTGCCATCACATGCCTCCAATGCTTGAATAGCTTGTTCTCGTGATATACCAAGACTGGTAAGTGTCGTGATAGCTTCCTCAGGGAAAGTAGGAGTAGCAGATGGTGCTGATGTCCTATTCGCTTGAGTACTAGTGGTAGCAGATGTAGTCGATGATGTCGCCTGTGATGATGAACCTATATTGACGTGTATACAATAGATTACTTGTTAGTACTCATCATCTAGTGTAATACAATTGACTTGCCACTATTTCTGAATGGATTTGTACTAGACGCGGCGGGTGGTTTACTACTCTCGGCACTCTCCTTGAGTGCTTCCTCCATTTCACCGAAACCTCCTCCAACCCTAGAGGCTTCCGGTACTTCATGCTCGGCCAAGAATGGTATTTCTCTACCTGCAATGACCAGTGCATTCTTACTTAAATCGATACATGCCTATCATCATTACCATTAGTCATTAGCATTACAATAACAATAAGAATACATTACCTGATGACGCTTTAACATGTCAAGTCCAAATAGTAAGTCAACACTTTTACCCTATACACAATTGATTATACAATTATTCTACTGTATTCCATGAATGTATACTCGCTTACTTACCTCTACAATGGTGAATGAGCATGGCAGATACAAATCGCCATCTAATCGAATCTGAGCTGAATGCACACGTCCTAGAATCTTGGCTGAACCCACTCCTTTGGCTAAGCCTCCAAATCGAGTATCGAGTAGACGCATTAATCTAGATGATGTTCACGAATGATGCACGTCTATATCAGTCTACTATTGTTCGTAATACTCAACAACGACACCATTTACTTACCCACAAGCAGCGGCACATTCCGGACTCACTAATGACAATGATTAGGGAATGACATGTTAGAAGACATGATGATAAACAAGCTACACATATATATATATATATATATATACGTACTAATGGTAACTTGAGCACCTGAATCGACAAATGCCTTCATAGGATGTCCATTAACTTCCATATTCACATAAAGCATATGCACCTAATTGATCATCAAATATTAATCTACGATTAGATCATCATCATCATCATCATGACTAGTCTCCTATACTTACTACGCCAAATGATTCTGGATTATATTCTAGGGCTGCTTCCATGTTAGACAAGACATTCTCCTGTCTAATGGCTTCTTCAATACGACGTTGTGCTTCCACATCGAATGGGTCAGCATTAAGTGACATCTAATCGATAATGAGTATCCACTATACTACTGACGTCAATATCACTTACGATTTCCCGTTGACGTGTAGCGACTGCTTGTCTACGCTCCTGTTCCATATTACTAATAAGTTGCGCGAATTGTTGTGGATTATTGACTGCATTCGCTAGTTCAGGTTGTGCCTATCAATATCAGAGTATGCACGTCAAATCAATACACGCTATTCAACTTTATATCGTTGCAAACTTGATTCAACTTACCGCTCGTAATTGTTGTAGTAATCGTGGATCACTTAATACGTGTTGTCGCATTAGTTCAGGATTGACTTGTTGTCCTTGACTACCAATACTTGTGGGTGTATGCGTACTATATGGTGGTGGTGGTGGTTGCTGCTGTTGTCCAGACGCAGGTGACTGTCGTTCCAGGATAATAACATCATCTTGTTCAATACCTAATTCGCGTAGTGTTTTTGTAGGGTCCGATAGTGCTTGTCCGTGATGTATTAGACGTTGTTCAGCTACCGGTACACCTGACTAATTACAATATAAACAAATAGTTATAGCGTCTTGTAGTTTGTAGACCTACTCATTAACAATTACCTCAATCTCAACAACTAGTTGAAGATTCTCAACAGTAGTGGCCAATTCAAGCTCTACCGCATACAATTGACCGTCGTGTGTAGTGATAGTAAGTGGCATTTTGGCTATGACTATACCTTGCCTGGATACAATAAAAGATGAAAGTACAATAGTGGTGTAATATAAAGTAAAAGGAGTGGAAAGGAAGATAGAGAGTGATAGTAATTGAAGAATGCGTCATATTAGTAACACGTCAATTGTAATATGCATATTAATAATACCATTAAAATATTCACGTGAATTTCCATGACTATTCTCGTCTACTATGTTGATACCAGCTGATACAGGCCATTTCCATCCAATTTGCGCAGTTAGCCTTCTGTCTTTACGAATAAATAATATTTAATACTATCAATATAGGATTCATTACTAATACTGAATTGTTATTATTATCATGCTGTGTCAATTAACATTTCTATGGTAATAATGGTGTTAACAATTGTGTTAATCTATTTATTAATAATGTTAAAGGATAAATGCGCAAATTGGATGGAAAAACACTGTATGATACAAAGCGTAAACCTATTTCTTCTTCATTCGTCCGAATACAGTCGTCACTTGTTCGGATGGCTTACCTGCCGTCTTCTTGATCACGTCTAGGATTTCCTTGCCTTGTGGCTTTTCGATATCATCTCGTTTCGCGACAATCTTCTCTGCAAGCCATAATGGCGTGTCAGGATAGCCATTACGTATTTGCACGTATTCCTCGGCCATGTGTTCCGGTGGTGCCGTAACAAATAGGCGTAATGCGTCGATTGGCATAAAGGCCTCGCCCATTCGATCGTGATTGAAATACTGGGAGAAAAAGTCGTACATCTTACTAAGGTCGTCCTGCATACGATCGTCCATCTCTGGCATGTGCAGTATCGCTTCTTTGTTACGCGGGCCACGCAGGTATTCTTCTAGGAAACGATCGAGTGTCTTGTCCATTAGATCGCGGAATAGATACTCTTTCATATGTGCACGGAAGTCACCGCAATAGTCATCCAGCGTGGCAATGAGTAATCCGCACAGATCATCCTCGTACCATGCTTGACAGAATAGCTGGTCAAATGTGGGATTCATATCGCGTAGCATCACTTCGATGAGACAGTCGACGCCAAACTTGCCAACATCAAGGAATCCGGTGAGTGCATTCTCCATGGCTGTGTTAATACGTTCCGCGTATTTCGCATTCACCATACCAGAGGAACGCTCGGTGATGGATTCGCAAAACTCCACACATCGTAGTTGCTCATTCGATAGGGCCATGATGTAGTCCACCAGACCATCAGGCATTTCTTTGTCGCTTAGATAGTTTTTCAACTCTTTGCCCAGTAGTTTCGTCCATGATTCTTGCGTTGTTTTCAATGCGCCCGCACATTCCACTACTACATCCGCTAGAATATTACCACGATTAGACTCGGTGGCTACTTCGATTTGCTCGTTGATCATTTGGAATATAATAACAGAGGCACCGATACCGTACGTGCCATCCATGTCGACTTCGGGTGCCTTGTCACGCTCGGAGAAATCCTTGGCACCTGCTTTCACCAGATTATGCATCCATTCGTCTAGTTTCGCTCGTACCAATCGTAGATAATCCTTGATCAATGTCTCCTCTTGTCCCTCGAGCAACTTGGGTTGCAGTATCTTTTCCGCAATACCAAGTTGTTTCTTCATATTCGCGTAGTATTCACGCGTCCAGCGTAGCAAGCGTAGAATTTGTCCTGCATCGAGATCGAGTGACGCGATACGTGCCAAGTGTCGCGCTAATTGTTGATGATACTCGAGTGTAAAGAAGGGGAATATCTTGTATTTCTTGGGAAAACGCGGCACCACCTCGTCGAATACCAATGACAAATCGTCCACAATGAAATCGGTCTCTTCTAACGCGGCAAACGGATCGCTCACGAATCGTTCCTCCCATTGCGCGTATTGATTCTCCACCTGTTCCTTTAACACTTTAAACAACATCTCACGCCATGCTTTAGGTGCAGGTCCATCGGCTGGATTTGGATTCGGCTCGGGTTGCTCGTTCCGCCACAACTCGAGTGCCTTAGCGTCTGCTGCCTCCTCTGCCTCTACCACTTTTGCCACACTAATGATCACAGCACCGTCTTTGTTCGCCGCGTAATCCAGTAGACTTGACACGATAGCCCAGAAGAATTGCGCGAAATCCTCGCATAATCCATCCAGGCTTTCAAAGGCACTTTGCAAGGCACGTAACGTATCGCGCGACACCGTCTGACTATCACGCATGACCGAGTCGCGAAATGCTTCTAGACGCGACACACGATAGTGTAGCTGTAAGATCTCCGGCCCGGCCACCTGACCCGTTCGATTAATCTCCTCGAAGTAACCGGTGGCATCGGCCAATTGCGCATCAAGTACACGGAACTTTTCTACGAGTTGTTTCGCCTTATTCATATTCTCGTGAATACGCGATATCTAATAATAATAATAATCATCTCGTCATTAATCAATATTAATAGATGATTATGGTGTTGCTTACCTGATTAATGGAATCATAATGTTGCGATAACTCTTGCGTACCAAAGCGTTGTTCAGACGCCGTCTTCAACTGTCGTTGTAGTGCGTCAGACCGTTCTGTAGCCTCGCGTAATAAACCGAGTCCGCGTTGTACACCGTCGAAATGTGCCTGAGCACCGCTCTTCAGCTGAGCATCAATAGTTGCTTTCTCCTGCATCATACGTCGACGTAGAATGTTGACTTTGATTTCCAAGTCATCAGGATGACGTAGCATATCCTTGAGACGAGCTACAGCTGCATCCCTATGTGCTTCATCTACGGCAGCCATAGTAGTGTTACCCTAAGGGACAATAGCGATAGTGTATAGTTATTAATAGTAGGCTAGAGATGTGAGGAGAGTATAAAGGAAAGTAAAGGCTTGATATCCACTCATTCAATTCATAACGCGATTGACATTGAAATGCTTCTCTCTCTCTATTCGTTCCACACACACAAACAAGCATTCCTTTCTGTTGATTTCCTCCTAGAATGGATGTACCAATCGTGTTGTAATATGGAATAGCAACAATAAGATATCGCATATATACCGCTCAATATTGATTATTCTTACTCTACTACTTGTTATACCCTAACGATACTATTACTTTTTTTCTTGGTTTATCTCAAGACTTGTCGTCTGTCTATTTACTAGATTAGTTACACTACTCTGCTGCTGTATCTATGGTATATATTAGAAGTGCTACTACTAGTATAACAGCAGTGGTGAAGAACCCTTTATAATTCATCAATCTTTGTCTATCCTATCTACAACAACAACAGCAATATTAGTTGGTTAGTTAGTCAGTCAGTCATCTCGTTTATTCGGTAGAACGTGTCAGTATGGATCGTCCCTTATTTCATCTACGTCCGTTGATTGCAGGTCTTCAGTTGGAGAGTAGTGTGGCACCACGTCCATCTACCAGTGAAGGTAGCATACAACGTCGTCTGGGTAGTTTATCGCGTTCTCCTTCTGTCAATACGAATTTAAAACCTACTGTGGAATGTGCCGAAGTATGGGGTAAGCTTATACGATAACAATATATATATACATAATACATGTACATGCATATATCTATAATATTTGTTTGTAGAGAACACGATATTCCTAGGCACATCAGATGGCTGCATTATACAAGTGATACTTAATGAACGAGTCGATATCAGTCATAGTGGTCATTCATCCGATGTAAGTTGCCATTATACTGCTACTACTACTACTACTACTACTATTACTATTACTTATCTCTATTGTCATATATGATACAGGATACAATGGCATTACCGCGATCTCAAATAGTACAACGATGTAATGTGGGATCTAATCGACGTATTGAACGACTAGTTGCTCTACCTCATCTACGTAAATTGGTGGTATTTTGTGGTGAGTTATCATTTGCAGCATTCGTAGTAGATTATTCACCTACATATATGTATATGCATGTATGCATGCATCTGATTAGACTCGGCACTCTCATTCTATAGTCTTCCCAATTTGACGGTATTTCCATCTGAAGTAATATCGACATTGAAAGGCATTACTTGCTTCTACATTGACCCGCCACCACCTTCCTCGGCTAGTCCACGTAATACCGTTCGTATTTGTGTGGCAAAGCGTCGTTCCATTCAATTGTATCGACTCTCCATGGATCTAGTGATGGTTAAGGTAAGCAATTATGACATGATACATATATAATAGTTATTAACGCATTTATCATGATCATCATCATCGAGTATAGGAGTTTACCTTATCCGACAGTGTATCCATTTTATGTATGGCAGGCAACTCCATCTGCTTTGCTGATAATAATGACTATTTCCTTATGGATATGGAGCGTGGTGAGGTAGTACCTATCATGCCAATTACACAGTCAGCATCGCGTGATACATCAAATCGTAGTCTATCAGGAACCACGAAACCGATTATCACTTCGATTAATGATGCTGAATACTTGTTAACAAGTGCTGCCACATCAACTTATATCCTTTACAATTACAATTACAATTACTAGTATTAGATGGTTATATTCATTAACTTGATATCTGATTACATTCCAGTCTTGGTATATTTATTTCAAGTAGCGGTGAACCTACTCGCGGTACACTGGAATGGCCTAGTTATCCAAGATCCATTGGTAAGTATAGTTGTATACGCTACTATATACTCGTTGTCATTACTGATTCATTATATTATTAGTGTACAACTCACCGTATATTATAACGCTATTACGTAACAATACCATTACAGTACATCAGATGGATCAACAACGGCTCATTCAAACGATTGATGTAAAACAGCCACAACCACGCTCACTCTTATTTTCACCGGGTATGATCATGAGCCATACTAATCTGGCACGTAAATTGGCACGTCCCGATAGAGATGCCACCGATGCAGCATCCACTTGTGAGCGACTATTCTTTGTTGGACCCGATATCGTTACAGCACTTGTTACAGAATCCATTATTGAACAGGTAATTATTAAAGCAAAAAACAAAATGTAATACTATTGTAATAATAACAATGATGATGATATCGTATGTTGTCTAGGTTGATCACTATTTAGATAGTAATCGTATTGAAGAAGGCATTGTCTTGTTGGAACATCATTTAGCTAGTCGTGAAACAGATGGATTGGATAAGGTAAGTATACTGATGTCAATATAGATAGATGTCTACTTACAGTATCGATGTCATTAGTCAATGGGCCTACTCTACATCTATCGTAAAGCGGGTCTCATTTGCTTGGGTGAAACGCTATTTGACGATGCATTAGGCTATTTCCGTAAAGGCGAGCTAGATCCTCGTCTATTGGTCAACTTTTTCCCTAATCTAAGTCTACGCTACTATCATCTACCTATGGAGCAGGATATACAGCAACAAGTTCAATTATTGCAAAACATACATCATATTGGTAGGCAGCATAGAAGAAAAGAAAGAAATAATGATCTAGGATGATTGGCTAATTCTATTCAATCTAGTTGAAAAGCAATTGGCAGCATTTAATAGTGCCGGTGACAAAATGTTAGAAAAGACCTATATTAGCAATGCTTATGAAATGCTACTTCGATATCTTAAATTGTGTAAAGAAAGCGGAGGAGTACCAGCAGGTGAATTTACCGAAGTAAGTAGATGATGATGATGATGATGATGACTACTAAACTATTATTAATATAAACATGACAACTAGGATCTGGATACATTACTATTAAGATTATATACGGAACTTGATCCAGCTGGATTATTACGTCTACTCAGAGAGGATAACAATTGTCAAGTGGAAGCATGTGAGCAATGGTTGAAGGAACGTGATGTAAGTGTTATTGCTTGTCAAATACTAGTACATTTACTTATATCTACATTGATAGCAACACTATGCTCTATCATTACTGTATAAATCACAACATCGTCTCTATGATGCTATGGTATTATGGCAAAGGTAAATAGATGACTATATGTATATTACTACTACCACTACTACTAATACAATCATTCTATTCCAGTATTGCCAATGGAGAATTAGTAGATCCGTCATTTGGTGGTTTACAAGAATTTACAGATACGTTACTTGCATCTAAAGATGCCTCCTTATTACAAACATTTACACCGTGGATATTATCGAAAGACACATCCATGGGTATTAAGGTATGCATTATATACATATACATAATATATATGTTATTCATTCATTTATTCATCTACATGAATAGATGTTGTGTCAATTGCAAGCTATGCCTGATGGCCCACTTAGCGATCAATCGATGCTTTCAATGGTACGACAATACGGCATGACAGGTCTAGTCGATTTCCTCGAGCATCTTGTCCTAGTACGACGTACCACCGATCCCATTCATCATGATGCATTGGCAGATATCTACATTGAACGATTAGGCGAATTATGCACATTAGAATATCAAGAAGAGTTATGTAAGTGACATGCATCATTTCAATAGTATACTCATTACTAACTATTATCATAAAGTAAATACATTTAAGCAGGCACAATCAACTGATGAAAAGTTGTATTTCGCTGCATTCCTTCATAAGCAAACGACACCACAAGCACAAATGCGTACTAGACTATTACAATTCCTGGAGACATCAACACTTTACAATCCAGAAACTGTACTAAAATCATTATCACGTATTGACCTTTACAGTATAGAAGCATGTGTTGTATTAGCTAAGGTAATTATTAGAAATGAAATGAGATAATAACTATCTAATAACTGTTATTCAATAATGATAATAGTTGGATAGATTCGAGGAATCACTTCGATTATTAGTAGATAAACTGGATGACTGTGTGGGTGCTGAACTATTCTGTCATTGTGGTGGCACATTCTCACTTCAATCAGATGGTATTGTTATAACGCGTGACAATCAATTAATGTTTACTACACTGTTGAACATTTACTTGCAACAATCACCACCGTAAGTTATTTATTTGACTTGTTAGTAATGATACTGAATCTATAATGAATTAGACAACAAGAGGTTAATGTCACTCGTTTATTAACATGTTTCAGTCAATCACTTGATGCCATTGAGGTGAGTAACTACATTATATTACACACTCTTTATTCTTATGTTGTTGTTGTATAGACATTACATTCTATTCCTGATTATTGGTCAGCAGATATTATGACAGGATTTCTGATACAAGCAATACGAAAAAGTACCGGCACTTCTAGAGAATTACAATTACTACGAGCACTAGCTCATACAGAATTGAATAAGGTAATAATGAATAATTGCTAATTACGAGTAATAACTAATATGATTATTGTTACTATAGGCTACTATTGATTACGCGACAAGAATCAGTGCAGTGGGTGGTGTACTAGTTACCGAGTCAACTCTATGTCGAACATGTAAGAAACCATTGACTGGTGCACTTAGTGGTTGTAGACTACGTCGAGGCAAGGTGATGGAGGTCGAACACGTCCACTGTTTATCCAATGAATGAAGATAGCGCGATTATAGCGTGTATTTGTTGTTAATAAATTGCTTTCGTATTTTTGCACTACTGAACCATTAATATAAACGAGTGAGTGAGTGAATGAATTTGTAGCACGATTAGGAAAAAAGGTGAAGCTGGTTACAAATATACACACACACATCAATCATCAACTATAGGCTTTTCCTTTCCTTTTTTTTAATAATAACAATCTACTTGTCTACTCTCTCTCTCTCTCTCTTCTATTTACCAGTTAGCAGGTAGTCATATTGATCCATGTCGCGTGGAGCTACTGGTACCAACAATATCCCTTTGGGATACAATCGATTGGCTCAACGAGACGGTGTAGCAGATACATCGCATGCACCACCACCGCCACCACCACCTCCTACCTCGTCTCATCGTAGTAGACACGATACTGACGAAGGATACTTGGCGCGTGTTCAAGCGAATCAAGGCTACTCGGACCGATCCCGCGATCATCGTTCCTATAACGATCACCAGCGTAGTTATGGTGGATCTCGCTTTGATGTGAGCAACTCATCCTATGGTGGTGAATCCACAGAAAGTAGTAAACGTACACTAGCTGATACAGGTGAGTGGTATACGCTGTTCCACCAGCATATCATTGATACTTAATATAATATAATAATATTAGACGATGGTCGTGGTCGTAAGCGTAAAAGTCGATGGGCCACTGCCGATGAGAAGGCTGCCGTACCTGGCATGCCAACCGCACTAGCAGGCACCGTTCCTAAAGAGAAACTAGATTTATTCCTGAGTAAGTCATAGCAGTAATAGAACAATAGCATTATTACTAATCATCAATGAATAGCTTATGTACGATTGGAGGAGATTGGTCGTAAATTAACTTCTGGCGATTATGTACCTAGAGAGAAACGGTAAGCAATGAATCTTAACTAGATATATAGCCATGCTCATACTATAATGAATAGATCACCCTCTCCTGAACCGGTGTATGGCACAGATGGTAAACGTATTAATACACGCGAGTTTCGTTATCGTAAAAAGCTGGAAGATGAACGACATAAACTGGTACAGCAAGCGCAAAAGATGGATCCGCAATTTGTACCTCCTGTAGATTATCAGCGACCACGTAAAGCAGTGGAGAAACTGTACATTCCCGTACGCGACTATCCCGACATTAATTTTATCGGTCTTATTATCGGTCCGCGTGGTAATACGCTAAAGAAAATGGAATCAGAATCAAAGGCAAAGATCAGTATTCGTGGTAAGGGCAGTGTGAAGGAGGGAAAGGTGCCCACGGCGAATGATGGTCTCGAGGAAGATTTACACTGCTTAATATCGGCTGATGCCCCAGAGAAAGTGGCGAAAGCCATCAAACTTATTGAAAAGATTATTGAAACGGTAAGTAGTCTTGCTTGTTTGTTTGTCACTATTTATTGATATATATATATATAATATTATTATTGAAGGCGGTATCGATACCAGAGGCACAAAATGATTTGAAACGAGCACAACTACGCGAATTGGCCTCGTTGAATGGCACGCTACGTGATGATGAGAATCAGCCATGTCTCAATTGTGGACAGACGGGACATCGACGCTACGAGTGTCCAGAACAGCGTAATTTCACTGCCAATCTTGTGTGTCGTATTTGTGGTGGAGCAGGACATGCAGCACGCGATTGTCGTGATCGTAATAATCCAGATGCTCAACAGAAGAATCAGAAATTAGATGCTGAATATCATAATCTAATGGCAGAACTGGGTGAATCAACGGATGCCAGTGGTAATGCAACGGTAAGTGATAATAATGACTGGTTACTATTATAAGCTAACATATTCTATTCTATTCTATTAGGGTCATTATGGACCAGGTGCAGGTCAAGCAGCAGGTGCTAGTGGTGCTAGTGGTGGTCTACCACCATGGGCAGCTCAAAATAGATATGGTGGTGGTGGTTCACGTCAAGAAGATGGATATGGACGTGGTAGTGGTGGCAGTGGTGGCAGTGGCAATTCATCTTTACCTCCATGGCAGCAACAACAACAACATCCACATCAAGGAAGAGGAAGAGGTGGACATCATTATAATAATCAATCCAATTATTATTATCAACAAGGTAAGATTTATATAACAAATGTGTACATGTATGTATGTATATTAGTAATGGATTAACTAATGGATCAATGAATAGAATATGATTATTACAATTATTACAATAATGGATATTATGGACAGACAACAGGTGAAGATGGTACAGCACAAGCACAACAAGCACAACAGCAGTATGGAGCAACTGGTGCACCACAACAACCATGGCATACAAATGATGCTAGTTACAATTATGGTACAAGTGGTGTAGAAGGAGACAGTAATAATACAACAGCTGCAGTAGCAGGAGGAGAAGCAGGAGTAACAAATCAATATAATCAAGAGTATCCTACGCAAGATGCTGCAAACTATCCGCCACCTCCACCTCCTCCACCAGTATCATCAGATTATCCTCCTCCTCCACCGCCTCCTCCATCTGATTATCCACCTCCGCCTCCTCCACCACCCACTGGAGGTTATTAAGTTTTCTACTCTCCTTTTCTCATCTTCCTTCTCCTCCTCTTTCTCCTTCGTTCTCCTCCTTTCTCTTCCTCTCCTCTTCTATCTAGGATTGAGTTGTTATGTAGTGATGTGGAAATCATTTTCTTTAACACTAGTAGTATTCAATTACTACTATTGAATGCTACGTTTTATCTGTTTATTTCATCACTTCTATTATCATTTGATTCACCCATCTATTGGAATAATGAATAAAAAGTACTAGTCGTGTATTTGTTTTCCATTGAGTTAAAAGATGATCTATACGATCAACGTGTGCTTTGTAATAATAATAAATAAATAAGACGATGAATGATAGTTGCCAAGTTATGGTCTTGGGATACTCTCCTTTTAATAGTGTCCCATGTACAATAATAAATAATACATAGAATACTATGCTATTATAAAAGTATACGGCTATTAGATGGGATAGCAATTTACGTACTCTTTCTCTCTCTTCTCTATCTAGATTGCGTCGTGTTATTTCACTAGTATGATGACATATATACACGCGTGATGGTCACTAAGACTGAGAATATACTATAGGGTCATTTTGTTGAATGAGCTTTGCATTCTATTTTCGTATTCTTACAATTGATGAGATGTCTCGCAAGGGTAATGGTGTATTATTACAAAGATCTCGTTCATGTCATCAACAGCAACAAGAGCAGTATTATTATTCTTGGCGAATATCATCTCAATTCATCGCTTCATCATTGAGCAATAACAACAAGAGAGATATTGATGTTACCGTCAATGATAATCTAATGACCATTCCTATAATGCCTGCCACCATTGATGCAGATAGACAGCGCGCCTCATCGATATCATCATCGTCAACATCGTCAACGTCATCCGATATAGAAACAAGACTGAAAACAAGGCCAAGATGTACGAAACATCTATCGATACTTGATCGTGGTAATGAAGCGGTCTCCAATTTCTGTAATAAACTAAACAACGATAGTATCTATGTGAGAATGGGACTGATCGGCTATAATGGTATGGAAGCATGGCGATTAGCAACAACAGCAACAGCAACAGCAACAAATGTGCCTATACCTTGTTCCTCTCATTATCGACTAAAAGGGAAAAAATCCAAGAAGCATAGAAAGCAACTTGGCAATGAATCAAGAGGGAAAACATCGATGAATCAACCGGTAGCAGAGGCAGTAGCATTTGTAATATCCGATGATGATGCTGATGATGGTGACCAATTTACAAAGAGATCATCGGTCGTATCACATAATACGAAGCATACAAAAGTAGTAGTCACTCGTGGACAACAAACTGGATTATCATCTGCTGCTACTGCTACGCTTACAAGACAGTCACAACAACTTAGTCTTGAAGAGGCACGAATGAAACTACGAAAGTATGGCGGTATTGACAATCTACTTAGAAATGACAAGACGAGCAATACGATCAAGTGTACACTCACACCGAGTATAGCGCGTTAATAGTCGCGTATTCAATAATGATAATAAACAATAATGCTTTAGTATTAATGTAGCATGAATAATGAACGAACGGATATGGTGATTACTTGTCAATCGATTATTGCATAAATTGATGCGAGAATGATGATAATGCAAGCTAATAGATCGGACAAATTCGTATCGGAAGTAATCGGCATACGCATTACGATTGATTGATGTCATCATAGTTGCACTGCATCATCATCATCATCATTACTTCTCGTAGAAGAACTGACATGTGAAACGGATTCAGATGTAAAATTGTTTTACTAACTATTCATCATAGCTCTATCTATATATAAAGCGAGTAAAACCTAAACACGATTCATGCTAAACGCTCATTTTCTTTCTAACTTGTTAGTTATATTCAACATTTGAAATACTATCTCGTTCACGTATACGCTTCCTCTCTCTTCTTTTTTGATTTTTACGCAGTCTTCTTATTGCACGATTCTATTCTTGATACGATTACCGTATTATTATTGTGATTGTTGTAACCACTTTCTACTACTACTAGTTCTTTTATCTTGTGATAGCCAGCAGTAAATATGGCCGAGAAACA
Organism: Syncephalis plumigaleata; assembly: GCA_025201365.1. Taxonomy (NCBI): domain Eukaryota; kingdom Fungi; phylum Zoopagomycota; class Zoopagomycetes; order Zoopagales; family Piptocephalidaceae; genus Syncephalis; species Syncephalis plumigaleata. Next base: position 839,039 of record JAIXMF010000008.1, on the reverse strand, counting down.
ACGAGTGATTGTTCTTGCCGTTGATGTGCAAAGTGGCGAGACACCCGATATCATTCAATGGTCCATGGAGAATATCATTAGAAAGGGCACCGATCGCATTGAACTCGTAAGCGGATGGAGTGTCGAATCCGAAATGGATGCCATTGAACTAGGTAATTAAACGCTAGTATAGTGACAGTGACAATAGTATTTATACATTGTAATAGGTGGCGAGTTTCTTTACGTAGGTGAACAACTAGCGGAAATGGAAAAAGAAGTAAGTAAACTACTACTACTACTACGAGTAATGTATGGTTGTAATAAGCTATTAATATGATGCTACGTATCGTGCGTGTATGCTTGTTACTATCTAGACTGAAGAAACATTACTGCAACGATTAACTGAATGTGCAAAACCATTATGCGATGCTGGAGTAAGTAGTCTTTTGTCGTATGCGATAATAATTTACCCTACTAACCAACATTATCTATATTTGAATTAGATTGATTGTCACGTCAGTCTAGTCAAGGGACATCGATCACCAGGTAATATGATCGTTGATTTCACGGAACGAGTTGGTGCTGCCATGCTTATCTTGGGCAGTCGAGGTTTATCCTATTGGAAACGGTTAGTAGTCTTTATTCTATATAATATCATTACTGAACAATACAACAACAATAATGACTGTTAATATATTATTTATTGTTTGTATAATAGCTTGTTTATGGGCAGTTTTAGCGATTTCTGTAGCCATTCGGCCAAGTGTCCCGTACTTGTGGTCAAGCATGAATCGATTGAACGTATGCATAATGTAGCCAATACTGCCGGTGCATCACTACCCAGCAAGACTGGTCTAATGGCGGATATGGAAGAGCAGGAGCAGATGCCTGAACCATCCCTACAGGATAATGCGCCATCTGATAGAACGAATATCTCCACTACCGCTACATCCACATCGCCACGTCAACGTCGTTCTAGTCGTCTAGCCAATGTTATGGATGCATTGTAGGAATGATGCTATCCATCCACTTCCTATTCTCGTTGAGTACAATCTAACCTGCTCTTGATTGTGTGATTGTGATTGTAAATAATAAATAGATAGGCGTGCGATATACTAATCATGTATAGTGAAATGAATAGTTGATTCTATTCCTTATCATTGTGTGTAATAATCGAATTTACGATTGGATTTGTCATACAGGCTTTTTATTCCATTCCGCATTACTCTAATATCCAATAACGATATGTCCTTTACACTGCATTTACCTACAGTAATTGGTAAAAGTAGCAGTATTGCTTACTATAAACAATCGATACGACATGCTAAACCATTTCAGCAGTTACGACGACAACCAGCGGTAGTTGCTAGCTGTTATCGCTACTACACGACTACTCCAGCAGCGGCTGTACCTCGACGTGTAGCTATTATAGGCAGTGGACCTGCTGGATTCTACACTGCACAACGATTGTTACGCGCTACCGACAAAGAAGCGGAACAAGGTGGAGGCGGCGGTATACACATTGACATGATTGAAGCACAACCGATTCCATATGGTCTAGCACGATACGGAGTTGCACCTGATCACCCAGAAGTTAAGGTATTGTACGGTAGTGTATACGAGTATAGGTATGCTTTTTACTAATTCTGACTGCTGGTTATGTTGCTTAGTCGGTAATTCATAAATTCGAAAAGTTGGCGTCAGAGTCGCGTTTTCGTTATTTCGGCAATGTACGCGTAGGCACAGCGATAAGCATGGACGAGTTACGAGCACGATATGAAGCCATTGTGTTGGCGTATGGCGCAGAACTGGATAAAACACTCCCGAATGTACCAGGTGCCGATGATATTGACGCTGGTGTCCTGAGTGCGCGTGATTTCGTCGGCTGGTATAACGGATTGCCCGAGTGTCAAGTGTTAGATGAACGGTTACGCGTATGGCTTGCCACCACGACATCGGCAGTAGTTGTGGGTGCTGGTAATGTGGCACTGGATGTTGCGCGTATCCTACTAATGCCGCGAGATAAGCTGGCTTGTACGGATATTACGGCCAACGCACTGGATGCATTGCAACATAGTAAAATACGTCATGTACACATAGTGCAACGACGAGGACCACTACAGGTAATGTGGCTAGCTGGTCAAGTAAAACGGAAGAACACGAATAAGAATGATATAGTAATGCATGACGATACAGGTGGCATTCACGAGTAAAGAACTACGCGAGATGGTACAGTTGCCTGATACGCGTTTATTATTGGATCTACCGTATTTGCAAAAAATATTGGATGATGCAGCGCCATTATTGGCGAAACAACGGCCGCGTAAACGCCTTATGGAGCTATTGCTTAAGGGAGCGGAAGCGGGACAATCGAATACAGCGGCAACACGTCATTGGCATTTACACTTTCTACGTAGTCCAACTGAATTCGTGATAGAATCAGCTACCAATGGATTGAACGAGAGATACACGCGTCGTCTAGCGGGTATCCGACTTGAACACAATCGACTGGTCAACGAGCAAGCAGTACCTACAGGCATTAGTGAAGTGATTTCATGTCAATTGGCATTCAAGAGTATAGGCTATCGCAGTACACCCATTGAAGGCGTACCATTCGATAGTCGACAATGCGTGGTGCCCAATGAGCGTGGAAGAGTACTTTACACGCCATCATCGTCGTCATTCGATGGGAGTAGCATCAACAATAGCGATGGCAATGATCGGTTTGTACCTGGACTATACGTTGCCGGCTGGTTGAAACGCGGACCCACCGGTGTCATTGCCTCCACACTGTGGGATGCTCAGGAAACTGCCGATTGCTTACTTGAGGACATGACAGTGTCATCATCATCATCATTGTCATTGTCGTCTAGATTGGATCAAGCTACTGAAATACCGTCAGATCTACCAGTACTACTCCAATCCAGAAACATTCGTTATCTCACATTTGACGACTGGCGTCTGTTAGATAGTCATGAGGTGACTCAAGGGGAACTAATAGGAAAACCACGGGAAAAGCTTGTTCGCCTCGAAGATATGCTCAAGCTATTAGATACGAAATGAAACTAGCAATGATAATGGGCATTATAGAGAATACAATCGAACTGGATTGTATCAACAATTTGTACTGAATGTAGTGGCAAATAATAGCTAGGATGATTACCAGCTTATCTAGTTATAGTTACAGTGTTTGGCATACAAGTATGAATCAGATGAGTAGATAGTAGACGTTATAGTAGGGAAAAAATGATCACAGCATTTGTTTATCGGTAAGCAGATACATCTGTAACACAATAGCAATGCTACCTATCTGTGATCAGCATCAAATAAATGATACCGCATAAGCCGTAGATGTAATGACCAGACAGGTAATAAAGGTAAGCATAGCTGGTGAGCAATATCCATCTTGATTTATTTAAGATCGAGAAGCAGGAGTATATCGTTTGTAGGAATGGTCTAGAAGCATTAATGGCAAGCAGTCTTGCTATCAATTGAACGACGGCCATTTACAGCAATATCACCGTAATACTCGCTATTATTTGCTGTACATGGGAGCTTCATGTGCTTTACTATTGCAATCAATGGTAGTCATCCCACCAAGTGGTGTTTTTCTTTCAGGCTGATCGTCATTGTTAGGCCATCGAATACCCATGATTGACAATAATACAAGAGCGCATACGAAATGAGGGGCATTCAGTATAACCTCTTCAGAATTAAAGGGGGTTCTGGTAGTTGAATCTAATATAATCCAAATTATTAATGGTATCAAATTTGAAAATAGACCTATTAATGAGAAATATACAAGCTAGCATGGTGTGTTAGACCTAATATTAAGTATGATGGTTTTACGTACCTGTGTAAATTTGGAAAAGCCTTCTGGGTGGCGTTTTAGTCTATAAGCGTTAATGCCGAACCATATGGCTATGCAAGCAGGCCACAATTAATACCATGCATGCTTGCTATAATTCTGTACTTACCAAATCCACCAAATAAGATGACACCCGCTGTAGGTATTACTATTAGGCTAATATGGACATCAATAGCAAGAATTCCGATAGATACAACGTTACTGGATCTATAAACCACAAGAAGTACAAGTCTATATATGTTTCCTGCAACATCAGTCATTATCAGTGTACGAAGAAGTATGATGGATTTCTTCGAGAATAGATTTCTGCCAATGGATGACCTATGAACGAGTTGATGTCAGTGATACTAATAATCAAATGATAGATTACATACCAATGCCATATAATCATATTGAATGGAAGCTTGCCTAGGAAACTGTATGCGTACGATGTCCTGTTCATTATAATGGGATCGGTCGCACTGGCAAAGTATACCAATAATGCTGATAATCGAGTTAGTAATCTTAAGGCAAATAGGCAACGACTCACTTATGCAATAGGCACAGGTTACAATGAATGATGCTGACAGCAGGTTAAAGCTGAACTTCCTCATCACAATTAACGCAATAGTACGTGCCGATGTGTACAATAATGCCACCAGTATCTGTACTCGCATCATTAGCATTTGTTTACAAATCATTATCGATACATACCAATGCAAATAGGGTCCATTTATAGGCCAATCGTTCAGTAGAAAAAAAGAAGTAATTAAATGGATTGGGATCTACGGATAATGATCAGTCAATATACAACTACTATTCATAATAATTACCGTGTGTTGCAGTGTAATTGTATATAACATATTCGCCTATATTTATTGAATAATTCATTATTGGCAAATATTCCTGGGTCCCGGCCACCTTGATAGGAGTTGATGGCACATATCGTATAAAAGGGCTATTGACCGGAAATCTAACATAACTTCCGAATGTATTCGTGTTATGCATATCTCCTGCGGAATATTGCACAATAAGTTTGATTTGAGGCAGTCCAAGCGCATGCCATTGGTGAATCCAATTGTTCATAGCATCGGCAGCCTATAATTGGTCAGTACTAGAAATTGAGATGACATTAACTTACCTGGTCCACATTGCACTCTTCGACAAAACCAATGCTAGCAAATAATGCAAAATCGGGATATTCCGATGCTATCTTGGCTACTCTTTGCAAATCCGGGTCAGAGGCATTAACTGAAGGAAAAGTGCAATCGTATTGTGTCGAAAGAAGATTATCTAATATTATGCCATTATAACTATAAGGCTGCTCCGGACGAAATGGAAGGTCTTTTAATTCGTATGTTATTTTAGTACCATTGTTGCTAATGATAGTTAGCTTTGCATTGGCAACCATCCATTGTTGCGATAACAGAAGTAATAGGGAAAGTAAAAGTTGATATTGCGAAAATAGCATGTTGAAAGTAAATACAGTAGAATGAGTTGCTGTTCCATTCGACGGCATACGATCATGGAAATATATACCGCAGTGTTTGCTGCAACATTTGTTCATTGATAACAGGTTTTCCATTCAGGTCATGCAGGCTATTGCATCTCAATTGCATTTCCTTTCACTTTCTTGTGACGCATTAAACTGAATCATACGTGAGTATATGAAGATGTCTACATCATAGACACGGTATGATAATATCATTCTATCTATTGATGTTTAGTTGAATTTGTCAACTGTATTCATGACATGTAGTTGTTTGATAAATAAGAGAAGCATCGATTATAACGCGTTTGTTGTTCATTAGGGAGGCATGCAGTGTAACATTGTGATGGTAGTAGACCCCTCACTAAGGGATACGTGCATAGATGACAGGTAAAATGCGATTGTGCTTAGAATTCAGCTACTGTAACAAATAAGTATGATTGCTTTGATACAAGCATCGTAATATCACTTGACAAGGTCATCCGTTCGAGTTGGATTGACACGGCACATCCATCAATAATTAAGCAATTACAAAATAGGTAATGAATTTATTAGGTTACTACAAGTAGTCATGTAATTCAACTAATAAAACCAGTTTAAATGGACGACCACGTGAACGCGTTTCATAGAAGCATAGCGGGTGTTTATGCTACTCAGTTTGCCAGAAGACTACTATTCTATTCCGTTTCGTTACATTACCAATATGTCCTCGCCAGCATACTCCATTACTTCATTTTCACTACTACTACTATTGCTACTACTACTATTACTAGAGCAATGCACGACTATCGAAGCAAAACTCGTGCTTACCGGAAGGGATAATAGCAGCGTAACATACGAGGCTAACGACTTTGTATTCCGCCCTGAGCAGCGTTATAACCATCAAGGCATGGTATTAGGCGTTGACATGGTTATGGACGAGCATTGCAAACTTCCACCGGCAAATACTTCTGATCCGGACATACAGGAACTTGTTAAGGTGGCGGGGAAACACCTTGATTTCGCCGTATTCGATAGCATTTTTTATGACCACACTCATTGTGTAGAGCATGTGAGTAAGCATCATTCGATAAACCGCGTCTACTGACGAATACTAGATAATCGATAGCATGAATGAATGGATCCGACAATGGCATCCAGATGCTATGGCACAGATTAAACTCGTTATAATGACGAAGCCTTTGACTTTATTCTCACTCTGGAATGACGATTATTTCGCGTACTTTTTGGATAACTCATTTCATAGATATTTATTATCCACACCATTGAAGATTATTGAGACTAAATCCACTCTGGTGTCATTTAAGGATTTTATGATCGTTGGCCAATATAAAGCATATGATTACAATGCAACACGCGGTAAGTATTATAAATAGTAGTTGTATATTAGCTGATCATTATCCGTAGATCCCAATCCACGGAACGATACCCTTTTCTCCAAGAAAAGGTTGGGCAATAAGTGGAGATATTTTGCATTGGTATGTATCGATAATGATTTGTAAACAAATGCTAATAGTGTGAGTATAGATCCTGGTGGCATTATTGTACACATCGGCACGTACTATTGCGCTAATTGTGATGAGGAAGTTCAGCTTTAACCTGCTGTCAGCATCATTCATTGTAACCTGTGCCTATTGCATAAGTGAGTCGTTGCCTATTTGCCTTAAGATTACTAACTCGATTATCAGCATTATTGGTATACTTTGCCAGTGCGACCGATCCCATTATAATGAACAGGACATCGTACGCATACAGTTTCCTAGGCAAGCTTCCATTCAATATGATTATATGGCATTGGTATGTAATCTATCATTTGATTATTAGTATCACTGACATCAACTCGTTCATAGGTCATCCATTGGCAGAAATCTATTCTCGAAGAAATCCATCATACTTATTCGTATACTCATGATCATCGATGTTATAGGCAATGTTATCAGGACTGCATTTTCAGCATTTGTTTACTCTTCTGAATCCTACTCTTACTATGGTGATGCAATTGCTCTCGCCCATACGACATACATCACTAAGTTAGGCATTCCTTTGATTCAGTTTATTATTTTTGTTGGATTCAGTAAGTGATATGCGCTGCATAGTATCATGATATTAACACTACTTGTTTGCATAGCCATATGGTTTGGTATTAGCGCATATCGATTAAAACGACATTCAAGTGGCCTAGCCCGGTTTACACTAGTAAGTAATGCTAATGGATTTAACATGACCTAACATGTCATTGCTAGCTTGTCTATTTCTCTTCATTAGGTCTTATCGTATATATAATGATCTTAGTATCATGTATTATGGCAATGGGTGTCCAGATTGTTTCTTTTAGTATTCCCATAGAGATACTTCTGGACTCTATTCAACTTTTATGTGCTCTCTCATTACTCGTGATTCTGGGAGTACGGTGGCCTAAACGCGACAATGGACTGGTAGCGACAAACGTGATCTCACTTGATGATATAACAACTGCTGGCAGGAATACAACAACGGCACGTGATGCTTTAGTACGTAGCAATTAGTAATAATATGAAGCATTATACCAGCATTATTCAGTGATTAGCATACAGTGTTTTTCCATCCAATTTGCGCATTTATCCTTTAACATTTGCAGTTTATTAATAAATAGATTAACACAATTATTAACACCATTATCACCATAGAAATGCCAATTGACACAGCATGACAATAATAACAATTCAGTATTAGTAATGGATCCTATATTGATAATGTTAAATATCATTTATTCATAAAAATAGAAGGCTAACTGCGCAAATTGGATGGAAAAAGCCTGTACATGACAGATTACATTATATCCAATAAATTCATACAAATATTCTCTATATATTATTTAGATGCTAATACGAATGATGTAACATTTATTATATAACATTTTTAATTGATTATTTAATGCTCGATTTGCTTTAAAACACCAGAGAACTCTTGAACCACTCGTTGTAGGCTACGATTATTGGCTTATACCATTATAGTTAGTAGTTTGTACCTTCTATTCTTTATGTTATTATAATGACTACATACCTAATATAGGCAGGATAGCTTGAAGTAAATCATGCTTTCGTAATCCCTAATGACAGTGCGTATAAGATCATCAAGAGAAATGTAACAATCAATTAATAAATAAATATAAAATACTTACACAAACAATCGGTTCCCAATGACTAGATGATTTCAGTTGAGGAGTAGGCGTGCTAGTTGATTGTGCATCAGAAGAAGCAATGGTAAAATCAGTCGTATTACTAATCAATAGCAATCAGTTAGTAAGATGATAGTAATGCAACTAACTTGTATATACATACGCGTAAGATGGTCCGAGTAGTTCACGGCATAGTTCTTCAGCTTTATTAACTAGGCTATCCGTTGAAAGTCGACGAGCATAGTTTAGTAGCCAGCGTCGATACTCCTCGGGAGATGCCATTAGTTGAGCACTTGCTAATTGAGACTAGTCATTCAATCAATATGTTAGTTGAATGTCTTGTTCATTATGAATGAATAATAGTACTTCAACCACTTACCTCCAAATGATCAATTGACAATAAGGTTTGTTGTCGTTGTTCCCCGCGTAATCTATCACTTCTTTGAATGCGATGTCGATCGGTACAAGTACGTTCAGCGGTGACTTGTGCCACCATAAGTGGTCCACTAGCATTGATATCATTCGGATTCAGGGCAGCAGTAACGGGTGTAAAGTATTCAGAGGCAGCATACCACGTATCAACAATACGTGACCATGTTCGCATACCTTGATCGTAAGCGTAGGCACAACCATTGGAGGTGCACAATACAGGAGTGCCATTGGCATGTACACAAGCATCTGTAATGGTGGTTGCATTACTTAGTGTCTCGGTTGTGCTTGTCGACATGGTTGATTCGTTATACAAGAGAGCAGCAATGGATTCATTCGCTAGAATGGCTTCACGCTCCACAATATCCCTACATGAAATGAGTAACTACATATAACATTATGCATACCATACTACATACCATACAAATAGTTGACCCACTGCCGTTAAGCATAGTAGATAGCGTCCATTGCAATCAAGGAATGATGGCGGTGCATTTAGACATAGGCTAGGAAATAGACTACATGACAAATTAGATAGGTCATCCTAACGATGACTAACAAGCAAATAACTACTACTACTACTTACCGTCGTCCATTAGTTGAGAATACATGAATTGTGCCATCCTCGCAGGCAGCTGCACTAAACATTGAACTAGCCACCAGTAATAGAATTGGACTGGACACCAACTGTTTCCAGAATATCTTTCCCTGACGTGAACATATGATTTGTGCCGCTCCATTCTGTTGCGATATCGAGTTGTGACATTCAAACACCCATGACTTGTCATTGATACGACTACGTGAGAAGGTAGAATGAATCTTGGGTATACCAAGTCGAATAGATGATATGGCAAGTTCCGGTGCAAGATACGTAGTTCTCGTCTAGCTAGACATCATTAATATCCTATACGTATAATACGTGCTATCTACCTACTTCAGCCGAATAGCTTGCCATCATTTTGTTAGGACCTTGACTGGCCGAGTCTTGCATCTCATGAGCTGGTCGTTTCTGTCCCACCACTACTGATTCTATACCACCAGGTGGCATTGCACGTGAAGGTGGTGTCATTTCCATCATATGATTGCTAGATAAATGATCTAATGCCATGTTCTAGTACAAGTAAGCATATACACATTAGATAATGAATAAATGCAATACTGCATAGCTTACCCGTAATCCCATATTGGCTTGTACCGGTGTAGAAGGTACAGATGGCAATGATTGTACATTTGTTGTATGTGATGTGGATGTCGTGGTTAATCTAGTTGATTTGTTAAACAAGCAATGCAACATGACAAACTATCTAGTCTACTTACCCTCGAATGAATTGTGGTTGAATACGTCGTCGTCCATCAGCGGTAATTGTTACTTTCTGTGCCGGTGCTACTGATGACGATGCTATACTAATGCTACTAGTGTCTGCTATACCTGATGAGAATGTTGCAGATACATCAGCTGTGTTATTTTGTAATGGCGTTGAAGTAGCAGTGATCTGCATTGGTTCAATGTCATCAGTATCTGAATGACCCATTAGCATTGCAACACGATTATTCGGTTGACTAGCTTTACTGGTAGTAGTAGCAGTAGTAGTAGTAGTAGTATTGCTTTGTTCCATATCAAGTTGTTCCGGTGTCTCTGCTAATTCAACTGATCGCATCTTTAATCCTAGGCTGGAAAAGTGCATTTCCTACATAATCAATTAGAGGAGTAAGATTCAATTCTGTATTCATGCATCATCATCTTACTTGTTCCTCTGTAGTCAGTGTCTTGCCTATTTCCTGTTCACCAAGTTGAATGACCGTAACTGTGCCATCTAATGAGCATGCGTAGAGGACACGACCATCCATTGACCTATTGTGATATTCACATATTATTTAGCGCTAATGATTATTACACTATTATTATTTGAACATACCATGCCATATCAAGTACACCTTGCTTGAATATATCATGTGTTACCATGAGTGAACGCGGTCGACTTGTCAGCCAGAATGAAATGGTCTGATCCTGACTGCCCAAGGCACATATGGCACCGATTGAGGATTCTGACTCGGATGATTCGGATGAGGACGAGTCATTATCATCATCATCATCGTCATTATCGCCATCATCTATCGTAGAAAGTCGAAAAAGACATGGATTGAATCGCTAATAGTTTGTCATGTTTAATTACTCAATCATTATTACTATATCAATGAATGCTCACTCACCACCACCTCAATTGCTGCATCATGTCCAATAAAATGGACGTCACTCTTCCATGTATCGCGTTGAATAACTGCCGCAGATGCTACACCTTTGTTGAATGCATTGGCTGTAACTAACTGAACACCATCCGGTGACCAGCTATTTGATTATATATCATATATATTACTAATCACAATCTATCAACTGTATAAAGATCACACATACCTTGGTCGACTAAAGAATGTGGTCGATGTTGATTTCGTATACGGTGATGTGATTGTCTTTTCTATTTGCCAATCTGCTATCCTCCATATAATGGTCGATTTGTCATCTGACTATATTGATATTGATCATCATTACTATTACTATGGTTATCGTGTTCTAGTCCTAGTCAAGTTACCTGTGTGGCAAGATATTTCCCAATAGGATCCCAAGCTACTCCCTTAACAAAACCATGATGTTGATCCAACTTACGTAGCATTTCTGCTTGTATTAACTCTACCGCTACTATCGCTAATATACTGACTATAGATTGACAAACTTACCAAATGTATTACCATGCCAAATGATAACCTTACTATCAAGTCCACACGATGCTAGATACTTGTTGTCGGGTGACCAAGCGAGATCGGCAACATCTAATGAGCTAGCTTATAAGTATAACATGACTAGATAGCTCCATTCTATGACATTACCCGATTCATGACCAACTAATCGTTTAATCGCCTTCCAGTTCTCTAGATTCTGTGCTCCATCTAGACTGCCAAATACACCACTAGCCATACTATCAGGTGAACTATAAACAATAAATTGATTGTCATTAGTGAGAGAGACTCATTCTGCTTAATGTTTATCATCTTTCCTTACGTGTCAAGCATCCAAATTACGATAATCTTATCATCTGAACCGGTAGCCAGATATTCTCCCGTTCTATTCGACCATTTAACGCATAATACCGCACCTATTCACCTTACATCTATTAGCTAATGATACATATATACACATATAAATATATGTCAATATTGTTACCATCGTGTAATGCCAGTGTGCATAAAAGAGCACCTTCAGGCTCTGATGTACTCGAATGTTTTAGTATAACTTTAGTATTCCATATTTTCACTTTAGTATCTAATAAACGCGTAGTTAAGCATAAAGAACTAAAGGTAAATCTGCAAGTCTACTCACCAAGTCCACCGGTAACTAGACGTGTCCCATCAGGATGAACGTCAACTGAGAAGATATTGACCTTTCGCTGGCGTTCATCTTGTATACTTACTATTTAGCATAAAGATCTAACAATATCACGATAGGATAACTTACCTAGATGACCTATCCACGCTGGTTTAGATATATGCATTACGAGACTATTAGTGTAGATCAACAGTTGTAATGCTAAAGAGGAATGAAAATATAACAACAAACACTGTAAAAACAACACGTCAGCATGTAAAAAATAACAACAACATTGCCACTATTTTTATTATTGGTTGGATAAGCCAATTAAACGAATGAGCTAATCTCAACAAGCGGAGTTTCCTTGTCATTTCTTTATTACGCGTTCATTACATTATTCGTATTTCTTGTTGTATTTATTAACTGTATATTGCAATAAGCAATAGTGTATTCATATTTACTATGTGTTCTTGTATTAATGTATACCATAACATTTGATTGACTAATATAAATGTAGTATAATAATAGCAACTAAATTGTATGACTATTCTATTTGTTAGACTAGTCATTAATAGCAGCATATTTGCTCATACTTGACTCTATCATCATATAAACTAGAGTATGTTTAGTAACTATACAGTAAATATGCATGCTACGCTTATCCTAACATCTATTTATAGCTCATTTAACAGTCAATAATGGCAATGGTGCCATAATACACATCTGTGGAGGGATTGGTCGAATAAATTAAAACACAAAGCATCACAATGGGCATCCATTTCACCTCCTTCATCCGGTTGTACTGGTATCACCGCTAGCGCCTTTTTAACTCTTCTGCTTTGTTCAACGCCACGCACACTCTACCTTGTTCTTTCCTATCCTCCTTCCACGTTTGTCTCCCTACATTGTTTTTGTAATAGCAGCAGCAGCAGTATTGCTAGTATGGATAACCCTATCACAGCGACTAGTCACTCGGATGCAGTTGACCCTACATTATCCAATACAGCGGCAAATGCAGCCTTACCTTCACCGCCAGTGGATGATACTAGTACTGCAAAGGATGATGCATCCGATGGTCTCTCCAGCTTTCTATCCAATCTAAGTCTGGTAAACAGTCAGAATGAGACGAAATCTATGGAGACACCGCCCGACTCACAACCACGAGCTTATCGACCATTGCCAACACCGCCAGTAAAGAAGAGTAGCACTGTATCGCCACCAATATCAACATCAACATCGGCAGCAGCAGCACCACTACCAACAGAAGCACAAGCAACATCTTCATCCAATGCAGCAGCCAATATACCCGTATCATCACAACAGACAGCATCCTCATCTGTTACTAATCTACCTCCTGTATCTACTATATACTGCGCACCTGTATCTCCTGGTACATCTACCGTGTTATCGCCAGCTCAACCAGTAGCAAATAGCGGACTACCTCAACCACCAGCTACTGCGCCACCCTATTCATATTATCAATTGGTGCAAACACCAAATGGTCCTCAGTATATTCCTATAGGAACACCCGTTTATGGTACAGCGCCATTAACCACATCCTCGGTGGCAAACAATCAAACAATGGTAGGATTAACTATACAATAAGAATCATTATATCATACTAATCTTATAATAATAATAATAGACTAAAGAAAGTGTAAATCATGTATTGACTAGCAATCCTGCTTTTACATCAACTACCGAGAAGACACCTATACTTTCTACTGAAACTATTAACAACAACATGCCATCAACAAATCCAGACACGACTACATCAAGATCAGTACACGTTGTTACTACTGCTCATCCTCAATTCAATACTGCTAATGTAGTGGCATCATCATCGTCATCGCCAGCTATTGCCGGTACCACCAATCCATATCCTATGCAAAGTGCAAATACATTGCCCGTAACAATGACCACCGGTGCCACTCCTATGGTTATATACACTAGTGGCATGGCTTCCAGTTCTAGTCCAGCCCTAGTCTATCCTTCCACTGGTGCCGTATCTGCAGCTACTATGGGATCAACCCAGCCAGTAATGATGAGTCATGCTGCTACCATGCCAGTCACTCATACTACACAGATGGGTCAAGTAGTAGCATCTACTGCGAGTATCAATACTGTTAGTAGCGGAGTAACTGTACCAGGACTATTACCTAAAGGGCAAACAAATACTACCACTATGTTCACAAACACAGCAACCACTGCACAACTAGTAAATGGACAAGTAGTGGGTGGTCAAGTAGTAAATGGACAAGTAGTCGGAGGACAAGTAATGGGCGGTCACCTAGTAATAAATGGTCAAGTAGTCGGCAAACAAGTCATGGGCGGCACATTACAAGAGCAGACGGCGTACATGCCTATTACTGGTAAACGACGAGCTCTACTTATCGGTATTGATTACTGTCATACACCACAATTCAAACGTGAAGGTAAGCAAGCTGCATACACATACAATAGTTTATTACAGCGTTGTTTTAATACATGTGCATCTGTTATAGGCAGTCATCAAGCTGTATTAGAGATGTACGACTTTCTCGTCAAGCATTGTGGTTACAAATCGGCCGATGTATTGATACTAAGCGATAGACAATCGAAGCAACAGCTATATCCTACGCGTAATACGATTATCAAGGCTTGTGAATGGTTGCTCAAGGAGGCAGCACCCGGTGATTCATTTGTATTCTACTACGCAGGTCGTAGTAGCATGGTATGTCCCATAAATCATTACACATTCTATTACTAATCTATTTATGTATAGGTTCCCGATCATAATAATGAACAAGTCAATAACATGTGCACTGCACTAGTACCAATGGATCATAATGTAGCAGGTTTACTCATTAGCTCCGTAAGTATTTCCATTATTCTCCTCCATTCTTACCTATTTACTATCATTATTTGCTTACTCTACCATGAATAGGATATGAATACGCTACTCGTGCAGCCTATCCCGTTGGGTGCTCGCCTACTGATTCTAAACGATATAACCACACCAGGATCTATTTGTGCCCTACCAAATATCTATAAGACGGATGGCAGTAAGCGTGGTATATTAAGCAACACGTCCGGTCTAGGTTCCATTGCCTTGAAGATGGGTATGGGCATGATGTTGGGACAGGATACACTTATCGCGCAAGGACTAGGAATGGGAGCGGGTAGAGCGGTGAAAACTGCCTACACCCAGAGTAGAGGTCAATCCAATCGTGGTACACAAGCACTCGTAGTGGCTATCAGTCGGTAAGCATGTGTATTAATATGCAATAGTAGTAAACGACAATAACGTAACGAATGATCACAATAGAAAACAAGCTAAAGCAGCTGGAGGTACGCCCGTACAAGTGCCACCACCAGCACCTGGTGCACTAGGTCGTTTATTCATCGAGCTTTACACGTATAATCCCGTATTGTCGTATGAACAATTACGCGTTGGATTGTTTAGTCAGTTGACAGGTCGACACGGACATCGACCGGAATTCTCGGCGGGCAGTGACATTCCATGGAGAGCACCCATTGTCATATAATTTCATTATTCATATAAATTACGTATATTCTCGAATAGTATTGCGAATGATAGTGTTACTTTATTCAATGGATAGATATATAGATATATAGATTAACAAAGTAACCATACGTACATGCATACTGATCCTACTTGGAATGGGCTAATAGTTTTTATAGCCCACCAAGTTAATACGCTCCACTTTAGCCAGTACTTGTGCTTCTTGATCGGCCATGTAACGATCCATCATAGCTAGTTGCGTGTCATCTTTTACCCCTAGGATACGTACAGCTAATAGACCGGCATTGGTGCTATTGTTAATGGCCACGGTAGCCACTGGAATACCTCTCTAGTAGCATTCGATAATCATTAGTAATGCGGTATACGGACAATTGATTCCTAACTACTACCGGCATCTGAACGATAGAGTAGAGCGAGTCCACGCCGTCTAGACAACTTCCCTTGACGGGTACACCGATCACTGGTAGGGATGTTTGCGCTGCTACCATCCGGTAGATGTGCTGCACCACCTGCTCCCGCAATAATACAGCGAATCCACGATCAACTGCAGTACGTGCATACTCCGTAAGACGAGCAGGTGTACGATGAGCACTGACAATGGTCAATTCAAATGGAATGTCAAATTGCTCGAGTACTTGTGCCGCTGCTCGCATAACCGGTAGATCGGAATCACTACCCATGATGATACCCACGACAGGCTGACCCAGTGGCGCAATGGCACGGGCAGACCACTGTTAATTGCTGTTGAATGGTCGATGTTTCCACGGCTGCTCCTTCCGCGTTGGGCTCCGCTTGATCGAGCTGCTTAAGAATGGGCGACATGGCCGAGAATACGCTGGATAGACTAGCACCTACCACGGTGATATGTCCCATCTTACGACCTGGTTTCATTTCCGGCTTACCATAAAGATGAATGGTGGCACCGGGTACAGACAATGCGGACTGGGCAGCATCCGACATACCACTACTACCAAGTAGATTCACCATAATGGCAGCGGGTACTTTCATTTCCGTACCACCCAGTGGTAATCCGATAACAGCACGTAGATGATTTTCAAACTGTGATGTCTGACATGCTTCAATGGTGTAATGGCCCGAGTTATGAGGTCTCGGTGCAATCTCATTGACTACAATTGTATCTATCGTGCAGGATCATGTTAATGATGCTAATAATAATAGTAGTATAGCAGTAGTATAGTAAAAGTGCTACCATCTTCCATTAGGAATAGTTCAACTCCAAAGATACCGGCACCTTCTAGTGTACTGATGGCTGCTCTGCCACTTGACGTGCCTCTGCCATGACCTTGGCACTCACCGGTGCTGGTGCAAGTACCAAATGGCACACGCTACGTCGTTGAATCGTCTCCACCACCGGATAACTTACTACTTGGCCATCTAGACTGCGCACCACCATCACGGCGAGTTCCTTACGGTAGTGTGCCCAACGTTCGGCGTAGATACCTCCCACCTTATTGGCATCGCCATTGCCTAGACTAGCAAAGGCTGACGCACAATGATCGGCATTGCTTACCACGGCATTGCCACGACCATCGTAGGCTAGTCGACGTGCTTTCAGCATGAGAGGATAACCGAATACGTTACCGGCAGTTGCCACCGCTTCTACATCGACACAAGCGACGAAATCGGGTACGGGCACACCATGCGCTTTCAAGTGTTGCTTCTGGCGTAGCTTATCCTGAATAAGCGCTATCGTACTAGGTGTCGGTTGTACTTGCACCGCATTACTCGGATTACCTGCCACTTTCTCTAGTGCAGTCGCGTCTACGTGTTCAATCTCCACGGTAAGTACGTCACATTGCGTGGCCAGCTCCTGAATAGCTTCCGGATCGGTGAATGGCGCGTCAATATGCCCGGTATTGGCGAGTAGTTGCTTGGCCGGTGCGAGTGGTAGTGGATCAAGTATATGCAACGGGATTTGAAGACGATGAGCCGCCTCTGCCATCATACGACCAAGTTGACCGCCGCCCAATACGCCAACATGCTTGCTTGAAATCATTATGCGTATAGTTATATATATATATATAAACACACACACACACAAACAAGAGTAAATATGTACGTACAACGAGTGTAAATATAAACGTAATAGAAAAAAGGTAAAGCAAACCAGTAGTGTTTACTTCATCATTGATTTCACCTTTTTTTCCCGCTTTGTTACTGGTGATTGCTACTATATCTCATCTTATCTTGTATCTTCATTAATATACACCATCTATTATCAACATTATTGTTTAATTCGTGTCAATTATATTACATTAATTAATAACATATTAGTACAATCTTATTAGATTAGCCTAACAACAACAGCAATTACTATTTCTTACTAATTGCCTAGCAGTTAAACATATTTGGACAGATACACACCTAATAATGTAGATTATACACCACGTTTTTACAAGTTTATTCCAATTATTACTATCTTGTCATTAATGATATTGCTAATGATATATAACAACGGTCACACTTTATCAGTCTATCTTTATTTGATGGTATCTAGAGCACGATTACATTTGTTCATTAGATATTACAATTCTTCTTCGTCTTCTTCATATAGCTTGGTAATTTCTTACAATATAAGCCAAGTCTTTGTTGCAATTATTATACGCTGTACATTCTCTGTTCCTTTCCTTTACCATTTCATTTTGCTCCCTTCTTACTCGGTTGTATTCATTTCTATCACTTTACTACATATTATCATACACTGATCAATCAAACATTGTATATATATATGTGTGTGTGTGTGTGTACATGTGTTTGATACTCTAGTTCATCTACAAGTGGTTTCAATTGTGGCAATAACACGAGCACGCTGCGCAATAGTCAAAGTAGTGATTATTTCTGCCTTAACCGGAGTGAGTGTGTGCCTTTCTCTTATTGACCTCTTTCCATTATCTATTCGCCACTTCTATTATCCTCATCTTTATTCTCCGCCTTTTCTTCTTTCTCCTCTACTTATTCCTTTTGCAATCTAGAATTTGATTGTAACTTACTTACATCCCGTGTATTCCGACATCACTATGCAGCATCCACCACCTATGGTGGAAACCCACGGTTATCACAGTGGCAATGCTGGATACACCACAGTGGGACCAACGCCAAGCTATTATCGACCAGTTGCCAACACGTATAGTAGCGAGGAGTTGTTAACGGCACCGACACTGGCTTCTAAAAAGCACTCAACCTCCAACACTTCATGCTGGACTCGTAAACGTCGACCGTGCAGTAGACTGTGCCACTGCTGTTGGTGCAGTTGCTGTTGCTGCAGCATCGTATTACTATTACTCGTCATCGCTATCGGTCTTACTGCATTCTTCCTATGGCCACGTATACCGCAGGTGACCTTTATCGGGATTAAACTTGTCTCCTTACCATCGGGTAGCGATTTCCTCTCTTCAGGGGCCAGCGCAATGTTCGGTAATGGCCCATTGTCCTTTGAAAGTCAATGGGAGGTAACGGTGGCCGTAGATAGTACTAATTACATTGGATGGCATTTCGACAAAGTAAACGGTGAGATGATTGATCCACCCTCTGGTCGTGTAGTTGGTACGGGTAATTTAACGGATTTCACACTGCCAGGACGGGCAAATACCACGGTTACACTGCCGGTTCAGTTAACCTATAAAGCATCGTCAGAATCCTCTTCTACTAATAGTAACAATAGAGATAGTGGTGGTGGTGGCATTTTTAATGCCTTCTAAGCAAAGTGGCTGATTCAATAGGTGGTGACATTCTTAATGGCCTTCTAAGCAAAGTGACCGATCCAATGTTGACACGAGTCCTTACGGCGTGTAAACAAAAGACGAAAATGCCCATGACACTCAAACTATCATTTCTAGTACCGTCGTTCGATGGTTTGGCGAATTGAATATCGAGCGAACTATCTCTATACCATGCCCTTTTCAGCTACCTTAACCAATTGCATATTTATTTATTCATCCATTCATTCATTATTCCATTCCTCTTATTTTGTTTCTTTTAATGTAGCATTTTTTGATATCAACTATCAAACGATGAAAGTAAAATATTGATTTATTACACCTGTACACTAATATCAAATAGCAATGTATATGATGATTGTTACTACAACCACTAGTAGAATAGATCATTATGGGTAGTTATCAATAACGCATATTTATTCACTATGGACGACATCCTTTACGGTTTGTTAGCTGCGATAGGAGATTGTAAGGAAATAGACCGGATAATGATAACGATTATACTTGGATCATAAGCGAGGTTCTGTATTGAAATAGCTTGCTTGACACTTGTGTTCCTATTATTCTATTATGTTTTTGCTTTTATTATGAACAATCGATTGTATTAGTATTAGTATAATAGTAATGCATTATCGCTAGACATATTATTATCTAGCTATAATGCGAATGGGAATAATACATACCAGTTACAATTAGTATAGTAATGGATATACTGGGGATATAACTAGTTACCATCGGCTACTGGTATTGGATTAGAATTAATGCAATGCACGATGTAAAAATACTTAGAGATTTACTTACGATGTCCTAATAAAAGTCAAGTAAACATGACATGATACGCTATGATTACTATGATGATTGATGTAATAAACGAATCTTACCGACTGCAGGTAGATAATTACAATGGGATTAGCAGGATGATCATCACTATTCAGCTTCCTACTTACTTTCTGGTAGACGAAGTGGTTGTATAAGTGGTATTATGTGATGTGATCAGCATATCAGGCTGTAAAATAAGAGTCAATACTTACGCGCTAAATTAGAATGATTAATAAATTAGCGAGATGTGTGGAAGTAGTAATCAGAAACTTACATCCTGTTATCATATAATCGAATATAGACGGTGTTGTGCATTGCTATCAGTATTTCAAATGGTATACTCGATGTCTTTAACCTTACCGGCTATCGGTGGTATGTCATGTGTATACAAAAAGAAAGAAATAATTAGCACCTAATATGAAATGGTAAGCTAATACTTACGGCCTTTTCAATGGAATGATAAGATGTTGATTATGCATAGATATCATTAGCAAAAAATCGTTATTATTGCTATTTCAAATTCCAATGCTTACTAACTATTATTTGTGATACGTGTTTCCGAGTTACAATTAGCAAATATTGCATTATAATAACTGATATCACTTACAATCTAATGGTGGAATAGTAGTATACGGAAAACAATAAGGACGATGAGTATATCGATCATACTAGTTCAAGTAGGCTTACTGGCTATGAACAGAGATAAACATGACAGTATTAATGACTACATTGCAATGTAATTATAATGCTGGTACTCACGTCCTATCGGCCAATTAATCATAGGCAGCATAGATTATTGTTTCGCTTCTATTAGCTATCGTTCGATTCACTTGTTAACACTATACTTACGACCTGCTTAACAAAGGTACGTATATATTTTGCGATACACCGTTTATTAGAAGTTGATTAACATGTAATGTGATCAAACTTACTGGCTGTTTTTCGAATGATAGTACATCATCGGGTTGGATGATAGATGTCGATTAGTTTACTAATTTTTACATTCAATTTCAAACTTACTTTCTATATATTTTACGAGATCATTGTGTGTTATATTGACACTTCGATTAGTACTACTGCTCTCTGCCATCTATTGCTAGGACTTACGTTCTATTTGCCAAATAATTACGAATTAGTTATTGTTATTAATGATGTATACAAATATAGTATTATTATTATGAACTAACTATCTAATTATATAGAAAGTTTACACGTTAAACATTACTACAATTAGTATCGTGATTAATTCATCATACCACGACGAATATCAATGCTGGCTTTGCACTAATCATCTCTGCACTAATGGCGATAGTCGCGATGATAGCAACAATGGTGACGATAAACGATTTCATGGTGTAGTATCCCGACAGAGTACAAATAACTAGATAGAAAGATAGAAAGAGAGAAATAGAGAGAGAGAGAAAGCGGACAGAGGAGGATCAACGAACGGTGAATGCGATAACAATTGATTGTTCGTCTTGGGTGCTTTCATTCTATCATCCTTTAAATTGGAAAAGCAGCGTGCTATGTCGCGGCGTTGCGTGTTCTACACGGAATACATGTTGCATTCGCCTTGCACCAATCATGTGCCACCACATGACTTTCTCCTTGACTGACTGGTGCCTACTCCCTCGTATATAGCATCGATAGAATGACTGGTATTTTTACTTCAAAGGCAAAGGGGATATGATTTTTCTTTTCTAATTCATTTGTGTTGCATGGGAAACGAGCACAATAATAGGCTGACAAACGTCATCATCGTCGTCATCGTCATCGTCATTCCCGCTTAGATGTTGTTTACGTGCGCTATTCAATTAATTGCAGTATCTTAATTAAGCTAAAATTTATTATTAATTATTTTGTAAGCTATTGGTAATTAAATAAATGTATATAAATGTGTATGTGTATATCAAATAACGGAGTCTTGGCCATAAATAACAAACATAAAGTGTTTTTTTTCAATTGCCAACGCTAAGGTGGTTAGCAATGTAAGCAAAGCGATAAAAATGTCATTATAAAATAGATGGATAGATGGATAGATGGATAGGTAAGTAAATAGGTAAGTAGGTAGGTAGAAGAGCAAGCATAGAGGTGCAAAAAAGAGATAGATAAAAACAATGGATACGTCAATATATATACGAAGGATATAGCGGTATGATAAAAAACATATTAGGATAGAGATATACGTATGAAGAGAAAGTAAACGAGTAAAAGCGCGTATACATATAATCACAAATATTAGGGAGAGGGAGAGGGAGAGCATACGTATATATATATATGACACGCTCTCTTCTCTATACAATTATTAGCTGACCAACTATTTTCAAGTAATATGGTTGTACTAATTTTGTAAGTAATTATTGCTTGAAAGCATTCTGAGCCATTAGATCATCGTCCTTGCATAGGAGATTATTGATGGCTGCGGCAGTTCGTGGTAGTGTCGCCGCTCTTTCCATGGGTGCTGCGGAAGGAATGGCGAATATATTGTTATTTTCCGATATGGATCGTTTGCCTCTTTGCTCGCTCGTCCATTTGGTCGTACGAGCATGTCGTTCTAAACTACGATTCCACCATGCTCGGGCTGGATCACCAAGCGGACGCATTGCTAATGATGCCTCCTCGCCATCGACGCAGAATACATCCTCGTGGTCATCTTCCAGTGCGTGATCGTCTTCATTTTCCTCATCGTCCTCGTCGTCCTCGTCTTCTTCCTCAACACGCAAATTCAACGGATTAAGTCGATATGGATCACGACACACGACTGGTGTCAGTGTGCACTTTACCGTTGCATCCGGTTGAGCTAGCAGTTCATCTAGACCACCTAGGGCACGTAATTGACGACGTGCCTCCCATAGCTCGAGACGAGATTCTGACTGTTTGTCGTTTAACGAAGGATTGGATAATGTCTTGTTCGCACCTAATGGATACTGTGCCGACAATGGTGCGGTATACGACACGGACGGACTAATATGCGTCGATATTGGTCCCGGTGTTAGCGAGCGACGTCGTCGCCATGCATGTACACCAGGTGGTGAAGTACCAAGAATATCGGGCGATGCAGGTGACAACAATGGATTACTGGTGTTGCTGCCACTATTAGTCGAATTGATGTCGTCGAATCTGTCGTCTATTGCGTAATCCTGGGCCATTAGAGCAGGAATGGCCGGTGAAGCAAATCGACCTGCCACTGCCACCACAGAATGGTTGCTATGACGTGGTGATGTGCTACAACTAGCGGATTTCGAATGATCACTAGTGGTACGACTATGGTTGCCACTGTTAAGATAGGGACGCTCGCTTGCATGACGACGCGGATCACGCGACATGGACGCTGACTTGATGGATACCGATTGGCCGGTGGTACCATTCCACGCATAGCCACTAGGGCCAGCACGTAATGGCATGTCGAATAGGAATGAATCGGATCCACGACGATGCGAGAATCTGGACGAATAGGCTAAATGAGAAGGTGAGCCATTGGCGGTTGGTGTATTGCTACTGCCCATACTGCCGATACCACTGTCCATGTGTGGACTAGTTGGCGATTTCATAGGTATGTCAATGGGGGCAGGTCGTCGACCGGAATGAAACTGATCACTTGTCGTGTATTGACTACCGTTGTCGTTAACGTTCAAGGATAATGGTATCGTTTGTGTGGTAATCATTTTAAAGGAAGACGACGAACCATCAAGCCTGTCATTAGCATCGATGGTGGTGGTGGCGGATGAATTTCGCATTAAGGATCGATCGTAGAGTGCACACTGTTGTTCCACGTTAATTAGGGTGGTAGAAGTTAGGCCGGTATCGGCATTAAGCACGAAACCAGAACTACTTTTACCAGTAAGTGATGGTACTGGTAGTGGTAATGGCGGTGGTGGTGGCATGCCTTTATTTTGACTAGCGGATGTAGACATCGAGACACTGGAGCTGGTGGATATACGACCAGTGGAGTCGCGACTTTTCTGACGACGATGCGTTCCTTTACCGCCGCTGCCAAAGAATGAGATGGGCAAGCGGAATCTTCCCTCGGAAATAGAGCGACCGGCACGTTGCATGGTTTCACCGGAGGGAACAAACGATGCTGATCTGTTTATTGGCGGTAATGATTCCGTACTACTGGTGGTACGAGTGACGGTGATAGGTGTCGCGGTTGCTGGCACGGCACTGCTACTACTAGTTCGACTATTAGTGTTGAGTGTACTAATTTGGGTTCGACCGCGACTGCGTGAATTAGAGGTGGCAGTGGATGATGATGAGGATGATGAGGAGAATAGGCGTGACGCCGAAGAAAGAGTGCCAGATAATGGTGTCATAACTGCCGTTACGCGGAATATTGCTTTTTAAGTAATTGTAATATGGTACTAAATGAATACAAAGAAGATGTAACAATAAATACAGCACACACAGAGAGATAGATAGATATAGACAAATCCTAAAACTGATGCAATGCTGTACTTATTACTACCCTTAATACAGCACAACAGTCAGTCAAGTGAGAATTGACGTAATATGAATAAATGATAAATATGCACAGAGAAAGAGCGGCAAAGGTAGATAGAGGAAGGGGAGGATGATAATGTCTGCAATTGTATTTGTACAAATGATGATGATGATAATGATAATGGATATTCACCGCTTCCTCGGTGGAACGTATTAGCGAGGATGAAAACGTGGACGAGGATGATACTAATGGCACTAATGATATTGATGATATTGATAATGATGATAGTGAGATTAGGAAAATAGTAGTTGCAGAGACGTTGCTATTAGCCGGGGTACAGGGTTCACGTGAGGAATCTGTGCTATAGAGTGACGTCAAAGATGGTAATGATAGAAACTGCGGTCAAGTTAAAAGGAAGGAGATGGTAACACAGCGGTTGATACTAATATCATATGACAAAGGAGGGAAATAGTAAAGGATGGTGAATGACGACGTAGCTACGTCAGGTAAAAATACGCAGATAATGGCAATGATGACAAATAGCTAATGGCTAATAGCAAATGATAGTAGGCAAAGGTGAGACGATGAAGATAGGTGTAGGTGTATTGGTAGGGAAAAGGGGTGAGGTGAGACGAGGTGAGAATGGGATAAACAAGCGTGTACACGCCAAATATAATAAAACGAATGATCAAACGAGAACGCGAGAATGAGAGAATAGATATACTTGATTCCGGTCAAGGTGATGTACGTGTCAATGTACAAAGGTGCCAAGAATGCGACAAATATATATATTAGAATACTGCGAATTCTACGGCAAAATGACTTGTTTTCCTTCTTTTTTTTGCTTTTAATAGCTTCAAAGCTCCGAGCACGCGAATAGTGATGCAGCTCTACTATAAATAGATAGGCCGAACTTCGTGCATATGTATGCAACTAGCAATGGAGAATGGAACACGAACAATTGCCGCAGTGTTACCAGAGCAATGACGACAATACTAATATTGACAGTGTTAATGATTATGGTGAGGAGGACTGTGGTGGTGGTAGTGGTAGTAGTAGTGGTGACGATAGCAGGTATGGTAGTGTTAGAAGTACAGAATGTTTTATACACTCTACAAACAAGCGGTATATGGTAAGCACGGAGCGTGAAAATAAATGACGAGTATTCCTCGATTGAGATGCGGAGTGTAGACGGAGTCGAAGTAAGGTTAATGGATATTGTAGTATGTTTTTATACTTCAAAATAATAGACTATTTAAAGGTGTAGTTTCGTTTTTCTTACTAGCTGCAGAACTAGTACTCACTAATGATTATTAACAAATAAAACTGCAGATATCACTACAGATATTAGTAGAAAGAAAGAAAAGAAAGAAAAGAAAAGCAAAGAAAGAAACAGTGGATGGCAATGCTACGTATGTACGAACAATGACGATGAATAAAGGGTAAGGGTAAAGAAGGACGAAAGAATGACCGGATGGCACGAGGTGGTTAGAATAAGATAATGTGTGGGGTCAACTCGACTGTTCAGCGCTTTACCGATGACAATTAAACTAATAGTTGACACGTTTACTTTCGCGTGCTTGCTTGCTTGCTTGTGGGCGTGAGAGAGAGAGAGAGAGAGAGAGAGAGAGAGAGTGTGTGTGTGTGTGTGTGTGTGTGGTCATTCGTGAGCAACTGAACAGGATAAATGAACGAGCGAGCAAGTAACGAGGTAAAGGTCTGGATCATAAATTCATGACCTGTTTAAAATACAATGTGGCAAGCACTCGTTGACATGCCACTCCGGCTTTCTTTGTCCTACCTTCCGTATGTGTGTGTGTGTGTAGTACAATGCGGTCACAAAGAGCGTGACCGATGAGAAACTGGGACGGTACGAATTGTTCTTTTAAACGACAGAACACACACAGAGACACACACAGAGACACACACACAGGTATGAACATGGTCAATAGGATAGTATGCGGTCACACTCACTCACCATGTAGTATCAACACATATACATACACACACATATATATATCGTCACGCAGAAAACAGGTTTTCCCTATTTATATTTTAGTCAATTAAATGAGATTTTTACGCGGATTTAACCAAATACGTAGTGACTGAGTTGCAATTACCGTAGTTGATCAATGGGAATTTCATTTATTAAATTATGCATTGCAAATGCATTTCATATTGATCATCAAATGTAATACTCGTACTAATGATGATAATGATGATAATAATGATAATAAATGGTGGTAGTACCACATTGCATTATGGGTGCATATCATCCTATCGCTTGTTACTCATTGTTGTAACCAAGAATGTTATCACACTCGCACACCATGTAAAGCTAAGGAATATTGTTATTATTATTATTATGGAATTATTAGTTTATTAGTTTATTAGTTTATTAGGGATAATAGTAAATCTATTTATTATTAGTTGTTTCTAATGTAATTGCCTCTATTCATTCCACGACAAATTGGCATCGTTTTTCGAAGACTAGTATTCTTAATGAATACTTGCGTCCAATACGGTTCTCCGTTATCGGCCATCGCCATACCGAAACCGCCATGCGTTATATCGGATAGCATATTAGCTCGGTACAACGGCGAGTTGATCCAGCCACGAATGGCTCCCTCTTCGGTCCGGGAACCTTGATGCGCATTTTCGGATATACCGTGATAAGGAACGCCCACTGCACGAACACGCTCAGCGAGATCCGGTTCACCGGGTAATCTATGACTAAGTGCTTTATGCTTCGCTTGAAGAATGCTATGACGTTGAGCGGCGACATTCAACGAGCCATTCAGTCCAATGGGTGATCTGCCATTTTTTACGCGAAACTCGTTGACTAGACAGAGCATTTTCGCCGGATTAAGACTTGCACTACCCGCTAAGGCAACGACAGACTCGACACCGATGGTTAATAGGGTAAAGGGTAATAAAAGCGTAGGAACTTTCATGGTTATTGTTAGTAGTAAAGAGAAACGAAGAGACAGTCGAAGTAGTAATAAGCAGTAAATTGTTCAAAGAGAGTACTTTTTTGTTGGCAGTCCGGCTGCAAAGAGTAGCTAAAATGTTTTTGTTAACAAGAGCACTAGTGTGTATTGGAAAGAGGCTTACGTTGTTTGCTATGATCTACTGCTTGATGCAATTCATTTACACTGTATTTATACAATATACGATGTACGTACGTGAACAGGAAGCATTGTAGGTATGATTGTCGACGATTGGCGGTACAGCATGCAAATCATACTAGCATATTCCCTGATAACAATGTAATGTTCGCAATGTGACAAGATGCATCTTTTTTGTTTACAGGGTCATCCTCCCTATTGCTCGCTCGCTCGCTCGCTTCTTTCTTTACGAAAGCAATGAGACATTTCGTTTGAATATGTGTACGTGTATATCCGATGCCTTTCAATAATAGCACTTAAGATGTGTGACACCATGTACTTTAATCCTAATTCTATTATTTATATTGATATAGCTACACGCATAGAACCATGCTAACCAATGAACATGCGCTATTATTCTGAATATTCCATGAAAATGACGTGTATCTTATTGTTGCCATCATCGTAGTGCAAGTTACCCTTTTACTTGTGGTCACACGACCTATAAATGAACGAAACCTTAGATGCGTACAAAGGATTGAGCGTTGTTCTGGATGTTTATTCATCCGGTTAAGCGTTGCATCCGAATTGGTATTGTTGTTCGTGCAAGTAAGAATCATCGTATCACTTACGGAGATAGGCGTAATGATACTACACTTCCGAGAGGTACTTGCTAACCAATAAACTAGCAAGTAATGCCATTGCACCAAGTGTGAATTAGTAAGCAATGAAAATACAGCATAGTTTTACTTTTATTATTACTATTACTATTACTATTTGTATGTATAATGATGTATTGAATAGTAAAAGAAAAGAGGAAATAAAAAATATTACAAGAATTCGTATTCGTACTTTACATACGATGAATGATCCTTCTTTAAACACTATTATTATTAGTATTGCCTAAGGCAAAATCTGCTAAACTAACTGTACGTGGTCCTCGTACACTTGATGCTACTGTACCAGCAGTGTGCGGATCTATCGATGACGCAATATCTTTCGTAGGTGGTGCAGGTGGATTAGTCGGGTGTGGCTGCTGCTGCTGTTGTTGTTGTTGTTGTTGTTGTTGTTGTTGTGATTGCAAAGAATTAGCTGTTGGTAGTGGTGGTAGTTCCATCTCCTCTACACCCGCTGCTGTATTCTCTTGCATGATCGATGGTGCCACCGATAGTATGGAGGCAGATACATCGGGCAAGGCTGCTTGATCGCGAATCCATCGAAACATCTCCTCTGCTTCATTCCGTTCATTGCTGGCCACCGGCTGTCCATCGAGTTCGCTTAGGCAGGCGGGTGCACATCGAATAACCGTGGATCGATAGGCGGCACGTCGACACATGGTCAGATCCGACAGGTGCATCCGGTAGTGTAGATCGGTTTGACGCCATTGCATGTCCACTTGATACGGTAGTAGCGATAAGCATAACACCGTTGCTGTCGTGGATATTAGTGGCGCGTATAATGCATTCGCCACCGGATTACGTCGTAGATCGAGGGCGTGCAACTTGGGAAGACGTCTCACCGTGCACGCCACCATATCGATGGTTTCGATCGAGTTGGCCACGAGCATTAAACGACGTAGGTATAGCAATCGATGTAATGGCGACAAATCACGTAGATGATTATAGTTGAGATTGAGTACACGGATATTAGGCCATAGCGAGGCGTGTGGCAGACCCACTACACTGCATCCGCTAAGCTCGAGGAATTCCAGCTCGGGTCTTGCCCGTGCACACCGAGCTAGATCAGGGAACGGATTACCCGATAGGTATAGGTTGCGTGCAGGTGGTAGAGCATCGAAATTCATCTCCCTATCGATGAATCAATGAGTGAATACAGTGCTTAATCGATTATTACACTCGCTTACCAGTTACGTTGTTGATCTCGTAATGAGAAACTATCGAGTACGGGTAGATCGGCGAGACCGTCCATTCTACGTAGTATGTTACAATCGGCGTATAGAACACGTAGAGCAGGGAATTTGCCGACGTGCAGCTGATACAGCTGGTTATGCGAGAGTCGAAGTGTATGCAAATTCGCTAATGGTGCACTACTCTCGAATAAGGATAGCATATTGTGTTCTATCATTTTACGAATATTAGAGATATACTATTACTGCTATTATCATCATCGATATTAGTCGACACTTACCAAGATTAAGTACTTGCAATTGTTGAAGTAATCCAATAGCATGCACCTTTGTAATCGAATTCTTATTTAATAGCAAGTTCTTCATGTATGCACTATAGAATAAAATATCGATTAGCTATGATTGATGGATGCGCACCCATTCTGCTTATTACTCCATTATTTACCATGGTAGACGTGAACAATCAATCTCTACTAGTTGATTGCCACGTAGACTCAAGTGTTCCAAACGTGTACCGGATAAATCCTCGAATTCACTAATCTTATTTCTATCTACACGCAAATCTCGTAGTTGTTTTAGTTCACCAAAATCTACATAGTGTATTGACATGGTTACATTAATGGTTACAATTCGTATATAATAACAATTACTTACTAATTAGTTCTCGTAAATGATTATCTGATAATTCTAGTATGGTTAATTCAGACAAATGATGCAGCTTAGTGATCTCCGCTTCATTTAATCTGCAAATAGTCATTCGTGGATTAGCCGTATTCACCTATGTATTATCAACATGTCTATCATCACTTACTGATTCCCCATAACATTCAATCGTTGAACACGGGATGGACAACCACTTAGCGAGGTGAGACTACATCGACGACTAAATAATAATCATAATAACAATTAGAAAATGTAAGTTAACATATCGAATCAAATCATTCAATATAACAATTAGACGATTAACATACGCTACAAGTTCCTCTAATAGTGGACATAATCGATCAAGTCCATTGAATGATTGTAATGTCGGTATATCCGATAAATCGATGGTATTTAATAGTTCCCATTGATTAGATGGCAATCTCTCGGCAAGTATCGCCGTCATATGTTGTCGCTGTCTCTCGTATATGTCCTGTTCAATACTATTACTCGTAGTATTCTCATAAGTTGTAGAGTTGTGTAATAAATGTATTGCTTCCGATTGATTATTATGATGCTGATTCATTTCCATAGTTATTGATGCCATACCATGCCAATCATTACCCAATGCTTGTTGCTGCTGTTGCTGCTGTTGTTGTTGTTGTCCCGATTGTTCCAATGGCCATAATGGTGCTGTTGTATTAGATGTGGTATCAACTACCACTTCACCAGCAAAATGAGTGGATGCTGCCATAGAACGAGGTGAAAATTCATCCAACATTGGCACGTAGTTTATTGTCTCAGTCGTTATAGGATTGATTGTCATCGTGTTGGATGCGAATTCAAGCTTTTTACGTATATCGCTCGATTTCATTGGTGCAAATAATGGTTTCGCTTCATAATTATTGACACTCTTCGATGCTAGTGCCGATGTACTAGACTCGGCATTATTGGATAATCCTGGTACAGATGCTATATACAAAGTTATTGATGTTAGTATGACTATCATTGTATATTTAGATGAGCAATTATCGTTGCTTACATGTAGATTGACGCATTTTCAGCATATTTGCTCGTCGAGACAACTGTGCCAAATGTTGTTTTCTATCCGGTGCTTTACCCATAACTTCCGCTGAATCTGATAGCATGGACAATCTTAGGTCGCCATTCATCGGTACGCCTTCTTGTTGCTTCCTTGGTGAAGTTGCCGGTGTTCCATGCGCTGAGGCTGCTTTTACAGCTTTTGATTTGATCGTGTTATTATTATCATTATTAGTGTTATTGCTATGCTGATCATCATTGACACGCGTAAATGGATCAACTGTATGATGTTTTCTTACAATCATGTCATCATAATGATCAGTTCCTTCTTTGTCTTTGTCTTTGTCTTCTTGCTCTTGTTCTTCTTTTGTTGATCTGTTTGTTCTTTCTCGTTTATCATCATCGAATTCATCGTTGAATAGCACCTTCTTATCGGATACTCCTGCAGGTCTAGCAGATACAGGCTGCCAAGCAGGTGTTGACAATGGACGACGAGTTGGCGTATGTGGTGCCGATGCGGATGATGTCAAATTGGCGGTATTCGGTCGATTGGGTAGGCTTATAGCAGGAATGTACGTGTCGTTCATTGGAATGGCTGATGACAAAAAAGCGATCGATTCTTGTGGTAAGTTACGTGCATTCACACTAATAGGATCCTGTCTATTGATCATTCCATTGATTGGCAGATTGATGCTAGTGTCTATTCTATGTTCTAGTTCCTCTGACACTTCGATGGTCATGTCATTCTCGACGGTGGGCAATTGCGAGATGGTTGAGTTGTTGTTCGTCAATTCGATATCTGCCGTTGATGTCATCTGATCACGTATGTTGGTTGCCTCCGCTACACTATCATCTGTATCGGCCATTTGATAATGTGCTAATGCATTCTGCGAAGGTGGAGCATGCTGTCCAGGTAGTTTTGTCAATGCACTGCCTGATGCTTCATGTAATGGCGATGCATCCCAATGGAGTAACGGTGATGACACATAGGATACCTTGCGGTGATTATCCTGTCGTAATGGTGTGTGTGGATCCAAGTGCTGTTTGTTTTCTGTTAGCACATCATCCTCTGCCGTTTGATCTTTAGGTAATGCATCAAGAACGGGTGTTCTAGCTAGTTGTTCATTTGTATGGTCGTGTAGATCTGCCTGATTAGTTATTGCTTCTTCGATAATCACGCTAGCTGATGCCTCAACTGGTGCAGAATGATGAGAATCGATCGATGAATTGGCTTCAGATTTGCTCAAGTAACGATCCATTTCAATGTTAGATGGCAGTGAAGGTAAATGATCATCGATAGGTTTTGCAGTAACCGATTGTTCTATAGCTGTATTGTGATTATCCTGTTCACCCGCTGGATCTAAACATACACTCGATAAATCCTTTGAACGTTCCTCCTCCAATGTAAATAATCGTCGTTGAGGCCATTGCATATTATGATGGAATACACCAGTTGAATGTGTATCTGTTGTAGGTATCTCTTCTGATGCTAATATATATATATATACATGTATATACAGATTAATAATGATAATGATACTATTATAACTATCATCTACTTACTTGACATTATAAATTCATGATTATTCGGATCATTGTCAGATGATGGTGCAATAGATGTTGGATTTGGATTGTTCGTCGAATGATCAAGGTTATCGCGAGCTGTATCCCTCTCCACATTATATACTACATTGGTATTTGTCGGTATCTCTTCTAGGGTAGCATCGGTTGTATCTCGTTTCGACGGTGGTAATACCGCTGACCATGCCACGTTAGACGGAGATTTGACACGCGTCAGTAACGGTGACGTACTAGCATCCGCGGAACTAGAGTTTAACTGCTCATCGTCTGTACGTTTATGACTTTGCACCACCGTGCCACGCTGCTTCTGACCCTCGCTACGTCTTGGTGAACTAAGGATAGCGGCTCGACTGTTTGATTCCTCCGTTGTAGCGGGATTTGTATGGTCAGTCTCCGTGCTAGACGAAGTAGCGCCTAACTTGTTTTGTGAATCCTCGAGATTACTCGGTTCCTTTGGTAGTGCTTTGCTAGAATGCGCGGATGACGAGTCGACAGGTTGCCACATGATGTCATAGAAGCAAGAGAAATACAATTATTAAAGGAGAGCAAAAAAAGAACACGACATCTAATTATTATGGATGGTCGACCAACTGCTAGCTACATTTGTATGATTCTACATTGACACCATTGTCAGTCTAATGGCAGTATTGTTCTCTAAGCGCTTTTTTCCTTTAGGTTCTTGCTTCAATAGTTGCTTCCTATCACGTTAAATACAGGGTTTTCCAACCGATTAGCACATTTATCTTTTAAATTTTGCAGTATATTAATAAATAATCTATTCAATTGTTAGCACCATTATTATCGTAAACATCATTAATTACTACTGTTAACATGATGTAATAATGATATAAGGACATTGCAATGATAACAGGATACATAGACACACACACACACATGCTTATTACATGAGAAGGAGATGATGATATACGGAGAAAACTACTTTACTTTTGACGGCTACTGTGATATATAGTAAATATCTATATTGCGTCCATCGAGAATCATGTAATGTACGTATACGCACGCGTATTACTCTTTGACAAATTTACTTTCCCTTTCTCTCTTGCTTTGTCACAACTCGTACACATATCCATACATACATACACATATACACACATACCGATAAGATATGTGTGCACAACAAGTAGCAGAATAGATAAGTACGAGGAGGGAGAAGAAAGGAAAGAAGAAGAAGGTAGGTAAACCATAGCGGATAGGAAGGGGATTTATAATTAGAGTGTAAGAAGGAATCACACAGACAAGCACAAGCACACATACACATACTACACACGCCTTATATTATTGCGTATTATATTACTTGTTCACCAATAGCAATTAAAGACTTGCTAATGTAATAATCTAGTAAGCGGATGTAGGAGGGGCGGGTACAACAGCGCAGCAAGCCTTGACAGGTGAGTCAATCTTGCAGTAATGGTTGGATGGGCATGGTGCGGTCTCCCAACGACCATGACGGCAGTGAGAGATTTCACCATTAGTGCATTTGCTTTCACCGTCGGTGCATTGCTTTTGCTTCTTGTGGCACTTGCGTGGCTTAGTGTGAGGAGCTGGGGCTTCTGGAGCTGGGACTGGAGCTGGAGTATAAGCTGGCTCAGGAGCAGGCACTGGAGCTGGAGTATAAGCTGGCTCAGGAGCAGGAGCTGGAGCAGGCTTCGTCTCTGGGACTGGAGCGGGCTTTGTCTCAGGAGCAGGAGCAGGCTTTGGTTCAGGAGCAGGGGCAGGTTTTGGCTCTGGAGCCGGAGCATTACCGGGACAGACTGGGTAGTCGTGCTTTTGATTATCGGTGGCAAAGATCTGAGTCCAGTATTTGTTGCCGTCCTTCTCAACCATACCGATACCCATATCGGTGGAGTCGGACAAGATGTTGCTACGATGTCCTGGCGAGTCGATCCAATCCTTAACTACCGCCTTCTCGTCGGCCGCGCCATTGGAGATGTTCTCGTATGGCATGCTTAGACCGAGAGCGCTCAAAATTCCGTTTAATCTAGTGGTGAAATCAACGCCTAATAGATTGTGAATGGGCGCGGAACCAGGAGAGATGAACCTCGACATCAGAGAGCTGTAAGCTTTGGCGGCGCCGCTCAAACCTGTACTGACACGAACGGGCTTGCGGCCCTGGCTTTCACGGAATTTATTAACTTCGCAAGCAACTACATTATAGTCGATGTCAGCATTGACCGACTGGGCAACGGTGACCGAAAGGGCGATAGCAGCCAAAACAGAAACGGAGACCTTCATGATTTATGGATTTGAATTGGATGGGATAGAGAGAGGATGTGAGGTTATTGGTGTTGTTGTTGTTATTGTTGTTATTGCTGTTCTTATGACAAACAAAATAGACGCAAATCGATTGCGTATTAATATTTACCAACAAGTTGATAAATAAAGTAGCGTATACCTAATAAGAAAGAAAAGAGTGAATTATACGTAGGATAGAATCGGACCGCTAAAGGTGAACAAGGAAAGCGGATGAATAGTAGTGGAAGCTATAGTAAAGTAGTAGCTGTGTAGTAGTAAAGAAGTAAAATAGTGGTGGAGATAGGTAAACGTCGATTAGTAGTTGGGGGACAGGACAGTGGCACGATTTATATCATGTGGCTGGCCCTGCGCAATTAAGAAAAAGAAAAAGAGGGAAAGGAAGCACGACTACTATTGATGCTATTGTCATTACAGCCATTACTGTGCTAATGACTGGTTGTACGATGGCACGCATTATTCCGTCTGTTTCCTCTCCTCTCCAATATTAGCAAAAACAGGTGAAAGAAAGGCAGTAATTACACCGGCCATGCACCAATAGGCAAGCGTCCTACGTGAAACACGTGGTCACAGCAGTTAGAACGACACTAAAAAAGGCGAAATAACCAGTTGTTTTGATAAAGCGATGTGTGCCCTTGAAGAGCGAATACGTCCATGTAAGTGTGTATGCTTCTGGGTATATATGTGTGTGTGTGGTGTATGCAGATGATGAGACAAGTGCCAACTACATCCCGCGTATCTGATAATAATAGGTAGAGGCATGCGTATGTGTGTGTATGAGCATCACATCCATACACGCTCATTCGTAAATGATTCAAGTGATAAACATTGAGCAAAATAGAGAGAGAGAGAGAGAGAGAGAAAGTAAGGAACATGTCTCCCTTCTCTCGCTTGGCTGATGACATGTGTGTGTGTGCGTGTTCATCCATTCAACTATGGATTTCTTGACATTTCAACGTTGACACGGCTACTGCACGGGGTAACCATTGATGAAACAGACAAACCTGTTCATCATATACTGCTGACAGAAAACCTCGGCATTCTAGCCAGTCCACTTGTAAGTCGGCCCTACTTGCTCGCTAGTCTGTTTGTATTAATCGTTATTGCTGATAGGATGACCGTTTCGTAACACAAAAAGGAATCAGTTGCCGAGCATAGCCCGTGATGCTATTCCTAGAACAATGCCGTCGCCATTGTGTTCTCCGTATAGAAATAATAGAGGCTGATAGAAGAAAAAGTGAAGAGGTGAAAAATGTGGGAGTACCATATACAAACATATACACGCACGCGTACGCTTGATTGTCACTCCTCTCTCTCTCTCTATCCTCTATCATTAATGTCACTACCCAATCAAGCAAGTGTAATCATTTAATTTGATTTATTTGTTAGGTGAGAAATACTTTTTAAGCGAATCATTATCAAAGTCGTCTAGTGTAAAGCGACCTAAGCGTCCTTCACGATATTTACGCAAAATGTACATGGCTGCAGCAGATGTGTCCACTTCTCCGCCACGTCTAACTGCCCCGATCCTAGATGCAGTCTGTGTCAATAGCGTATAGACATTGTCGGTCGGTTGCTGCAGGCCAAACAAATTCACATATCTGAGTGTAAAGTTACCCATAATAAGCATTAGTATGTTGCAAATACACATGCGCGTTTATTTCGCTATTGATAATAGAATAATCGAATAATCGAATAATCAAGAATAGTGGAAAGCGAAAAAAGGCCTTACTCACGTTTCATTGCTTGCTTGGTTCAAACGGAACAACAGATAATCGACCATGATTTCTTCATCCGCCAAATGATCACGTACTCCTCCTGTAATTGCTACTTTGAGTGAAGTGATTGGATCCTCAATATGTGGTATCATAACACCTATATCAATAACAATATCAATATCAATAATCGTGTCTTGCTATTCAATACTAGTGTTCAACCACATTCTATTCAGACGCGTACCTGGCGAGTCAACAATATAGACATCCGGATTCTCAAACACTTTAATAGTGCCGACAACAGCGCGCGTTACACCCGGTTGAGCACCCGTGGCTGCCGCTTTACCTGAAACAATACATGTTCGTACAAACAATAACGATAACAATATACGAGAGCTCTAGTCCTATTGTTTTATTAACTAATTTGTGTAGGTACCTACCACGTCCCACGCCTAGTCTTCGTAACGCATTAATAATAGAGGATTTGCCAACATTAGGCATCCCCACGACTAGCACGGTAGTACGCGACAGGCGACTTTGATTGTTCCGAGCCACATCTAATTATTATCATTATTATTGTCATAGTCGTAGTAATAGTATATCGATCATTAGTCCATTTACTCGTATTGTAATCGTTTTCTTCCTTTTCATTCATCCAGCTATCTCGTGCACTAACCTGCAGCACATTGAAGCACTTTGTCTATATTACGATTACCGTTCGCGTCTGTAAACAACACGGATTGACCTCGATATTCCTCAAAGGCACGTGTAATTGCCTAATAAGATACGCGATTGTCATTAGTATCAAGGTGAAGATAGAGGCTTACCTCGTCTATTTCTTTGATATTATAGTTATGCAAGTATAAATACACGCGTGTTTACTTACCACTTCAGCGGTAGGGTCAGCCAGATCCGCCTTATTATAGACGATAAGCCGTTGTTTCCGTCGGGCCAATGTCTCGAACCGACTATTCGTAGACGAGAAGGGAATGTAATAACAACAAGCAGTTAAGGTAAACTATTACTTTTTCTTCTTCATTAGTGTGTGCATTCCTTTAGTTCTTGTTCTCTAGCGAACAAAGAACAAAAAGGAATAGTTAAAGGATATTCTTGCATCACGCACCTCAACCACCAGATCTACGTCACGTTGTAGTCGCTCCTTAATCTGTCGTAATCCCTTGGCCATATGGCCAGGAAACCAGTTAATAGACCGATGGTAGGTGAACGACGTACGGAAACCACTCATTACACGTCGTGTATATAAAAATGAAATATAGTAATAAAATAAAAAAAGATAAATTAGACTAAAACGGGACATGTCTCATTCTAGTGTCTTTATTTACAGGACTTTTCCAACCAATTTACACAGTTAGCCTTTTTGTTTTTACGAATAAATATCATATAATTGCATATGTAACTGCTATAGCTTTACTTATTCATTTATTTTACAATAGTAAGTTATTACAAGATGAAGGAGTTGAGTGCAATTCATTCACCGCTAATTTGCTCTATCAAAATGCCTTGTTCCCTTTTCCGCCCTTTACAAGCACAAACCGTATCACACCAATCATCATACGATCCGATATGCATGTACGTGTACATAGTCTATCTAATGATTATCTATCATCATGTGGCCCATTCCTCCGCTTATCCGTACACTACTACAGTACCATTCCATTCAATGAATAGCATTACCACCTTACAACATGACTAGATCTGGAGTGTATGACAGCTGTATCTCCTGTATCTTTACTATTATAGGAACATGTCCAAGTAATCTGGTTCGGATGCGTTAACTATCAATGAACAGTCCTGTTATCTATCAATCACGTCAATGGCTAATAGGAGCAATGTCATGATCATTAATTATCATTGCCAAGGTGGATGTGCCATCTACTTGTGTAATTTATAAATGTATAAATAAGCAAGCGATTACTATCATTTACTATAACGCAAACGTACCATTATCTCGTTCGTTGTCAAAGTGGTTATTCATCTATTACTGCTACTATCATTTATTGCTAATTACTCTTTATCTACCTATATGGTTATTTTATTTAACATTGTAACGTGTAATACATATCTAACTGACTCTATTATTCTTTCTTATTTCATTGATTATTATTACTTGCAACTTTATTGTCGAGTAATAGTAATAGCAACTACTTGGTTGCATCTCATCTTATATCATTATGCATCTCATTCGACGACAAAGCGCAGAGGTATCCTCACTCTCCGGAGGCGATCAATCATGGGTGCTCACCTCCACCGCCCTTGTATTTATAATGATTCCCGGTGTCGGCTACTTCTACAGTGGCATGGCACGTAGCAAGAACGCACTCTCCCTCATCTTTCTTAGTATGCTTAGTCTGGCCGTGGTCGGTATCGAGTGGTTTGTATGGGGCTACTCGTTGGCCCTCGCCAAAGATGGTGGCATATTCATCGGCAATCTCAAGCAAGCCTTTCTCATGGGCGTCGGTAATGCGCCACATCCCAATGCGCCCACCATCTCCGAGACCGTCTACTGCACCTACCAGAGTATGTTTGCCGCACTCACACCCGCGTTAGCGTTTGGTGCCGCCGCCGAACGTTCTCGCATCCTGCCCGCCATTGTATTCCTGTTTATTTGGTCGACACTCGTCTACAATCCGATTGCCTATTGGACATGGGCACCCAACGGTTGGCTACGCACCCTGGGTAGTCTCGATTACGCGGGTGGCACTCCCGTACACATGAGCAGTGGATTCGCCGCACTCGCCTACGCCATCGTCGTTGGTCGTCGTCAAGGCTTTGGCAAGGAGAACTTCAAGCCGCACAACTACGCCAATGTCATGCTGGGTACGGCTTTACTATGGTTTGGCTGGATCGGTTTCAATCCTGGTAGTGCTGTCGCGGCTAATGGACGTGCCGGTATGGCAGCTATCGTGACGAATGTGGCCGCCGCTGCATCCGGACTCACCTGGATGCTGCTGGCTTATCGACACGAGCGTAAACTAAGTAGTTTCCACTTTTGTAGCGGTGCCGTGGCCGGACTCGTTGCCATCACACCGGCATCGGGTTTCGTTGAACCATGGGCCGCACTCGTATTCGGTATTATCGCGGGTGTGGTCTGCCATTTCGCCGGCGATCTCAAGCATCGACTTCGCTACGACGATGCACTCGACGTGTTCAGCGTACATGGTGTTGGTGGCCTCGTGGGCAATCTGCTAACCGGTATATTTGCCGATGCCAGTATCGCTTCACTTGATAATGCCAGTATCCCGGGTGGCTGGGTCAACGGTCATTGGATTCAGCTACCGATCCAGATGGCAGCTAGTGCAGCCGGTGCTGGCTGGGCATTTGTCATCACGCTTATCATTCTATTCATTATGAATAAGATCCCATTGCTTCGTCTACGTGTTGACGAGGAGGAGGAGGCCCTTGGTCTTGATGTCACTCAAATGGGTGAATACAACTATGATCAGATATCGAAGCCGACCTCTCCTGTGGAATTGAATGCCACCACGCTAACTTCACCTACTACCATTGATGTTGAATCTCAAAAATAGTATGCTACGCCATGTTCATACGTAAATACTTTGAACGAACATACACGCACAACATGTGTATACATATCCAATGTGTTATCATCATTTCCTATTCCATTGCAATTTAGCACAGATTAGTTACTTTCTTGTTCATTTATTCATATAATAAAAGAAATGCCATCGAAATATACTTTTTAATATAGAGATCAAGAGTACCATTTTGTTATATAAAGAAAGTAAATGACGCGTTTTTACACACTATATAGCTATATAAATGATAATAATATCATGGTGAAGCAAATTTATTTCAACACATATAGCCATCACTATCTGAACGAATGGGATACCATGACTACACCGTACAAATAGAGGTGAAGAATGTGTGTTCCAAAGGGATAAACTCCAAACTGCTTAGAAAACAAGAGCAGCACCCTATACAATAATGATAACAATAACAAGTAAACAATAACAGTTAATAAATATTTAATACAATGCTAGATGTGCTGCTATTTCATCATCATCATCATCATTGTTAGCTTACCTTGGTCTTCTTGTCACCACCGAGCTCAAAGTGTTTGCAACGCTTCAAAGGCAATTGCTGCTTGTATTTGCAGACAGTGCATTCAAGACGCAAGACAACCTTCTTGGTGGTCTTGGCCTTCTTGTGGAACACCGGCTTAGTCTGACCACCGAAACCGGCCTGCTTACGACGATAACGACGCTCACCTATCGAATGATACAATCAATTAGAATATGTTAATAAAAAGCAGTTTGTAATATGATAATGTTGACGTTGATGTTGCCATATAAACTAATAACAAGATAATAGTATACTTGAACAATGTTCTTAAATGTCATAACATAGTTCATCTATCTATCTATCTAGATATTTATATAGCATCTGGTTATTACTACTTACCAAGAGCGTTTTCGGCACGCTTGCCCGCCTTGTATTGGGTCACCTTGTGTGGTGTGTGCTTGCGGCACTCTTTACCCTTGCAGAAGGTGTTGCGGGTCTTTGGGATGTTGACCTGTATCAATATCACATAGTACGATCGTGTTAATAATATTCATATTATATATGTGAATATACGCCACTGTCTAAAGTAGACTGTACACGCTTATGTATTCACGTCGTTGACTAGTTTCAGTGTAATCTAGTATGCAGTCATAATAGACGAGTATTTTCAAGATTCACTCCTTCATGTCTCATATATATTCATCCATCCATGTTCATCCATCCATCCATCCATCCATCCACTCATAGATTCATCTCTATTGATTGATCCATTCTAGATAGTATATGATATGGAGTACATGATACTGCAGTAGATGATATATATGCCATCCATCATTTCTACTAGAGTTACCCACCATGGCGACGATTCCAAATAGGTGTGTGTGGAAGAGGAGGAACTTTGGGACAGTCGACACATCCACACCATTGATGTCTGATGATTCACCACCACCACCATCATCACGATTACTATTACTATTACTATCACCAAATACCAGTCAAGTAATTAGTATGCCCCATTTGCAACTCTTTTACACTATACACGTTGATATACAGGAACCTATTCATTAATTAATGTATTGACTTGTTAATATTCTATTCAATAAATGAATTGACAACTATATCATAAGCAATATACGATATCATTGTAGTATGTTGTATAGGACATGAATACAATGGAATACTAAGAAAGAGAGAGAATAGGATGTATAATGGCTTGGCGATTGAGTATCGTTTATTATTGAACGTTGCTCCTTAACTTTGTTCTTGCTCGTCTACTACTACTGCTACTGCTACTACTATTTCTATCAACATTGCTGTTATTATGTTTCCATTACTCTTCCTGCTAGGTTTACTGCTTTACTACTCGCAGCAAACAGTGCCAACATTCGAGCACTTTCGTAACTATTTAGCTGCCACTGGTAAAGATCGTTCTCCTGATGGTACTGCACCAGCTACTACTGGCACCGCTTCCACGGCTGCTAATGTAGGTCGTTTCCTACGACGACTTGCTACGGTTGCCACACCGCTACCCGAGATAATCTACGAGAACTATAAAGTATGCGCCATTACTACTGTACGCTACAATAGTGGTGCTGAGACCGTTTATCTGGGTTGGTTCGGACGTTGGTGGCTCATCAGCGAGACTCGTGTTAAAGGCGGTGCCACGTCAACGCATGGATTAAGCGGTACATCCGCGAATACGGATGCCCTAGACAAAGCGGAGGAACTTAAAGAGACTGCCATTAATGCAAAGGGCAAGCGTAATTGTAAGTGCTACTGGATGATGCCTGTCATTCATATCATCTATCCAGTATCATAAGTGTATAATATTAATACAACATTCATGCTAGACGCTCAAGCTGCCAATGCTTATGTCACGGCGGGTGAGGCATTTATCGCGGCAGTGGCAGAATCCAAGGAGAATGGCGATGACCTGGCAGCGTATGAAGCGGCTGTTTGCTTTGAGGAAGCCTACAAGTGTCAAGTTCAAGCGGCCAATGGATGTCGACATGGTAAATAGTGATATACAATTGGATGTATGTAAGTGTACTGGCGAATGGCTAATCGAATGGGCAACTAGATGAGAAAGCGATTAACTATTTGGAACGATCGATTGAGCTGTTTACACGTCGTGGGGCCACCGGTGAATCACGAGCCGCTAATCTCCTCTGTAAGTTGGCCGAGGCAGAAATAAGCCGTATTACTCGTGCCGAAGAGGAAGCCGGTCCCTGTGCCGCGGGATTACGTGCTGCTCAGATATATAAACGTGCTGCCGATCTATACGAGCGAGCGGGTGACGGGTGAGTAATAAGAATGCGATAAGAGAGTAGGGAGAAGTAGAAGGAGAAGATTAGCAAGTGTGATCGTACGGTGTGCATCCTATACCAACTGACTGACTGACTGACTGACTGACTGATCGTGTAATTTAGTCGCCACTGCTACACGCGAATTCATGAGGCAGAGACAGCAGCTCGATTCGGTCACTATCTACATGCTGTGCACGCATTCGATGATGCCATCGATGAGATGCGACATCGTCCATCGGATAAGTTGCTCATGCCGCAGCATCTATTCAACGGCGGTCTATGTTGGATGGCACTCGGTGCATGGGGTCGTCTTGGTGGACATAATGCGAAATCCATCGAGTTACTACCGTCATTTGAAACATCGCCACAAGGACAATTCTTGAAGGTAAGTAGCATTGTATAAGTTCATGGTATTCAGGTAGGAATAACGCATCATCTAATATGAATGACATGATGTTAGATGGCGTATGATTGTGCGGTCGTTAATGATACGGATAAATTCAAAGAGTCGCGCGCTACATTCACAACACGTTCCCATTTGGAATCATGGCAGATACGTGCAATCGATGCTGCATTTGCTACACTCGACACGGATGATATGCGATAATGCTATGGCGCATTATATGATTATTGCTATTATTGCTATTATTGTTACTATTATTATTATTAAATATATTATTAAGTATATGCTTATCTATTAGTTTCATATAATTCGAGAATTACTGGCGTTGTTGTGCAACATTATAACAGGTAATGTGATGATGAATCAGATGACTACAACTCATTTGATTGAGTCACATCAACGCCCATATGTACTGTCATGCAGCGTCTACGTCATTGCCATGTACAATCTATTTAGCTAAACTGACAGTGCGAGCTTCCTCGGATAATACCGATTTAAATATACCGATTTGTATGACGCAAATACCAAATAGTTTCATTTACTTATCATTATCATTTCACTATAATAAATACAGCAGCAGCAGCAGTAACAACAACAGTTCAATTGATATTCCTATACATTGAATACAATATCAATCATGGATGTCAATCTGCAAGCAAATGTACATCATCCAGTGATCATTATTGGTGCCGGTCCTGTTGGTCTAATGGCCGGTATAATACTTACGGAAGCCGGTGTCCCAATCGAGATATATGGTTAGTTACTACGCCTATACTGGATATTCAATTTGATAATAATCTACACATGTACACCAATACATCTCGCATTAGAACGAAGGTTTGAAGGAATGAATGAGCTACGTGCATCTGTCATACATCCTCGTATTCTCGAGATGCTTGATTTCTACGGCCTTATCGATCGGTTCATCAAGGCGGGCAATCCATTTACCAAATTATCCACTTACATCAAGGGCAAGTTTATTTCATTTCTCGATATCGAGCGTGTTCGCAGCAAGTATTCCTTCATGCTGGGCTGCGGACAAGTCATCACGGAAGCCTTACTTCAGG
This sequence comes from Syncephalis plumigaleata, assembly GCA_025201365.1. NCBI lineage: Eukaryota > Fungi > Zoopagomycota > Zoopagomycetes > Zoopagales > Piptocephalidaceae > Syncephalis > Syncephalis plumigaleata. The sequence goes on along the minus strand of JAIXMF010000008.1, from coordinate 794,207 downwards.
AGAAATTAATTGAGCTGGGGATCAAAGTGAAGCGTGGATGGCAGTATATTTCCCATACGGTCATGGAGGATGCGGCATACGTTGACGTACGATTGAAACGAGTTGACTCCGAGGAAATGGTGGAGAGGCACGCGTCATACGTAATTGGTTGTGATGGCGGACACAGTAGTGTACGTAAAACAATCGGTGTGGAATTCAATGCCCAGTCTCTCGGCTCTAAAGTATGCGTTTGCGATGTTGAGCTTGATGCCGAGTGGTTGCCAGCTTCATGGTAAGTGGCGATTACTATAGCAATATTTAATGCTAATATTAATGCTGCTGCTGCTGCTGCTAGTTTTATCGTCGATAACGATGGATATGGCGGTGTTATTCGTGCGCGTAAAGAAAGGCAATATCGTTTGTTCATGGATTGCTATACCGAGCGTCCGAATTGCACCGATGAAGAAGTGATCGCTACGTTTAAGCGTCGCTATTACCCGTACAACGTAGAGAGAATGCGTATCCTGTCGATTTCCTATTTCAGTCCCAATGAATGTCGCGCATCCAAGTACATCTCTGACGATAAGCGTGTATTCCTGTGTGGCGATGCTGCTCATGTACACAGTCCCATGGGAGCACAAGGTATGAACACTGGATTGCAAGATGCGGAGAATCTTGCATGGAAGGTTGGCATGGTCTACAATGGACTTGCCAAACCGGAGCTGCTCAAGTCCTACGCGACAGAGAGAATCCCAATAGCTGACGCGGTCATTAATCATTCGAGAGGTTTATCGTCGATTGCTAAACGGCCATGGAAGTTTCTATTACTTACTCGAGTGTTAAGATTTATGCAATACTTGCCCAATGTCTGGTCACGTCCATTACTCGAGAAGAATGCTCAACTACGTGTTAAATATGCATCCTCCGAGCATTACGGTATCTTTCCGGATACACCAGCGTGGAAAAGAGCATCCTCATCATGGTTTCCATTCTGGTATTTCTCCGATCCACTTTGCTCACCAGGTACTCGTGCCATCAATTGCCAAGTGATTGATGCGAATACTATTACGTACACTCATATCAATCGATTCTTTGCGAATAACAAGAAATCCTACACCGCACTTGTATTTATAGATTGTCGCATAGTGACCATTGACACAGCTGTCGCAACATCAACTAATCCCATCGAGGAACTGAAGAGTTTGACCGAGTCACTTGGCATGTATAAATCCCCGATACCTATGGCGTTTATTCTTCACGGGGTGAATGTCAAGCGAAAGATGGATGATCTGCCGGATAGCCTTCGAGTAATTGTCTCCCATCTTAACGGACAATTTCACAATACTCCAGTATATATTGATACCGAGCAAGGAGATTGCTTTGACAACAATACTATGGCGAGTGTTTACAATTGTACATTACTAAATCAGCATGCTGTTTACCTTGTTCGACCGGATACATATATATCTGCTCGTATGCTTCTTTCTGAAGCACCCATTGCAGTACGCGTATGTTTGAATACCATCGGTTTAATTTGATGCAACTACAAGTAGCAGATAGTAAATAGCATTTATCAAAGCAAATAATTGGTTTATTATTAATGTGTAACGGTTATACTGTTTGTATATTATGTAATGCGCTACAATATAAATGGTCATACCAGCTAATCCATTGCTGTCAAAATATACACACATGGCAATACATGTATAAACCAATTGTTAGTCATACTGCCATTCCGAGTGTAGTACTGCATACTAACTCTAACTATGTCACTGGTATTGATTCGTAACAAATAAATAGCACAAGTCTATGATGGAATTATACTAGCGACAACGACACTCTACCATTCAATATGGCTCGCACTTTCGATATTCCAAAGCGACAACTCGGCGGCAATGGTCCATTATTGCCCGCCATTGGACTTGGATGTATGAGTATGTCACCAGGTATTTACGGAGGTAGTCCAAAATCCGGCAATGTACCATTGAGCGATCTACCCGTCGATGAAAGTGGCGAGATTATCGCGTCAGGTATTGCTACATTGAAGCGTGCCATCGAGGATGGATGTATCTTTTGGGATACTGCGGTAAGTTATTCAGTAGAGTTTACGCTAATTGAATACTCATTATTCACTGATGTAGAATGCGTATGGTATGGGACATAACGAGCGAGTAATCTCTCGTGTACTCAAAGATAATCGAGACAAGGTATTTATTTGTACAAAGTTTGCCATTCGTTTATACCCTGGTGGTCGAATTGGCATCTGTGCCGAACCATCCTACATTTGACAATGCTGTGAGGAAAGCTTGCAACGACTCGGTGTCGACTATATCGATTTGTACTATCAGCATCTTTGTGATTCCAGGTACTAAACGTGTCAAGTACATGGAGGAGAACCTTGGTGCAAGCGATGTAACCATCACCGATGAGGATGACAAGGAACTACGCAAGCATATCGATGATATCGGTGTTACCGGTGAGCGTTACGATGCGCATGGTATGGCAGCCATCAATCTTTAACAATAATACTATGCCATGGATTGTAAGTAGGCATCAAAATGAATCATCATGTAAATTTGAGACTTATACTCGATAGCATTCGTATTGCACTATTGCAATCAAATAAGCTACGCCGTATTACATTAAATAAAGGCTGTTGTTGAATGTATAAATCTAATAAAGAGTAACGGCCATGGTCTTACTAGTTTTATTGTGGCAAGCAAGTCATTTTAAATTACAGAGGCCGCATAACCTGGTGCAAAGAACTGCGCACCATTCTCCAAAAGACGATAATGCAATAGACGAGGATGGAACGTCGTAGCTCGAATGGCATCCATTTTGGCTGCACCTCGCATCAATGTTACCTGACCGTGTACGTCGCGGGATACGCCGCTCTCCAGTCCTTGTACCGCCAAGACAACGTGCGCTAGACGAGCCACCAACTTCATACACATATCATGCTCGACGTCTGATTCAAACTTCAAGTCATCATGAGCTAGTATAATCAAATTAATTCCATGCTAATTACAACGGTATATAGTTAGGATATGAATATCTACACATTACAATGACTATTTACCGTATCACATAGACGACGTAGTACGCGTGTAAATCCTACGAGTACTTGCACCGGACATCCCGCAAATAATAATGCAGTCAAATCATCAATAATCACTGCGGTACGCGTTGGTGTCGTCGATTTATCTCGGCATAAATCGGTTAGAATGGTAACGACTCGCGCCAATGATGCTTCCCAATCGATGGTAGATGGATCATCCGATTGAGCTACCCAGGCAAACGAGCTATTAGGTACCGTGGGTAGTTTGTAAGTTGCGATATCGGGACGTGCTACATCACCGGTAGCAATAGCAGGATAAACTGGTGCCGTAAAACGATAGAGTAAATCCATAAAGTAGAGTTGATTCTTCGACTTGGCCGCAATAAGATTCATACCCTTATGAGATAGCGTTTAATTAGTAGGATCATACCAGGTGAATAGTAGCACCCACCAGTTTCTTTCCGATAGCAGCGTAATGAGAGAATATCTGACTAGTACTAATAAATATTACTTGAGGCTGTGTAATCGGTGTAGTAGTTGCATTACGAAGGAATGCCGCCACATAATGATGTAGTAGAAAGTTGCCGTCCGCTTCTAGACTATCTGCAATGAGATGACACTCACCACTAGGTGGCAGTTCACTGTCACCGTGAAGTAGTGTTGACAAAGAGGCATACGCCATTATATGATACCTAAAAGAAAAGAAGAATAAAAAGAAATGAATACGCTTTAATTCTGTTTCGTGTTTCTTTTATGTTTTTTATACAATTAGATTTTAAAAAGAAAACATCGTCTATTGTACCAATATTGTATGGATATCTCAATAGTTCGACTCATGGCTTAATCATCGTCAATGATCGATGAGTTGGTTCATATAGAGCTAAGTAGGCCAGGAAAGAATTATAACTAGTTCTTGATTCATACTTGCCACCATTAATGGGCTGCTGAGCTACCGTAGAAGAAACGATAAAATCGATGATTTCGTTGAATGTAAATCGATTCATATCATGATACTGACAATAGTATATTGTGGCAGCTATCAATAACATGATCATCCGTACATAGATATACTAGTCAATACAAGATTAAATTGGATGAGTATCTTTCTAATAATGAGCATGCTAATAATAGAAGTTGATATCGCGCAATGTTTTCTCCTTTTCTTTAATGCGTAGTTTACAACTAAAACATCCCTTTATCCAAAGCAAGATGGGATAGAACGGCACATTCCGAATTATCAACGTCAAACAAAAACAGAATACAGCTGATGGATGTCATACTATTAATGGCAATTGACATATGGAGTTGAGATTGTTTTGTTCCGCAATGCGCGGTTTATACTCGAAGCATCCCTTTATCCAAAGTAGAACGAAAAAGAATGGGGCACATTCCGAATCATCAAGATAAAACAAAACATAACATAACTGGTGATTGCTATACTATTAATGGCAATTTGCATGTGGAGTTGAGATTGTTCTGTTCCGCAATACTCTGTTTACGGTCGAAGCATCGTTCTCTTCAATAGACTGGCACATCTGAGCTGTTTACGACATAAATAGAGACGGCAATATTGCTACTTTCTTTGCATCAAACCATCATCTCTCTCTCATCTCTTGATCTCTCGCTATCCACACATATACACGCTCGTCTATCCTATCTTTGGATATTACTAGATATCACGAATAACATGCGCTCACTACTTCATCAAACGACATTGGCAATAACTGCAGTATTGGTACTGATATCATGTGCCACCCAAACACAAGCAGTTGGTACTGCTGTCACTGGAAACCCCGATCCAAACCTGTATGCTCGTAGCTTCTTCACAAAGCAAGTAGCTGCCAATGAAGGCCTATTAAATTTGCAGTGGATTAGTGGAGACAGGACTTCTAGTGCTGCTCAGCTTACGTACAATGGAGAGCCTGCATATATGACGTGCATTGTTGGATATAGTGATAATGGAGCATTTAGGGCAAGTATAATGGACATTGTTCATACTTCTACTTACCCTTGTATAACAGGCACTTGTGAGCGTACAAGATACGCTTAAAGGAGCCAACGAAGAATATCGTAATTATGTGAAGGATCCGGTGAAACCTATAGCAGTTCCCGCAGGACCATCTCAAACTGCAGGAAACTGTTTTGTCTACCGTAATGTTGCTGGTATGTACTTGGAGCAATTCATACAGCCTAAAAGCTACGCAGATCGACTTGTTACTCTCAATCAAGTCATGCCGCAAATACTTAAAGGTAAGCTGCTTATTTGTGCTATTTAATGCATGTACTAACTATTTCGTAGGCTCCATTTATCTTTATAATGCCGGTATTAAACAGATAGATTTAAACTTAAGCAGTAAGTGTTACCAAGTTATGCCACATTTATCTAACATATAAATGTAGAGGCTAGGATTTTGCAACTACCTACTGGTCAATTGAAGGCAACAATCTTTGCCTTTGATGTAACAGGAAGGCCTCAACTGCCTACAAACCCGTTGGATATCAATACCACGCCAATAACAAAAAGTCTTGGGTCAACAGGCCCTTATGGATGTAGTGGTTACCATGAGGAACTACTCCACATTATTTCACGCGACGTTGACCCACGTATTGGGGTAAACCCACAAAATGTTACTCCTGAGGATCGTGTGAAAATAGCACGGTATATACAACAGAAGCCTGGCCCTGCGATGCCTCAGGATTCAACCGGAAAGAAATTAGAAGAAGCTACAGCTGCCTATATTTCGCTGCTTCAAGTATATGCCACATTGAAACCAACTAGAGATTGTGCTACCCTTGTGGCCGCATTGAAGAGTATGTCAGCACCAGCACCAGCACCGCCGAAACCATCTGGAAATAAGTTTACTCAATTTTTCCGTAAACCATCATAACAGTCTACTCAATAGCAAGTTTATACGAATTTTATTTACATCTCATGTTTTCATAATTGGAATATGTGTATAATGTGCTGGGTGATTTATTGAAATAAAGTTACGTTCTTAACAATTCAATCCCATCTGAAAGTGTAAATTAGTCCAATGTTGAAATGCAAATACGATATAACGTGACGTATAATGGAGTTAATGAAAATGATATATGATTTCGTTAGATGCGATGTAATGGTCAGAATAGGACATATTTATTCAATAAATGATTGAATGATCTTGTAGATATATTTGTTGTTGTTGTACCAAGGAGTAATGACTTGAATACCAACATATCCATTTGACGATGTTCTTGTCTTGTTTGCTTAACGCATAGGTCTCCAAAGATTAAACATTTGAGCAGATACAGTAGCGCGACGATCTAGGGCGGAGTGGCTTCAACTGTGACTAAACTGGCGACAACAGCGACGGCAATAGCGATAACAGTAGAGAACTTTATGTTGATGTTGGCCTAGTGGAATAGATAGACAGATAAGCTGGCTAGAACGAGAGTAGAAAGTAGAGATAGCAGTTAGAGTAGAGTAGAAGAGTGAGTATGAAGATGACAAGCTGAGTGTGTCAAAAAGTGCTCGATTTATAGCCGAGATGATGCTAAATATTTAGGTGAAAAGCATGATGATGGTTATCGTGGCGTCATTCATTATACACGTGAGTAATTCTCCGAAGCATCTACTCCACATGCCGACATGTTGTAACGACATGAAATGATATTATAACGCTGTATTACACATTTTAATATACTGTTTTAGCACCGAAGCCTTCTCTCCCTACTTCCTTCATCCGGGATCTTTTTCACAGGACCTTGTAATTTAATCCTATGCTGCTATCCACTATTTCCTCCATACTCGTCACTCTCATTTCTCTTTTACTTATTATTTCCACGGAGAAACATTTGCATTGGGATTACTTTGGTGGTGATGGTGTGATAGGACAATGGCATTGTCTAAAAATATCAGGGCTGGTATTCAGGTAAGCCAACCTTTGTAAGAGGAGAGATGAAAGGCCCTAGCACCATGAACAAAAGTGTGTACACTTTGCCAACCTCATATGAGGGAACTGCATGACCATTTTCTGGTCAAAGGTTAAGCAATTAACCTCAGTTCGAGTAAAACAGATCAATTCAACAGATCGTGTTACAGCTATTTCATTTTCAAATAGAGACCTGGGCTAAATGAATAGAATAGCCAATCATTTAATGAGGAGTGAAGTAGCCGTTATCCACGATACAATGGCACAAATACAAGCATACAACAATGTACGAGTGTTTCATGATGTCCGTTGCTTTCAAAGTGATCGGATCGTTCAGTCCAATGTAAGCAAGCTGGGGAATATGAGTATTTGCCGAAGGAGGGAGTGTTTACTTGCTTGTAATTATCGAATGCAACTACCATTAGTCTGGGAACTGACGTTGCTCGTTTACATCCACCTATTTGTTCGACATCATTCTTCCCTGTCAATAAAAGTACTCATTTCCATCATCACTTGTTTTAACTCCTTAGTCGCACATTTCACTAACACTAGACATTATGCTATGCTCGGATTGTTATGCGTATTACATGCATGTGTGGTGAGGATAGTCGGCTGTTCGATGAAGTCGATTAAGAAGTGGCTAGGTAATAATAGGAAGCATGTCTGCCTAGTTGGATAGTGATGGCAAATCAAGTTGAGTAGTCGATATTATGCTCTTTTAGCATAGAAATACGTGCGAATTACGAACAATACACGATAGCTTCCAATAATAGAGCATGCATGTAATTATTATTCTGACTTGATTGTCACATTCATACAAATGTCATTCGTTATCATGACATCTACATGACATGTTCATTTGTATGTCATCTATCATTGTTCATTCCATTGTCAATTGACGTGATCGATATTGATTGCAATCTATCACGACATGTCATCGAATGATCCCACGACCATATGGACGTATCAATAGAACATGAACATACTTGATGGTATCTATAATGCAATACGACATTCATCCAATCAATATAATCAATTACCATTATTGATTACGCTGTATAACCAACATACTTACGATCTAATAAATCCATTCATTCATTTACATACACATGCAGTTTACTCTACCAACAGCTTCTTCAATTGCTCATAGACTTGTGTAGCACATACTGAATCGTACTAGTACAATTACTAGCAATATTCATCATTATACCACCGTCCTTTGTCACTTTATCTATTTGTTGCTGAGCTATATGCGGCATTATACCATTGCAGCAAAGTCACCAATGGTATTAAATGATACGAAGCTTACATTGTCGTATTCACGATACATACTCGAATAAACACACATATCAAACAATACATGACAATCAACTCAACATGGAATAAAGCACTAGATACTTGCATGTCAGTAATAATAATCCAAGATAGTCGTAACGTGCATTATGAGATGTTAGAAAACTCGATATTTGAAAGGGGAAAGAGATGTGTTCCACATAAAAATGGTCAACTATAAATTTGTTGTAACAATATTTTTTCCAACTAGTAACTCGCTTCTTTCTCTTTACTCGCTCTTTTCTTTAATCAGCTAACTTTATTAGCAATCTAACATGGACACGCCCACTGATATGAGCGGTGGATTCCGCGGTCGTGGACGTGGCATGTCGAATAGCGGCGGTAATCGCGGTATGTCACGAGGACGTGGCTTTAATCGTGGCTCATTTGGTCGAGGAGGTAGTGCAGGCGGTGGTAGTGGCACCAATACTGTCGGATTCAGTCCAGTCTATCCTAGTAATAGTAGCGGGTAAGAGAACGCAAATGACTACCCGTCCTATCTAATACGATTGCTCCATTATTAGCTTGCCTGGATCGAGTGGTGGTGTAGGTACGTCGGGCGCGTTTTCTTCCCCTGGACGACGTCCAAATACCAATCCAGCTGGTATAACTGGACATGCTAGCCTCACGAGTATTACAGGGTAATAGCACTTAATATATGACGCGCGAGTAAAAGTATACTAATCTTATTTATTATTATCATTATTTCGAATAGTATCGATATGGGAATAGCCGCCAATACACCATTTGCTCCACCCACGCAAAATAGCAGCAGTGGTAGTGGCAGTGGCGGTAGTGGCGGACATCGACTAAGCGCCGTCAATGTATTCGAGGTAAGTAACATTGTTGATGATGAGGATTACAATGATATTAGTGTACGAGCACATACAAACACCCATTGAATTAATAGCATCATTACTAAGTTTCTATGTTCTAATTTACGTTTATTATTGCTATAGACAACACCAAGTCGATGGGAACTCGAGCAGCGTGCCAAAGTAGCAGTATCGCATGCGCATATTGCTTCACCTGGCACATACTATCCTCGGGTATCCCGCCATAACAATCCGATTATTCCCGGACTACCACGTCCTAAAGAAGTTGTAAATGTAGTGAATGTTAGTGAGACATAATCAATAAAATGTAATCATAGTACGCGCGTGTATTATCAGTGAAATGTCTACATAATCCTGATTTACTTATAGTATTTACGAGCAAGTTGTTACTATTATTATTTCATATCATATCGATTACGCTACTTGTATTTTCTTATTCTCAATCATTCTAATAGCAGTATAGATGCACCGACATGACAACACTGTTTGGGGTAGATGCATCGTACTAACTTTTAGTGCAGTATTAGGAATAACGGATGCAAGGATTGACAGTGCACCACCATCAATAAAGAGCCATTGCATTTATTTAATCATCACACTTGCACTTGCACTTGCACTCACTCACTCACAGCGCTCTCATTGTGTCGCTTTCCTCTCCTTTCCTTAACACTCGCTTGCGTTACAAACTACTGCATCGCTTCTTTCCTTCTATTTCTATTAAGTAATAGCATTAGTCTATTTGTTATTTGTTATCCTTGTTATTATTGCTACCACCTCTCTTCTACTGTTATCGTCGTCGTTGTCGTTGGTGTTACGCTTACACACTCACGGTTGTTGTCGCTTGTTCCTCCTCCTCCTCCTCTTATAGTTTAGTAGTGCATACGTGTGTTTGCATACTATCCATCAATCAGTTAGTTAGAACGGGTCATATAGAGGCAAGCGAGTAGAATACGACTGGTCTACTGTTTATAACTATCGTTACAAAGCATCTTTCCTATTGAGTTGCTATTCTGTCCGTTTGCTTTTTATTATCAATCTAGCTATTCCACACTGTGTGCATTGCGTGAGTGCATATAGCCTACCTTATATGCATAGAGTTCAGGCGACAGACGCACCAGATATAAATTATACCGTATCGCCAGGCTATGGAGTTTCCACACAAAGTGCGTCGACTCTCTCGACCGGAACCGTTGCCGGAAACGACAACTGAACTACAGCAGTTGGTGCAGCAGCAATCGACAGAGATTCAACGTCTCAATAATCGACTGGCTTTGTTTTTACGTTCGCAAACCTCCCCTGCATCAACTGCAAATAGCACAACTAGTTCAAATGCTAACACGGACACGCTACCATTTGAACATGGTAAGCTATTTTATAATGACGATAATGATGATGATATAATTAAACTAATGCTATCTCCATTATAGGGTAGACGTGAGATTCTCGAAGATGTTGAACGTGATACCAAATCACTGAATCAATCGCTTGCTTCACAACTGGGCCATGTAAGTGAAATATCAATGTCAATGTATTGCGTGCGTATACGCTAATCGTCCATGAATGACATGCTAGGCTCGTCGTACAAAAGTGGCACTTGAACAAGGTAATCCTATATTGAAGAATGAGTTTATCTGCCCATACCTAGTTCGCTAGAGGATCCGGCGGATGTGAAAAAGGCATTGGAGGAAACGGTTCATATTGCTCAGTTGCAACAAGATTGTATTAAAAAGTTACGCTTTGAATTGGAAATGGAGAATGGTCAGATCAACATTCTACGCCATGAGAATCAGCGTTTACGACAGCTTACAGTGGATTTACAAGCATCGGCAGAGCAGAAGAGGAGTACATATCGAACACGCTACTAAAGCGTATATCTGATCTTAAAAAGGAGAAGGGAGAACTTTTGCAACAAGTTGAACAAGAAGAGGAATACCTGACTAATACACTTCAGCGTAAATTGGAGAAGGTAAGCGATTAATGGAAATAGAAGAGAGGGAGAGAGGGAGTAGCTATTGTAATAATGTTGCATGTTAACCTAAACCAATTTGTTATTGTTACGTACTAGTTACAACAGGAGAAGATCGATCTTGAGAATGCATTGGAACGGGAACAAGAATTTGTCGTCAATAAACTACAGAAACAACTCGATGGGCTGAGGATGCAACAGTCACCGGGACGTGAGGCTAGTTCAGGCAGTGCTAGTGCCACTAATATAAGTTCACCGATCGGTTCACCCACCATGTAAGAGAATGCTGCTTATAACAATAACAATAAGTTGTCATGATATTGACGCTACCATTTGTTAGGAGACATCATCGACGTCCATCTCATTCGGAATACTTGAGTCTCAGCAAACGGTAACTGAAATGTTAAAGGCCGAAGTAAACGGTGCCCGTATCAAAATATCCGAACTAGAGAAAGATCGTACGTAATACGTTGTTGTTGTTGTAATGATGATGATGCATTATCCATTATAACTTCACTCATACTAACCCTATACATACATGCTAGTGATTACTCTTCATAATCAGGCCGGTGCCTATCGAAAGGAACTAATCGAACTACGACGAAAGACAGGATTACCCGTCGAGATTTAATGACCGATGAAAGGTAAATGAATGTTTCCATAGGAATAACATAAAGTATATTCTAGATAATAATAATAATGCTGCTCTTTATTAGATTACACTCTATTCGTCATCCTATTATCTCTAGACAGGTAATGCAATTAAAGCAAATCATTCACAATGTCATTATCATTATTTTACACTAATCGTCCATCAATGTGTATGATAGAGATCCACATCAAGTGTCAGTGGTAATCGATCCGACTCTAATATAACTGAAACGCCACGCACTACTCGTTCCGGATCCAGTAACAATGGCAGCATTCATAATGAGCCTCGATTCTCGCAGAGTGTACCTGATCTCGCGCAACCCATCTTGAAACCCAATGGTAAGCAGTTTACATCTGATTATTAACGTGTAATTAATTACGCCTTGTTTATTACTATTAGCATCTCCATCATCTATTAGTAAACGTAGAAGTATGGGTTACGATGCTCGTTAAACATCGACCAATACCACCTGGACCGGATATCGTTTGCGTACTGAGTTGAAACAATGAACACGCCGACCTTGCTATATAGTCATCGATATTAGTCGTAGCTTAGTATGATTGGTATTATTATCATCATTATCATCATCATTATTATTATACGTGTGGATTGATTTGTTCCTCCTATTCTTTCCTTTTTTTTTACCTTGACTGCTTGGATGAAATCTTTTTTGGTAATACCGCCTCGATAATCTCACCTCGATCTAATAGGTCGGCTCTAAATGTACCGGGTAATAAATCTACATTAGTTATCCAAATAATAAGAGAGAGAGAGCAATAGATACAGGATCATTCGTTGTTGTTAGATTGATAAATTCATTCACTGATCATTGATCATTACCATGATTGAGTGCAGATGGCGTTAACCATTGTACTTGTCCATCTGGAGATTACTTTCTACTGCAATATTGGCGATGGTTGTCTCGGTAATGTCACCATTAGTATTCCAGAGTATGACGTCAAAAGGAGCATCCGGGTTATGTGGATCAACTCCTAAATGAGCGGATGAGAGAGTAATAACGTAATAGTTAGAATGAAGAAGAAGAGAGTATAGAATACCTCATTAATATTAGATTTTACCATGTTGTTGGCGTGCCTCATCATATACCTCTCGACGAGTTGTTTTATGACATAAGAATGATGTATCTGAACAATCTATCGGTTGACTAGCTAATACAACATGTAATGGCACTAGTAGATATCACAATGATGAGTACATATATACATGTTACTGTACATGAGGATAGTTACCATCGATAAGCGTATGACTAGATGATTGAATAGGAATCACCTCGATGGAAGCACGACTATCTCGATGCCATAATAAACGAATCTACACTCAATGATATTGAAATAAGCCAATAGTAATTGTAGCAATTGTAGCAATTATAATAATTACACGAGCTGATTGATGATCATTCACTTTCTCTTTGATGGCAGTATTCAATTGCAATTGTAATTGATGTATATCCGTTGATGTACAAAATACAATGGATATTTACGGTGGAAATAGATAACTGCACGATTTAATCGTTCTAGATGTTGTTTAAGCAACAGAATACCATGCTCTGGTTCATAGAGCATCGTCTCTAATAGAGAGAAATGACTATTGTTCATAATGAATAAACAAGGAATGTAGAACGAGTAAGTAAGTGAGAAGAGGAATGACTATCATTACAATGATCACTAAGTGATTATGAGATAAATCGTGTCTCTAATATCTTTTTGTTATTAACACGCGATTTATTTTTATTATTTTATTTTCTACAATGCATTCACTCACTGAACTACTAGTGCAAGCTAGAACACATAGTCAGCCACCTACTGTAAATATACTATGAACCTAGTCATAAGAGTGTTAATAGTACTAATAGATGTATACGCTCATTTGTTGAATGACTAGATGGTAGGCATTAGTGGTTTGAATAGTCAGCTATGTGTATGGTACTTTCCTACAAGTGTTCACCATCCATTACGCGATATAGTTGGTAGTGCACCATTCTATCTATTAAGTAATGGTGATGAATTGGTAAGTAACTTGTTAATTATCATGATTATTGTCTTAATATTATGAATATGTATCAATATAGAATGAAACAAGGGTCGATTTATTACCAATGGAGTGTATTAAAGTAGATTTAACTGCATCATCAACCATCATTGATAATAACAATAGCAGTTTATCTAATCATTTATATAAAGTAAGTGTATACTAATCATTATTGATTATTAAGATTCATTCTAATAGAATGTTCAATTGTAATAATAATAATTGTGATGATTTCTACTAAACAAAAAAGACATCAACACAATGGGTATGGCCTAATCAGAATGACACTATTATACCATTAGAGTATCGTACAGCAAGGTAATAATGATAATACCACTGTTAATATGATTTGTATACTAATGGTGTTGTTAGATCTTATTTGTCACGTATATCTGAGAGAGATCACAGCTCGTTAGAAGAAGCAGCCACTGTATTTGCCTATTGTCATACAATGGATCATACTGGTATGATGCTATTAGGAATTACACGTCATCCAAATCATGGTAATTAGATAGTATCTATATCTTCATTGTTTACTTGCAAATAGAAATCATGTAGTAATGTGCTGTTCACCAATAGGATTTGAACGTAAAATAGATCAAATCATTGAACGAGGCAGGTGATACTTGTTTACTTGTCTAAATAACAATAACAATGACTCCAATGGTATAGGATTGATGCGTAGTCAACAGGCGTTAGAAACCATTCAAAGTATATTGCCACGAGAAACGAAACAAGTGAGTAATGACGGTAACCATACACTTGTTTGTCATAAGGAAATAACTCAATGGGGAATAGTTACAATTACAAGGCACATTCGATGTTACCTCCAGTGGTTATGTAAGTAGCGATGAAGTATACATTCATTCATTATTGTTATTAATGCACTTTTCATAGTCATCTAATAGTCATATTACATTGGAATTTACTTGGCAGGATACATATGATAATGTAATAGGTCATGAGCATCATCATCGAAGCAGTACATCCACTGATGATTGGTCATGGCTTCGATGTCATCAGATGGCAGGGGAAACATCACCGTTAGTGCTGGTAAATAATTAATGATCTAATCATTAGTTGATTGGCATAGTCATCGCACAATCTAATTAGTAACGAATCTTATTAGACGGTACAAATGGCACCATGTACATTAGAGTATGAAGAGGATGATTTACGACGTATGTTATATCGACAAATTGATCAACTAGCAGAATGGTGTCAATATGCTAAAATGGATACCTGGCATAATACTAAGAAGATGAATCTAGCACTAGTGTATCATTTAGTGAACGACTCGAACAATTCATTACTTATCATCAACAGCAGCAACAGCAGCAACAGCCACCCATATGGGATGATACGTACAATGCGAGTTTAGCGAATCAATGTCGTGAACTCGACTTTACCGAACAGTTATGGCAACTATGTCAAATGGTCACGGATCAAGAAGAAATAGCCGATGCAATCTACGCGATACTAGAACAAGTACGATCTGGTCGTATTCAACCAAAGGTATGATCATACTCACCGGATCAGTATAAATGAGAATGATACTTATTTAATGTATAGATTCATCATTATAATCATACACATTGGCTCAGATAATACGTGATGCCACTCGATTGGATACCATTGATAATGCAGCGAAACGATATCAACAATTGAGTATGATTACACAGGCAGCTGAAAAGTGTCTAGCCACACCACTCGATTGTATAATATCCATTGGTCGAATGAAGTTACAACAGGATTACCTCTACTATTATAATCAGATAGGTAAGTGTAGATATATGATGACTACTAGGATAGCAATGCCAATAATATCATTGTATAGATCATGAACTAGCACAATTACTTAGTATGGTCAGTATAGAATACGATGATGATTATTATTATTCATACGTAATATTACTAATTCTATCCTATATACGATTTGTATAATATAGACTTTACCACTCGATAATGATAATGATGATGATGTATCGAATGAGAAAGTAATCGATTATCTACGAGTGAGTTATCGTGTATTGACATTGGTGCAGATGCTGCATGCACAATTGCCTTCATTGTCCTCCAATACAATGCGCTTATTAGTACATGGTCTGTTCACCCATGTCACCCAAGAAGTTCCCCACAATGACCGTGTTACCATAAGGACAAATGAGGCACAACAGCAGCATTGTCATCATACGATGACTGATTGGTGCTTGCAGACACTACGCTGTCAATTAGTGATAGCACGTCAATCGAGTATAGCTCAAGTATTACTTGGTCGTCTATTGATGAATGACAAGTAAGTATAGTAGTAGTGATCAAGGTGATGATGCATTAATGACGAGTATCGATCATTTACAATTAGATGTCTACCTATACGATTACGTATTGCATCAGTATCCATAGATAACAAGACAGATGTAGATGTACATTCAGATGATACTACTATTATTTATCTAGCAGCTACTACAACGAATACTGCCAATACTAGTGGACATCATGAGTCTACACCATTAAAGACATCAGTATTCGTTGTTCCTCATGTTTTAGGGAATGTCTCTACGTCATTAACAGCATTGTCAGACTCTTCCATGTGGATAACAAGTTGAATGATACTGATAATGATGGTGATACTAGTACTACAGGTAGAGTGAACAAACAATGATTGTCTGCAAGGACACGCACACACACACACACATGATACTAATAATGAGATGGATCCTATTTAGATGGATTGTCCACGTCTACCTCTTTGTTCTATACGTTTACACAAGCAACACAAACCATATGCTAATGGAATAAATATATACATTGTTTCAACACCATCTGCTATTATTGTGGTTGTTGTCAGTATAGTGATATCTACACGAAATAGTACTTGCTTACCAAGTAGGTGAGCGAACGAGTATTGAAGAGAAAAGGGGAAGGATAATAGTAGTAGCGGCAGTCTGCATTAATGATTTGTTACGAAAAGGACTATCTCCTACCATCTGTGTGTGATTACCACGTGGACCTCGGTTAACACCACAGACAGACACATAGACGGACACACCACACCACACACACATAGGAGTGCGACCATTTTGCTACAATGTACGATTTGAATCTGCGCCACTTCTGACTTTTCCTTCTCTTTCGGAGCCACACATAATCGAGCTTCTGAGTTGCCAACTCCAATTTGTCTGTTCTTTCCTTCATTCACCTATACACTTTTGGACGGTTCCCAGTCCATATTTAGCCTTTCTCCATTGACACGCGTGCAACTGAAAGTGCGAGAGTGTACATGTCTACGTCTTTTCTCGCTTTCCCTCGACGTTTAGCTTAATTAATCGCCCCCGTTCACCATCTAATTTATACATCATTACTATAACAGAGCTACAGCGGGTACAGCTATTACAATTAGTAGTATTACTACGGTTATCACACTACAATCCTATTACAGGGCCTTTCTCCTTCCGCTATCCATTTATTTTATTCTTCTTTATTTCCACTCGACGCTTATTTTCTTTCTCTTTCTTTCTCTCTCTTTCTTTATATATACGCTATTCTCTTTAGTGATAGCTTTAATTGAAGAAGGGTGTGTTTATTAAGCGTTACTACTATTCTCTCGCTCTCTCGCTCTCTCACTCTACTCTACTCTACTCTATTATTCCCTTATTCTTCAATATATATTACAATCATTCTGGATATATATACCAGATAGTATCGTAATTACTACCACTCCTACTATTGTTGTTGTTCGTTGTTGTTATTTGCTTTAGTAGCAATAGTGTGTGCGATAGTTGTTGTAAGCGGGCTTACCTACTAGTATTATAATTATTACTGCGGTAGTGGTGATATCAGGTTTTTGTTACTATTGTTACTGCACTGGCTCTACTACACTACTACACTACTACTATTAGTCCTGTAGTTGCCTTAGCATCCGACTAAACCTGCCTGCCCTTTCAGTCACCTTTTTCTCCTCTCTTCCTGCTACATAGCTTGTGCTCTTTACACTCATCCTATTATTGTAGCGCGCGTGCGCGTATTCTCACTGATACACACGCCTTTCTCTCTCGCTCTCTTGCTTTCGCTTGCGCCTCCGCTCTTTCTTACCGCTTTATTTACTCTTCGTTAACTGGCTTACTTCCAATACTACTTCCGTTACTATTACAACCGCTACCACTACTATTACTTCTTCTACTATTACTTCTACTATCTTGATTATTACTGCTTCCTTCTATTTCCTACTATAGTTGGTTATTGATTGTGGTGACGGCTACTTCCACACAATCATATATATCAATATCACACCTGGCATTCTATCTTCCTATTACTATTACTTTGATAGTTGCCAACTTTTCATGCTTCATTCTTGTAAGCACTGATAATCTTTCTTGCAACCGTTTTATTCCTTCTTCTTCTTCTTCTTCTTCCTTATTATACGTCTAGGTAAGTGCTAATAGCTTTATTGTTTTTGAATCATCTGGGTATACACTATATTGTTACTACTACTACTACTATTACTACTACTATGGCAACGATGATGATGATGAGCTCGGTGCTATAGTAATATGTGTGTGTGTGTGGGCCGTTTGAGATGGCTAAAGTAGGCGTGTATGGGGTCTAAAAATGGGTTTTCTTTTTGTCAGAAAGAACCAGTTTGTAATGGAAAAAGAGAGAAAGAAAGCATGACAATGCGCCATTATCACGCTACATTGATTATACATGATCATATTGAATCGATATTAGACACACTATCTATTATTGATTCTAACATCTAGTCTAGCGTTTAATCGTCTAGCTAATAGGCGAGGACATAGTAATTCATATAAGTCAAGGGATATATACTACTACTACTACTACACAGTTAATACAAGGCTATTGGTCTTCCTCGTCCCCAGGGACAATGATACATCGTTTCCTTTACTGTCAAGCGAGTATCGAATTTCAATGGATACATGAGCAAATCCTTGATCCATTTTTGGATGATTATTTTTTAATGCATCAGTGCATGAGGACTGTGGTGCTATCGATGCCAAACATTGCTACTATTTCTATTGTCGTTGCCATTGCCATTCATATTGTAATTGCTTCTATAGGCATTATTGACATTGTATTAATGCTATAGGAGAGATGACAGCTCCCTTCTACTCTACCTATTTGCTAGAATGATAGAGAATTGTATAGCATCATTCCTTTTGTTACATCGTATGATGAAGCAATGTTTTCTATAGTCTAGCTGTGCGTGTGCGTGTATGACCAACACTAGTTATCACCTCATCCATCAATCGAGAACTCCCTTTTTGCGCTCACTCAACTCGTCCAACCTCTTTCTATCTCTGTCTGTCTATCTCCTGTTTCAGTTCGGTGTATTTTTGGCTCTTACCATTTATGTAACTTGACATTTGTTACATTGTAGCACACAAATGTTCGACGCACGACTTGACTTTTACTTTCTTAATGAACGACAATGAGCTTTACTAATGATGATGTCTACATTAAGATGCTTGATCTTCTTTATCCGTTCACCGTTCACTTTCTCCATCTTTTCCTTTTTCTTATTCTTGTCTTTTCATTCATTTGGCATTTTATTACAATTTTTCTATTATATTGTAAGCAGTAATAGCTTACTCGTTTATTATTTGCTATTACTATAACTACCACCACCTCCTCCACCACTTATTACTAGTGTTATTACGGTATAGGTGCTGACCTCATATATAGTGTAGTGTTGTACGCGCGATAACCAACCGCAATAGCATATCTTCCTATCTTCCCTTTAGTATCATTGTTGTGACAATACAGCATACATACACGCTATTGCAGTTGTATTGCGGTGCATTTGATACGCCACATACGTCGTTCAGTGCCGTGGTATTATTGACTTACCGTGTAGGTTATTGTTGCTACTGGCGTTTGTATACGGCGAGTCTCTCTTTCTCTCTCGCTCTATAACTGACTCTTCTTCCTCTTATCCCTCTTCCTCGTATATCACATCGTTCCATCCCCTCTTCTCCTTCGTTATCAATTCTCTCTTCTACCTAGTGGGTGTCCACGGTACTAATAATAGTACTGCGTCTAGCTTGGTTGTTGAACTGTGCTTGTGACGCAACACAAATTGAAGAGAGCTGGTTCTCCTCTAATTTGCTATTTTTATTCATTGATCCTTTCCTATTCCTCTTTTATTAGTCTATTATTCCTTCGCTCTCTTTTGCTCTCGTATTTACTCAATCGCTCAATCGTTCATACACACGTTACTGTGTATCAACCTATCCAATTTATTACCGTTATTATTTGTACTGCGCATTTGTAAGTCACTATTACCATTATCGCGATTTATTATTGTATGAGATGTGGAAATCAGATCTATACGAGTACATTTGGCGGAATGTAACACGGCTGTGACTTGATGCCATGATGAAGCGGAGTTACCTGATAATGATAATCATTATGATTATGATTATTATGATGAATGATGATGATGATGATGATGACGATGATGTGCGTGTGATGTATACACCAGCTATTGCCGTAGCAATAACATGCTTACGTGCATGGTATACGCACTAGCAGTGATGGAAAGGGGGATGGATTGGATGAGTCTAGAGGAAATAAGGAGATCAAGAGCATTTGTGTATGTGTGTGCGCGTGTGCATGCGTGTGTGTGTGTGTGTGCATGATGGTGTAAATGAATGAGTTACGGCAGGAGTACACGGAGTGACATCTGATCATAGTAAACAATAACATCCATATGGTCACTACGGTTACAGCGACAACGACAGCAACAGCAACCGCAACAGGAGTGCTAGCAGGAGTAACAGTAGTAACAATGGATGACGTTTACATCAGTGTCATGGTAGTTCCCCAGACAACAGCGGATTGTGACGCAGCTGCGATACGATTACGTATCAATACACACGTCGATGTTGCTGCTCTGTTGTCGCTGTTGCTCCTAATATTAACGTGAATGATGCTGGTGACGGGAGATTCGTCTAATAGTCAACTAGTAGCCGGTTACCTTTATTGATGACTATACTAGTTACTAGTCGTAGCAGTAGTAGCTGTATTATTATATGATATTCTATTCCACTTAATAGCGCACAACCCCTAAACGTAGACTATATTTATTAACTGAATAACCCATTACTCTACCAACCTACGGTATATATATATATATTTGTTATAGACAAACCAGCATGACACGAATCAGCATTCTTGCCATTGCTGGCATTGCTTGCCTGTTGGCCACAAGTGTATCCGCAAGACCTGAAGCTCCGCCTAATCATATCAAAGAGATATCCGCTCCTGCTGGTACACCTGAAGCTCCGTCTACTGGTAGCAAAAATGTAACCACTTCTCTTGGTACACCTGAAGTTTGTCAATTCCCATTCTTCTACGATGACAAATGGTGGTATGGCTGTATTAGTACCGTCGATGCACCTGATAAACCAATGTGTGTACTAAAGCCACAATACACGCCACCGGCTCCCATGAACAACTGGCTCTACTGCGATATGGGTGCATTCCAGCCTGTTTACATTATGGTTGGCGGAGATAAGAAAGCTTGTCTTCAAGAAGAAAAACCATCAAAGAAAGTAGCCAGCGCAACTTGTAGCAGCGAGGACGGTAATAGCCAGAACTTCTACTGCAAACTAAAGCAGATGAAAAACCGTCCAAGGGTTCCTGCTCAATGTTGAAGTCTCAACTGGATTCCGGATATGATGCATCGAAAGCGGTAGTTCAAGGCTCGGCCGTAGGAACTGACGACGCTAATGCCAAGAGCACGGGTGGTGTTAATGTCGGTGCAGTCTCGGGTGTTATAGGTGGCTGTGTCCTAGTGGCTTTATTGGCCGGTCTATTCATTTACCGTCGTCGTCAATCGCGCCAGAACTTAGCATGGCAATACCAGGAAAGGCTAGTGGACAAATGGAAACGGCACCCGTTGGTAATGGTTTCAATATCGCTGCTGCTGCTGCGGCTGCAGAATATCGTGAATCCACAACAAGCAGCCAAATGTTCTCGCCCATGAGCCCAGGTGAGCGTATGTACCCGGTAGTCAGCACGTATACCCCGACATTGGGAGACGAGCTCGAGATACAACCAGGCGACAAGGTCAGCATTCTAATCGAATACGATGACGGTTGGTGTCAAGGTGTCAATCATACACGCGGCGGCTTGAAGGGTGTATTCCCGCGTCATTGTGTCGATATGACGGCAGGTGTTCCCGTTGACGAGTCGATGCGAACTGCAAACACCAGTGGTGCTAGCTTCAATGCTTAGAACACACCACTGCCACCATTATCACCACCACGACAAGAACAACGAGGACACCAACAATACACATTAGCAAATACATGTAGCATACGAACGCACATGCACGTGTTGAAGCCATTATATTAACTACTACCACTACCACTACTATTCCTACTACTTCGACTACTCGACTATTTCGACTATTTCGACTATTGCATATTTATTACTGCAATGGGTAGATGTGGTGCATAATGGTGCACGATATGTGTACGTGTATGAGTGTGAGTGTGTGAGTACACCTGTATTTGTACGTGTGTGTAAGTTTGTGTCTACGCGTAATTGATTCCTCCTTTCTAATAAGCGTAGCTTGTACGCAATGTAACGGTAGCAGCAGTGCACGCGCCTTACATTGCACACGCTAATCTACGCACATCCCATCCACCATCTGCCATCCACCATCTACCATCTGCCATCTGCCATGATCGTCTGTCACACTATATTATTAATATTATTAATGACAATTAAACGTTATCATAATGGTAATAATTGTCCTCGATAGAGCTGACCCTTATTTTATTATGACTCGTAAGATGTAGACTACTACAATACTAGCAGCTGCAACGATGTACTCTACTGCTGACCAGTGAGTAGTGCAGCTGCCATGTATTAGCTTAACATGTGTGTGTATGAATGTGTGTATGAATGTGTGTGTACTGCAATGTGTGAGTGTGTATATCCTACTATTAGTTATCTAGTGTATACAAGTGCGTTTACTATTACAAGATCCATCGTAGTTCAATCATAACAATGCTGCCTAATACGATTCTACCATAACCTGAATGATGATGACAGTAACAATAAGATTTAACAACAATCCTGTTGCGTTTGACTAGTTATCTCGCATCAATTATACAATATATCCATGAGAAATAAATCCATTAAAATAACAAACTGACAAGTCATCAAGTGTAAACAATGACTGATGACTATGAGATAGTGTAGATACATTTACATTGATTTAAGTGTGATTGTTAAAGTTGGCTGCAATATCGACATCCTTTACAATCTATTAGAATGTAAGTTGGAAAACTATTAAATACAAATGATCTAGTTAGAATAAGACTATCAGGCTGAACTGGCACTTCTACAGCTAACCAGTATAAGCCTACTAGTACGAATAAGCACTTACTTGCATAGAACATGGACAAGGTACAATAACACGATATATATATATTTATGTTGGAGTGATAATAATAATATTCGAAAGTTGTTAGGACGATGAATCAAACTTGAAAAGTTCTCTACGTAAATGTAATGCCTACATGACAATTGACCATTATTGTATTTATTACTTACTTACTTTAATAGCATGATACTAATTTATTCACAAACTTACCGACTGCTTAGATCGAACAAGCGAGCAATAACGAATGGATCTGGACTGCGACTCAGTATCGCGTGCATATAAATACGCGTGTGCGGTGTATACTGCCAAGAGGCACCTAGAGCCGGTTTGAACAATGGTGCCGACGATGTTGTCTGTGTACTAGTTGCCATCGCGCCTTCTTGATTATTGCCATTGTCCTCGTCTTCTGGCACTTGACGTACAGCAGTATTCAATATCTAGCAACAAATGAATAATTGGATATAGGATGAATACACGCTTAATTATCCTTACCAATATTCTACTAGAATGTCTATGGGCAATATCAGATAGCGTATAGGCTAACTCCAACATGAGTGCATGACCTAGATACCCGATAAGTAAACAAGTATGATCATTGCAGTTATGTAAATATATATGTATATACCTTGACGTGAATGATTAGAAAGTAGCGGCGATAGCACTGCTGACACCGAATCAATGACTAATAAATACGGCGATTTCTTATGATCAAATAGTTAGTCGGTAAGATAGATTCGTCACGAGTATACCTACATTCGAATGGCTAAATATCCCCAATTGCTCGAATGTGTCAAATACTTCGTATATAGTGTTACAGGAGAATATCGATACACGCTTTAGAGCTGCATTACAGTCTACATTGTATAACAATGAGTGCAAGCATATATATATATATTAATGAATAAGAGCAAGGTCAACAAGTATCATTGACATACCTTCATGCTTCGTCCATTGACTAGCTAGTAGTGTTCGTAGCCTATGCGCGGAGAATGAGCCACATGTATCGATATAGATGATATATGGTAGATTATCGGCAGTAACAGTGCACTATGATTTACATTATTCTGCTCCATTGTATGTAGCGCTATAATGCCTTGTGCCACTACATTATGAGCAATCTGTATCATCGATATTAATCTACTGAATAAAGCGTACTCATGCGATATTGACAATTTACCTGAGTTTTACCCGATCCCGCTAGTCCAAATAATTCAACAATATGACCAGGCAATAGACCACCACCTAATAAACGATCTATACTAATAATGGTAATAGTAAGATTTCCTATAATGCAATACAGCAATAGTGGTATAGATTAGTTACCTAGTGCAGCCGGTGGATAATCGACGACTAGCACAGATTGTATTCGCTGTCGACGTAGCAAGCATAGCGGCATTATCCATTGATACGTTCAAACTATCCAACAATAGTTCATACAAGTGCTCCACCGTCTAATTCCATTAGCAACCTGTAATTAGCATATAGCATACCCTTATAACTTACTGATACGGATAGTTTTGTCTTATTACATAGTGTTTTCTCGTCAATAACTAGAACATCTTGAACTAGAGTTGCATGTGTTTGATTACACGACTACATTAGACAATTACTAACATGTTATTATAATAAGTAAACCTACCCGTGTGTATACCAGCTGTATTCAGTGTCGTTAACACGTCAGCGGCTATTCCATCAATGTTAGAGAGACGTGTCATGAAAGCTTGTAATGAAAAAGGTAAAGAGTAATAGAACAAAAGTAAAAATATAACAATCACACTTAAATCAATGTAAATGTATCTACACTATCTCATAGTCATCAGTCATTGTTTACACTTGATGACTTGTCAGTTTGTTATTTTAATGGATTTATTTCTCATGGATATATTGTATAATTGATGCGAGATAACTAGTCAAACGCAACAGGATTGTTGTTAAATCTTATTGTTACTGTCATCATCATTCAGGTTATGGTAGAATCGTATTAGGCAGCATTGTTATGATTGAACTACGATGGATCTTGTAATAGTAAACGCACTTGTATACACTAGATAACTAATAGTAGGATATACACACTCACACATTGCAGTACACACACATTCATACACACATTCATACACACACATGTTAAGCTAATACATGGCAGCTGCACTACTCACTGGTCAGCAGTAGAGTACATCGTTGCAGCTGCTAGTATTGTAGTAGTCTACATCTTACGAGTCATAATAAAATAAGGGTCAGCTCTATCGAGGACAATTATTACCATTATGATAACGTTTAATTGTCATTAATAATATTAATAATATAGTGTGACAGACGATCATGGCAGATGGCAGATGGTAGATGGTAGATGGCAGATGGCAGATGGTGGATGGTGGATGTGCGTAGATTAGCGTGTGCAATGTAAGGCGCGTGCACTGCTGCTACCGTTACATTGCGTACAAGCTACGCTTATTAGAAAGGGAGGAATCAATTACGCGTAGACACAAACTTACACACACGTACAAATACAAGTGTACTCACACACTCACACTCATACACGTACACATATCGTGCACCATTATGCACCACATCTACCCATTGCAGTAATAAATATGCAATAGTCGAAATAGTCGAGATAGTCGAGTAGTCGAAGTAGTAGGAATAGTAGTGGTAGTGGTAGTAGTTAATATAATGGCTTCAACACGTGCATGTGCGTTCGTATGCTACATGTATTTGCTAATGTGTATTGTTGGTGTCCTCGTTGTTCTTGTCGTGGTGGTGATAATGGTGGCAGTGGTGTGTTCTAAGCATTGAAGCTAGCACCACTGGTGTTTGCAGTTCGCATCGACTCGTCAACGGGAACACCTGCCGTCATATCGACACAATGACGCGGGAATACACCCTTCAAGCCGCCGCGTGTATGATTGACACCTTGACACCAACCGTCATCGTATTCGATTAGAATGCTGACCTTGTCGCCTGGTTGTATCTCGAGCTCGTCTCCCAATGTCGGGGTATACGTGCTGACTACCGGGTACATAATCTCCTCAAGACTGGTAGGCGAGAGAACCTGACTATTGCTCGATGAATTATGCTGACTAAATGTAATATCGGAAAGCGTAGTTGAAGTGGCGGCTGCCGGATGAGGGTTAATCTCAATTCTAGGTCCACTCATGGAGATTTGTGGCATATTCTTGTTCGGCGATTGCATAGACATGCTTTGTCGCGATTGACGACGACGATAGACGAATAGACCGGCTAATAAAGCAACCGCACCTACCGTTACGCAAACTGTTATAAGCGTCGGCGTGCCTACACTAGTTTTTTGTAGATCACTGGGCGCAACCTCGCCTGCCACAGAGGCTTTTGCAGAGGACTCATTAGAAGTATCCAGTTGCGTCTTGAACGCAAGACACTTTGGGTATTCATCCTTGCCATCGATGTTTACTTTGCAAACAAATGGTCCCTCCGCCTTCTTGGCACTACAACCCGTGTAGAATTCGCCGTCAACTTCCTGGGTGAGACAGTCGTGAATGCTGCCGCCAACTGAAGCGCGCGGTGCCGAGAACTTTGTTGGATCGCAATAGGCGGTGGCATTATTCTTGGTACCAGTCGAATAATATCCTTTCTTCAGTTTACACCAAGCTTTTCCAGTCGAACTACTAAGCGTGATACAAGTAGACCACCACTTTTCCCGATGGAAGAATGGAAACTCGCATTCCTCTGCGGTTGCCAAGTCAACTGGTGTCGGTGCTTTGGATGCACTAGCCTCAGATTTCTTGGCTGCATTGTCCTCAGGTCTTGCGGATACACTTGTGGCCAACAGGCAAGCAATGCCAGCAATGGCAAGAATGCTGATTCGTGTCATGCTGGTTTGTCTATAACAAATATATATATATATACCGTAGGTTGGTAGAGTAATGGGTTATTCAGTTAATAAATATAGTCTACGTTTAGGGGTTGTGCGCTATTAAGTGGAATAGAATATCATATAATAATACAGCTACTACTGCTACGACTAGTAACTAGTATAGTCATCAATAAAG
Source organism: Syncephalis plumigaleata (assembly GCA_025201365.1). Classification (NCBI taxonomy): domain Eukaryota; kingdom Fungi; phylum Zoopagomycota; class Zoopagomycetes; order Zoopagales; family Piptocephalidaceae; genus Syncephalis; species Syncephalis plumigaleata. The sequence continues at coordinate 766,981 of JAIXMF010000008.1, read as the reverse complement.
GTAACCGGCTACTAGTTGACTATTAGACGAATCTCCCGTCACCAGCATCATTCACGTTAATATTAGGAGCAACAGCGACAACAGATGCAGCAACATCGACGTGTGTATTGATACGTAATCGTATCGCAGCTGCGTCACAATCCGCTGTTGTCTGGGGAACTACCATGACACTGGTGTAAACGTCATCCATTGTTACTACTGTTACTCCTGCTAGCACTCCTGTTGCTGTTGCTGTTGCTGTCGTTGTCGCTGTAACCGTAGTGACCATATGGATGTTATTGTTTACTATGATCAGATATCACTCCGTGTACTCCTGCCGTAACTCATTCATTTACACCATCATGCACACACACACACACACACACGCATGCACACGCGCACACACATACACAAATGCTCTTGATCTCCTTATTTCCTCTAGTCTCATCCAATCCATCCCCCTTTCCATCACTGCTAGTGCGTAATACCATGTACGTAAGCATATTATTGCTACGGCAATAGCTGGTGTATACATCACACGCACATCATCGTCATCATCATCATCATCATCATCATTGCCATCATAATAATCATAATCATAATGATTATCATTATCAGGTAACTCCGCTTCATCATGGCATCACGTCACAGCCGTGTTACATTCCGCCAAATGTACTCGTATAGATCTGATTTCCACATCTCATACAATAATAAATCGCGATAATGGTAATAGTGACTTACAAATGCGCAGTACAAATAATAACGGTAATAAATTGGATAGGTTGATACACAGTAACGTGTGTATGAACGATTGAGCGATTGAGTAAATACGAGAGCAAAAGAGAGCGAAGGAATAATAGACTAATAAAAGAGGAATAGGAAAGGATCAATGAATAAAAATAGCAAATTAGAGGAGAACCAGCTCTCTTCAATTTGTGTTGCGTCACAAGCACAGTTCAACAACCAAGCCAGACGCAGTACTATTATTAGTACCGTGGACACCCACTAGGTAGAAGAGAGAATTGATAACGAAGGAGAAGAGGGGATGGAACGATGTGATATACGAGGAAGAGGGATAAGAGGAAGAAGAGTCAGTTATAGAGCGAGAGAGGGAAAGAGAGACTCGCCGTATACAAACGCCAGTAGCAACAATAACCTACACGGTAAGTCAATAATACCACGGCACTGAACGACGTATGTGGTGTATCAAACGCACCGCAATACAACTGCAATAGCGTGTATGTATGCTGTATTGTCACAACAATGATACTAAAGGGAAGATAGGAAGATATGCTATTGCGGTTGGTTATCGCGCGTACAACACTACACTATATATGAGGTCAGCACCTATACCGTAATAACACTAATAATAAGTGGTGGAGGAGGTGGTGGTAGTTATAGTAATAGCAAATAATAAACGAGTAAGCTATTACTGCTTACAATATAGGTAAACGTGGAATGCAATATTCGGAGAAAGGTCAACTGGATAGGAAAAAGAAGACCAAAGGCTTCCAACGGATGGATACTAGCGACAGCTATTCGAATAGACAATTAAAGAGAAGAAAAGCGAGGAATAGAACAGGATGAAGCAAAAAAGAGAGAGAGAGAGCGAGAGTGAAAACGATATGGCAGACAGGTAAATTGGATGGCAAGGCTGTAACAACAGGGTAGTTAGTCGCAAAGGACAAGGTTTACGCAGCCGGTTACAGTGTGTGTAACCATTGGTGTCCGCATGAATGAGGCGAGATATGAGGATGGTAGTAGAAGAGTGCACAAGAGAGCACGCTGGTTGTTGCAGCGCATCAATAACAGAAACGATAGAAAGAGAGAGAGAACGGAACAAACGGAGTGCATCGAATGAAACATTGTCCTGCCTCTCACACGCACCGACAAGTTCATCGAATTGTCCTACGCGTGTGCATGCCAACTCATACAATTTAGATGTTGTATGCATTATGTTGATGTACTAATACCACTAGACATTGCATAAAAAAGCATGAATACCATGAGTTGATGGCGAATGAATGGTGGTACTAATCAAACAATAGTTTGTACGATGTCATTGACATGATTTCTAATGGCGATAATGAGTATACTCGTTTCTTGATGTACAAACGATATGGCACATCATTGTCTACTGCTTTTTTTCGATGACTATACTTGTGGAAGTAGGCGGTAATCATCACACATGCGACTTACTTTTATGGGATGTAAAGTCCACTAGAACACATCATTGCCATGCCATACTCAAGGGCAGTACTATCATCATCATCATCATCATCATCATCATCATTGTAATGTCTTGTTTTATCATTATTAGCATCTGGTTTCAATGCATTGAATAGTCAATTGAATAGCTTATTATAGAATATATATATATACAATGATTTACATTGATTCCTCTCAATTTGTTAATACCAAATAATAAACGCAAATACTCTTTATTCTTTATTCTATTACATATACTGCGTAATAAACACTTGTTAGGATGAAGTGAATCGTTGGAATTCATCACAGGTGGGCAATGGTATGCGTTCCGCGCGACGTAGTGCCTCCTCGTCATAGCCAATGCCAAACCAGCCTTTAGCCCGTTGCATCTCCTGTTGTCGATGGTAACGCTCCTGACGACAACGTCGCTCTAAATGATGAGCATAATCATTCTCGATGGATTGCTCGTAGCGCGTTAGACGATGTCGATTACCACCAACGTAAGCGTTTAGATCGCGTGCATTCACGTAGTAAGGCACATTACGTGTTGACGTGTACTGCAATGAATGATGATTATACGTCTGTCCAAACGAGTAACTTGGCTCGGATGGTCCCGAGAACAAATTACTCGAGAATGTAATTAGTAGTAAAAGTAATAGCGGCAGTAATTGCACAAGATAACCAAAACCAGTCCATGCTCTTCCCTTTGTCGTTGTTGTTGTTGTTGTCGTTGTGCCTGTGCCTGTGCCCTATGAGCACCAGCGTTGAATCGTTGGAATCGAACACCATTACCCATAAATGATGCAGATGTAAATCCTAAATAAATAATAAACGGTTATTAGATATATGGATATATATAGATATGAGCAATAATGTTGATCGTTCATTACCTTCATTAAAAGCTCCATTAAAGAACATATTAAATAATTGCTCGGGTGTAATTTCTGATTCAAAGTCAAATGCCGCACCACCATGATGGAATCCGGCTGCACCGCCAGCACTGGCACGAGATTCGGGATCGGCACCAAATCGATCGTAATGCTCTCGTTTATCCTGATCACTCAATACGGTGAATGCCTTGCTCACCACTACGATAATGATTAATAAAATGCTCATATATGATAGCAATTACCATAACATATACTTACATTTGAATGCTTCATCGGCACCTGGTGCACTATTCTTATCCGGATGCAATTGTAATGCCAACTAATTCGATACAAATAACAAATAATTAGTATAAATGATTCATTCAGGTATTCATTCATTCGCTAGTTACCTTACGATACGCTTTCTTGATGTGCACCTCACTGGATGACTTTTCCAACTCCAGTATACCGTAGAAGTCGGTCTTTGAACAGGAGAGTACTCGTTTCACGGCCATCATGTTCTCCTCCGTGTAGTTAGAGGTTGTTTTCGAGCTAGACGTAGCACCACTACCACCACCACTATTAGATGTCGATGTCGATGTGGTACGTTGACGTATATCTGCCTGGGCTGTAGTATTCGTGGCTGAACTATTAGCGGTACTAGACGATGATTCCGCTTGTTCCAGCTTTTCAATAAGTGATCCCGCCTCGCTAGTCGGATAAAGATTATTGGATTTACGTGCAAATCTCAGTGCCCCTACAATATCGCCTTCATCACGCTTCCGTCGTGCTATACCAATACAACGACTAGCCTCGTCCTTATTCATCTCCATGATGCGTATTGGTATTCAAGGTATAGTGAGTGAGGGAGCGAGAGGAAGAGAGGAAGAGAATCAGCTTAAGAATAAGGGCAAGAGTGTGTCAGAAATCAAGAGTGTTCCTTAGAATTCGTCAGTAGGATTATTGATCAATAGCAAGTAAACAACAACGACAACAACGACAACAGCTAGACTTCTTTTGACATCAAATAACAGTAGACTGCCAATAACAATAATAGCAATAATAGTAATAATAATATGGTCTGCCGATTGAACCAAGACAAAATACGGTAGACGAGGCGTGATGAGTGGAAAGAGTGCCGTGAATGAAATCAAATGGACGCCTAATCGTATAGGCTTAAGCTGGGAAGAAAAAGTCCAAAAGAGACAGCAACCAATGAGTAAAGCCTGTACGCTGTTATCGTCATCAGCATCACTCGTATTTGTATGTGTTGTTTACACATTATCAGTAAACAGTAATAGTGAAGAAGCTATCACATTATAAACTTGTTATGTTATACGTTTACGAGTTCTTACCAAATAATCTGTTTTCTTTGTTGCTTCATTGCATGATACATGTATGTTCATTGTAATCGATAAATACCATTGAGGATGTGTATTTTATTAATACGCTTATAACCATATTATCAATTGATTTAACTGGCATAGTTTGTTATCCTTCATAAGACAATCGAACATTCCGTCATTCATACATGCATGTCAGTATTACCGATTGGGAACAATAAACTGGTCATGCTCGCCAATTCGTATGTATGTTTGTATGTATTCATCATCTATCCTTCACTAACAATGCGCCTCTCATCGCATTCATCACCTCAGCACACTCGTATTAGACTGGAAACAATCGAGAGACAATAGGCCCCAGTCTTGGTTTCCTTCATTGTACGAATGAGTAGATGGAATGAAGCGAGTTTGCATGTGTATGTGTGTGTGTGTGTGTGTAAGCCCACAATGTACGAGTTATATTGTCCTTATAGCCTATTCATTCATTGTTCTACTAGCACATTCATATATACATACATATATATACATATAGACGCATGCACATGATATGATGACATGTCATGATACATCTTATCTTAGACTTGACCATGATAATGCCAGTAATCAAGTGGTACCAATATTCCACTTAGTGCTGGTGCAATCGATTCGTTTCGTTTTTTCATTTGTTATTAAGATGGGATCCACAGGGACTGTGAATTATAAATAGCTGCATGGCAGCAGATAGTGTGCGGCTTTTAAATGATGCAGCACTGCCATTAATCTATGTATATATACACACGCACGCTTGTACACCGGTATGCAATGGTCAGCCGAGATTGAAGGCTTAATATTGGACCCCAAATTTAGTAGTGGTTGTGTGGCATCCAAGGCCCAACACACCAACACACATACACGCGTGTGCGCGTACACACACATTCGCACTGAAGAGAGAGAGACAGACAGAGCATAGGTTAAACATGTGCACATTGGAACCATCACTGGTGTTGATACAGGTTAAAACAGCCCAGTAAATGTGGCTGTCTTCTCTTCTCGTAAAGTCTATCGTTCAACGTCTTCTCTTTTTGTGTTCAACTTACCAACTCTAGCGCACTTTTTACTATTTGGTCTATTGCAATTCCACTTTTATACAAGACAATATTCAGCGGTAAGTGAAATGACCCAGTGTCATCAGACACTGTAGTCGAGGAGGAGAGACAATAACTCTTAGAGCCAATACGATGCTATACAAGACTATACATGGCATGGATAGGAAGTAATGAATGAAAGTTACGTAAAAGACAAAAGACAAAAGACAATGGCTTAAAGCAAATGATAATGTCATGATGAAATGGATGAATGATCAACATATACAAATCCCTCTATCTCTTGATAAGCATAGTTTACAATTATAATCATTATAAAGTATTAAGCGATGGATTAGTACAGCTAGCATGGATTATACAGCGGATGTAACGTATCTTTCATACTATTCCATGACATATAGAGTTTGCCAAGCACAAACGTGTAACAAAATGTAAGTGACAAAGGCCGTAGAGTACATGAAATTATGAAAGGATGTGTCTATATTTACACGTACATACATACATACATACATACTACATACGTACGTACATGCGTATATTTAGATCATCCTTGGATGAGTTGCTCATTTACTGGCTAATGATACCAACGACGCGCCTCCATAACGTTATTTAACTCTACCATCAAGCGATATTTACTCGGTGCGCCTTTCTTCTTTTCTTTCCTTTAATTTATTGATAATCTATTACCCATTACCATTACTGCTATTACTATTACTATTCAAAATGAGCAATCATTTGTTAGAATCATCGACAGGCGATAAACTCGTCACAGAGTCCGGCCATTATCGTACACCGGCCAATAGTCGAGATCCCATTCATCCACCTATCAGTCATCCTACAGCACCACCATCTGTTGGTAAGTATGAGCTAGCAGTAAAGATTCTCCTCTCTTTTCTTTATTAATATCATGCTGTACAATTCGCGTAAACTAATTGATTAGCCACATCACCTGTGTCCAATGCTACCAATAAATCGGCAGCCAAAGCAGATGTACCTCTACGAGATATACTAGAGCAATACACCAATAATGAGGATATATTACGTTTAGTGCTTACGGCCAAGATTGAAGAAGATAAAGTAGGACTAGGATATAATCTATAATGATCAATATTATTAACGTTGTTGTCGTTGTCGTTGTCGTTGTAATATTAGCGTTATGCAGCACAAGCTAATGCTCAAGCGGAACAGGCGAAATTGGAAAGTAGACGAGTTGAACTTGAAATTGTCCAATCTCAACAACTGCAACAGCAGCAACACAGCAACAAAGTAAGTATTGCCGTATACCTGTTACTTCTTCTTTCCTTTCCTTTCTAACTCGTTTTATTAGATCATAGTCAGGGCAATCATGCTATAAGCACACGAATGACACGCTCCATTACCGATTATCATCAGATGCTACCGACACATCCTGGTAGACCTACTCCACCCGATGTAAAACGGTCACATTCCATTGAATACGGTAGTAATTCATTGCCACAAATGAACAATTACACACCCTCTACACAGTCATCATCTACACATCGATCTCGTGGTTCACCCGAGAATGATAATTCATTCTTTGGACGTGCTAGTAATGGCAGTGCTACTACTAGTAATACCACATCCTCGAGTAAATTGTCCAGTTACGCACCACCCTCATTCACCGATTGTCTCGCCTTCTCACCCGCGGACATCACGCATATGCCACCATTGCCCGTGTCGTCGAGTGGCCCATCCGATTCACCAGCGCTTAGCCGTAGTCGTTCCGCCTACACTACAGGTCGTCAAACCGAGGGAAATAATAGTGATGGCGGTAATGGTAGCGATAGCGCACTTACACCCACCACGCTAAAACGACGACAACACGAGGAGGCCATGCGTACCGTAAGGGAGCGTGTTCTATCGAAGCGACGTGCACTAAGTTATCACAACGATTCGAATCTACGTGGATCCACGACACGAACTAGTCATGACACGATTATAACACGGAATCCACGAGACATCTCACCGCCTAATCATCATCATCATCATCACCATCAACGTCACCATCCACAACAACAACAGCAGCGACAGCAGCAACAGCAACAACATTCATCTTCTTCTCGTAGTCATAGTTATATTACCACTGTGATACCAACGGATGATCGATCGGCAGTTACATTGCCACCACTAACCGTGACACATCCTGCAGCTCATCGTGCTCGTTAACGTTTGTTTTACATAGATTGATAATGATGCTATTATTTCGTTTGAATGACAAAGTTTTAAATTACACACGCATCAATACGTGATTCAATGGAATGACCAATGATGATTGTGTTATAACATTGTTGCTTAAGCAAATAAGCTATACCCATTCATTCATTCATTAATTATTTGTTATTGTTGTTGTATTATTTTATTAGCCGTATTATTATTATTATTATTACCTACTACAACTCTTAGTTTTATTACTTTTTATAGTAAACCTTTATTATGGATTTGGTCAATTTAATGAAAGTAAAAAGACAACTGATAATTAGTCGTTTGTTGATATACGTGTTGTATTCTTCCTAGAGCTATCCAATGGATGATGATAATGATGACGATGACTAGTCGTACTATTGTTACGATGCTTATGCTTTACGCGTATTCTCTCATCGTCCACATCTTTAAGGATAGTATTAAATGCTAGTAACGACACCGGTGATGACAAGTCAGTGTTACCGGATTGTAGTAGTGACTGCAAATCAGCCACTCTACCTGCTGACTCGGGCCAAGTATTATCCGGGTAGCAGCATAGCATTCTACGTCGTACGTGTAAAAAGTCGTTTAAATAGTCAACCTCGGATTGTCCACCGTCCTTTCGATCATTCTCCGTCGTGAGCGAGAGTATTCTTTGTATATTAATCTCTGGCTCTGTCAAATGCCAACCATGTTGCACGACAGTATCATAAAATATAGCGATACCGAGTGGTGAGTGAACACCCGCTTTACGAGCAAATTTAAGGGCAGGCTCAAAGCAGAGATCATGCGCTGCTCTCGCTTGAACCGCGTGAAATAACGAGTCGTTTCGAGCGGCCTTGCGCCAAGCAGTCGGGAATCCGGCTAGGCCATGTACATTACTACGCTGCGCATCACATTGATCCAGCATGGAGAGTCGTCGCAGTTCGGGTAGAAACGAGGCAAGCGCGTTATCCGGTCGTTCCTGCGTGTATCGCTCGACCACCATCAACACGTCACCCGTGGCCGTGGTAAATCCCACCATACCTGCCGTATAGCCTCGTTGATCATTGAGATTCTCCACGTAGTCATATTGCGGCTGATCACTACCGTTCTCGAATGTACTCGTGATACGACGTGCCATCCTTTCTGTATACTTGCTTGCCGAGACCATCGGCCAGTATTCGGTGTCGGGGAATTCATTGCCACTGGCTAGTATATCAAAGGGGATTGAACAAATAGTCGACGACGATGAACTAGCTGATTTACTACGCGAGAAATTAAATACGTCGCAGTGCTCGCGATTGATCGCATAACTACCTGTACAATATGGCTGAGCAGCACTAGTCTGTGCATTATTTACTGGCAATATTACAAGTAGTAATACGCCTATTAGAATAAAGAATATAGATAATGATAGCATTTTCATGGTTACTATTACTATTGGTACTGAACAAAAGAATAACGACAATGGAATATGATACAATGACAAAATGACATCTTCATTGTATTTAAAGTCTAATAAGTAATGAAGCACATGCATGAGACCATATCTCCTTGATTCATTTGACTAGGTCAATGGATGGTCCATCATTCACTGCCACTACTACTACTATTATTATTATCATTATTATGGTTATTGTTATTATCGTGTATCTCTCTGATGAACTAACACAAATGAATAAAGGAGCCAGTTCAGTTGTTTTTCCTCTTCCTCTTCTTCTTATTCACTAAAAACAATACCATTCTATGATGGATAAGGCGTAGATGAGCAATTTGTTTCGCAATATTAGTGTGATGATGATCAGACATTGGCGTTACGTGAGTAGGCAGGTGTGCCAACTTGTTCCCCGCGTATTTCATCGTCCATCTCATCATCCGCCTTGTCATCATGATGATGATGATGATGATGATGATCCGTATCGTTCATCTCGTTATCATCTTCCATTGATCGTGTCTTGTCTCGAGTCTCTTGCAATCCAAGACTTGTTACCATGGGTTGCATCATCTATTCAATGACATGTTAAACATCAGCAACTCCTAATAATAACAGTGATGATATTTACCTTGGCAAATGCTTCAAACTGTTCATCCACTTGACGTAATTCCTCGCCACGTTTCTTATTCTCATGTAGGAATTCCTGTCGTCGTTTTAACAACTCATTCTCCTGTTCTTTTAACCTACTCGTAAACACTAATCAATCATTGCTCACATGCTCAATAAATAATCATCATTGCAATGGTATGTACCTTTCTCGTTCTTGTAGTTCAAACTGCAGCCGATTCAGCATTAGTGTGTGTGCATCTGTATCGGGAGCACGAAGTTCTTCTGGTGCCTTCTCCATAAACTCATCAAGCGTGTACATATCCACATCCGCGTATAAATATCTAATAATCATGATTACTCGCCCGTTAGCTATTTGAAGCAAATTATAAAGTGCAAGTTGCTGCCACTTTTAATACTCACTCTCGTTCACGACATTTACGAATCTCCTCGCGTAAATGAGCTTGTTCATACAGTAAGTTTTGCAAATCCAAATGCTGCCTTTCCAGATTATCCCGAAATGTAGTGGCGTGTGTTTTAGCATCTCGTCCGTTAAAGTAAGCCGTACGATTCAGTTGCTTCAGCTTCGCTATCATGCCAAGTCCAAGCGAGACATTAAGCTTAGAGGAGTCGTCCATCTAGTCAACACATAGGCATATTTCCTCTCTTTTAGTAAACGCGCACTATTAAGCAACATGTATCGTATCCAAGCGAGCACCAACACCCGTGTATCATTTGCTTACTTGTTTGTTTCTACTTACGTGATCAGTGTCAGAGTCGCTCATTTCTGTCATATAGGCTTTGTCCACTAGGGTTTTCAGTCGATGACAGGCATCCACAATTCGATCAAGATGAGCCTGTGCATCGTTAATATCAACACTAGTAGAAGTGGATATTGCCGCACTTTCAGAAGCCATACTAGTCACAAAATAGGAGCAAATGAGAGAAGACAATGTATAGTAGTTTGAAGGAAAGGAATTCAAATAAATAAAAAAGAAAGCCAACAACAATTACGTGTGATGTGCCACTCTAATCCAATGAAATGAAATACAATCTTACGTGTCTTTTACTCTTCCATAATCTATCTATCATTTCTGAATAATGATGCTTTATTCTAATGATTACAATTGAAGAGAATAGCTAATAGTACAAGACACAAAACAAAAATAAACCAGCTATTACAATTACTACAATTATTCTATCGACCATCTAGATATGGATGCACGATTATTTCCATACGGTGTTGTCGTGTTCATTTGTGGATTTCCCGCTAATGGTGGCAAGATCTCCTTGGGAAGTTCACTACGACGTACTATTTATGAATGAGAATCATTAATAAGCGTATATACCATTGTTAGTTAGATCCAATCCACTTACCATGTCGATAGAGTCCCGTACCGAAATAAGGAAAGATACAGAAAGCAGCCACAGCGGTAATGGTTGTCCAGAAAAACGATAAAATTGCTAATTGTATACATACATACATACATATATGAATAACTGATAACATACAGGATCGAGGAGAGAAGCAACTTACCAGTCAGTAAGGAAATGATAAATTTTCCGAGCCAATATAATTGTATTGAATAGCTTGCATGCTAGCCATTGTAATATGATATAGAAGAAATCCATTACTAATCATAAGTGTAAAAATAAATATCGCTAACAACCAGCGTTTATCTTGATGAATCTATATATACCCATGTATACGTACATATTGATCAATTAGCCAGTTAGTATTTCCTTACATTTAGGCATGACTATATCCAATGGACAGATTACTCACAGAAAGTATCATGAGGCCGGTGCTAAGTACAGATAGAGGAATACCTGCACCACTATGACGGCAATCACCAATGGATTGGCTTCCGCGTCGTAGTCGATCCAATGAGCATCATGTATCGATTTCGTACTGATTTCCGTTAGTAATCCATATTGCAATAGATATATAATAAAATAGAATAAGTTGATTTTTATCGCTGCCAATAGCGTATGATGAATGGCGTAAACACCTAATTAATGAGTGAGAGTGAACATTCGCTGTAGACGATCATTTATAGCTAACTAGGAAGAATACTAATCGATGATACACTTACGTTTTAATCGAGGATCAGCACCTAAATGTTTAAACACACGCCAACCAAAATCACGTCGAGCCTTACGGGCAATGGAAGCCAACATGATGGCACCGACAGACACCACCGCAGCATTGAATATTTTAATGGCACTTATGGCACGGGTAATTCGTCTATCCTCTGAGGTATCCATTGCGGGATGTGCGGTAGTTCCTAAAACCGCTTGTAGAATGGCGTAGATGGCACTCGTGAAATGCATCACAATAGCACCGAGTAATTGCGGGAAATTACGCCGATGTAACGCATCCCATAGTAAAATGAAATTGTAAATGGACATGGCAAGGTAAATGGAGTGCTGCACAAGGGGTACCGATGTCGTTAATGTAATGGCGGCATCATTACCGCATAGCACACCAATAATTGTCGCTTGTAACACGACTAGAATAAGATCAAGGGCCAATGCTGTGCCCCATAATGTTCGTAACCAATTGGACTGTGGCTATAGAATAACAACATAGTGGGAGGATAATAGTTTAAGCTTGTTGTGTTTCCTACTTCCTTTCCCCTCATGCTTGCCTTGTTTTTTTTTACTTGAGGGATACACAAGTAAACAAGCCATACACACATATACACTTACCGTTTCGCGTTGTGGCCACCAAATCCATGACGTGACACGTGGTTGCGGGTCTGACAAGTTAGACGAGGGGTCACGACCGCCTGCGGCCATAAACCATAAGGTTAGCGGTCTGGTCATGTTGGATGTTGTGAGAGAGTAGGAATATACGCCAACTCATACACACACACACATACATGCACACGTCCGTGACTACCCCGTAACAATACGGTGTATTTGTTTAACCACACACACACACACACACCGTATACACTTTATTTACTTCGTTTTATACTACGAAATAGATAATGTATAACACTATAATATCAATCACTATTACTATCACTGTTTAAAGAAAGAAAGGAGAGAGACAGCAAGTAAAATAAAGGAGATGGATGAGAGGGATGAGAGAGAGAGCGAGCGAGCGAGCGAGGATGGGATATCGTTAATGTCACGGTTGTGTATTTTATATAAGGATCGTTAAAGCGTTCTGTTAACCTTCTCAACGACTAGCGAACGAAAGAGAAAGAGTAATGGAAATGATAGTCAAGGGAGTGGACGTAGTAAGAGAAAAAGATACGACGTGAAATACGCCCCTATTTTCATAATGAATTGACTAGTTATCATATAAATACACGACGGAACCATGGATGAAACTCAAAAGTAGTGATCTCCACGTGATGATGTAACAAAATAATTCATAGAACAGCGAAAGAAGGAAAGAGAGAGAGAACGATCGCTGAGAAACAGACATACCATACAGAAAGAGAGAGAAAGAGGCACACACACACACGACTATACAACATTTGAATTAGGCAATTCGTGCGACTAAAACGTGCGTGTTATGGTTAACCATTATGGTTTTTCCTTTCTTTGAATTTACTAAAGTAGGAAAAGTGGAATATACGGATAAACATGAGTGGAATGACAAGGTGAGACCATAGATGAATACAAGGGTATTCGCGCACACATTTCTACCATTAATATGAACCTGTAAGCGTGTATATATTTGTCAATCTACTACACTTATTGTTTCTATTACTGGCATTGTTAAGATTTGCGTTTTACGTATTCGTATACTGCTGATTCAAGGAAAATACCCCAAAATGAGATTCTAATCATCTCCATTGTATTGATATCGTACAACTCTATAAACATATAAATGGAGATATGATAGTTGGTTGGTTGACAGAACATAACAATGATATCAACATGTATTAATAGTGCTGATTAATAGGATGAACCTTTCCGGTTTATTCGAATAATTTGTGTAAATGTGTAAGTTGGATTTGATGCAAACCTCATCATTTAAATGTATAAAGGCAAGCGTAAGATTATATTATGACTACTAGTGCAACGTACAAGCTATTCACATTCAATAGATTATGATCTAGTAGTATTACTACTAATGGTACTCACTTGTACAAGTACTAGCACCTAATAACAAGATAGACATATCTTGATGATAGGAGGGCAGGATGTACATCATACGTGTATGTCTATTGTGATCACAAATCCAACAAGTTAATGCTCGTACTCCATGCCAGGAATACTCTTCACATCCGTTACTGTTTCCAATTCTTGAATACTACGCTTGATAATCTCAACTGCATCGCGTATTTGTTCCTCCGTAATGCAAAGTGGAGGCGCAAATCGAATAATCGTATCGTGGGTGGGCTTGGCCAAAAGTCCGTTCTTCTTCATGATTAGACATAAATGCCATGCACCCTTACCAGGCATCAAATGATTATCAATCTCGATGGCATTGAGAAGACCTCTTCCACGAACTATTCCATATTATTATTATTAATATATCGATTAACACGTCAATCAATCAATTAGTCAATCAATCAGTACTCACCTTCTTTAATGAGAGGATGTTTAATGTCATTCAACAATTGTCGTAACTGTTTACCACGTTCTTCGGACTATGATGTATACGCATAATGAGTTAGTAATCATGCTCGTGGTAATGAAATGATACTACATACATTATGAGCCAAGTTCTCTTCTTTAACCACGGTTAATGCAGCCATCGCTACAGCACAGGCAATTGGATTACCACCAAAGGTACTGCCATGCGAGCCTAATCATCGTATAAGCATTTAATTCGATTTCTCTACTGTCATTGCATTGTCATTGTCATTGTCATGCTTACCTGGTTCAATGCATAGCATCACTTCCTTGCTGGAGAGGACCGCGCTTACCGGGTAGACACCACCACTTAGCGCTTTGCCAAGGGTGACGATATCTGGCTTGATGCCAACATGATTGATGGCAAGCAATTTACCGGTACGAGCAATACCCGTTTGAATCTCGTCGGCAATAAAGAGAACATTATGCTTTTTACAAAGCTCATAGGCACGAAGAAGGAAGGCATCATCGGGTACAACGATACTATAATAGAAGGAGGAGGAAGAGACAACAAGCAACACATCATATACACATCATCCTAGGTCAATAGTAGTAATAGATGCTGTTTTGCATTACTTACCCTGCTTCTCCTTGGATAGGTTCCACTAGGAAGGCAGCCATATTGTCACCATGTGACGCAAATGCCTCTTCAATATCCGGAATATTATTGAAACGAATAGGTTTACCTAATTATTCATGATATCAACGATTTTGCTCTGTTACTATTGTTACTGCGACTGTTGAATAGCTCTACACCGCTTACCAGTGCTTGGAGAATTGCTAGTGACTAATGGCACAAATGGCCCGAATTCCTTACGTGCCTCGGGATCATTGGACATTGACACGACACCGATGGTACGACCGTGGAAGTTACCCTGACAAGCTAGTACAATGGCTTGATCTTGCGGAATACCCTTCTACTCGTGCATAGATCGAATAATATGATTAGAACCTATTTAGTAGAATTACTGTTCGCAATTACCTTTGAGTAGCCCCATTTGCGAGCCATTTTAATGGCAGTCTCTACTGCTTCAGCACCGGTATTAGTGGGCAATAACATATCAAAGCCAAAATACTAATAACGAATGATGATGAGTATTAATAATGTTACACTATCATTATTATTATATTACTAACACTTACTTCAGTAACAAATTTAGCATACTGAGGT
This sequence comes from Syncephalis plumigaleata, assembly GCA_025201365.1. Taxonomy (NCBI): domain Eukaryota; kingdom Fungi; phylum Zoopagomycota; class Zoopagomycetes; order Zoopagales; family Piptocephalidaceae; genus Syncephalis; species Syncephalis plumigaleata. Next base: position 751,502 of record JAIXMF010000008.1, on the reverse strand, counting down.
AGCATGTTATTGTAGAATGCTCGAGAACTCAAGCATAATTTACTCGCTTGATCGGTGAGTGCCTTGATGATCTTGGGGTGCGAATGGCCTATAAGAAATAAGGGAAAAGTAGAACGTGTCAATGGTTGGATGAATGCCGTCACAGTCATGTCATAAGGATGTATGCATGCATGTCTCTACACAAGCACAAGTACAAGCACAACTTGCACAGCTTGCACAAGGCAAGTACGACTAGCTAGCTAGCTAGCTAACTTACCTTGATTGACTGCCGAGTAGGCGGATAAAAAGTCGATATATTTGTTACCCTCTGGATCCCATACATAAACGCCTTGAGCCTTCTCGAATACTACAGGCATTGGATGGTAGCTAATCGAATAGAGGAAAGCAATAACGATACATGTTTATAAGTTATGGTGTAAACAAACATAGACAGCGAGATGACTAGCAAAGAAGAAGAAGAAGAAGAACAAGAGAGGTACCACTTACTTGTGGGCGGCATAGTCAGCCTCCATATGGATAAGCGCATCGCTACTGAGAGTGGAAGCCATGTTGCGTAGCTTATTTACTTTGCTATGAACGACAATGGTGATTGGATAGTAGGTAAGTTGTAGGTACAGGTATGTACGACGACTACGATGGATGATGATATGTGATCAAGTAAGAACGACACGAATAGCCGATAGCGTATTGATTGCCTATATAGTTGAGTGAAAGAGTAGAACGAGAAAAAGTAACAAGTAGAACGCGAAAGAAAGTGGATGAGACATGTTAAGGAGGATGAATCCTGCCCTATTTATATCCGTTGAAACACAGAATGAATAAGCATGAGTGTCGCATATTCTGTATGTACTCGTTTGTTTGTACGTGTTTGCTCATAGATGCATACAAAACGAGCATGATGGCAGCGTTATCATAACAAGCGTGAGAAAATTGCCACTTTATACAGCAGTGATGCTGTAGATGGAAGGACAATAAGCACCAATAGTTGATGAAATAGAATAGAATAGGAGAGGAGAGAGGAGAGAGGATAGGGCATAGGATGAAAGTAAAGGGATGTGGACACCTACTCGTATTACGCATAAACTGGTTATACACTGATATGCCGATAACGATAGTGATTGTGTCTACCTGTATTAGAACTGATATCAATAGAAGACTACATACATGTATATAAAACATATAAGATATTCATAATAGTTAGAAAGCAGTATACAAATTGTTAATTGAGATGAAAGATCTCTAGATCAAATAGTGATGCTGCTGATGATGATGATGATGTTGGGTGTGTGATTCGATTTATCACAAATGATATGAGTTTGCACTTGTATTTTCTCCTCTTTCTTTGCTCTCGCTCTCTTATTCCATTTCTTGCTCTGCTCTTGTTCAGCGTATACAATTTCGTAAACAATAGTTCTATCTGCTATTGGTAGCAACGATCATTATGCCGACCGTTAACGTTGACAAAGAGGAATTATTCAAGGCTTTAGGCCGAAGTTATAGTAAGTAATAATACGAGATTGACCCTATATGCATATAACTAACAGGAGATGGGCATAAGCCACTGAGGAATTCCGTGATCTATGCTTTGAATTTGGCATTGAACTGGATGAGGATGTAAGTGCGATAGAACACGTCATACTATTTTAGCATTTATATATATGCATATATATATATATATATCGTGATTAATATGATGTATGCTAGACATCAGAGAAGGAAATGGCCACCCGTGAAAAGGGAGCGGAAAAAGCGGAGGGTCTATCCGATCGGCCTATCCTAAAGATCGATATTTCTGCTAATCGGTAAGTAGTAGTAGTAGTAGCAGCAGTAATCATATTAATCGTAATGACTCACAATCCATGACATGTTTAGTTACGATTTGCTATGCTTAGAAGGTATTGCAAAGGCATTGCTTATCTTCCAGGAAAAGATGAAACCACCGCAGTATCATCTTAGTGATCCACCTGCTGGTCAATCCGTTGAGAAACTTTATGTAGCACCAGAGGTAGCATACATATACATATACATATACATATATATACTCTACAAGCATGATGTTTAATTAACTTGTATCTAATCTCTATTGCAATGATGATGTGAATGATAGGTGGCGCAAGTTCGTCCTATTGTTGTAGCGGCCATTCTACGTAATGTGACACTTGATGATTTCCGATACAATAGTTTTATCGATCTACAGGAGAAGTTGCATCAGAATATCTGTCGGTTAGTAATGTTCTATTATCGTCAATTCGACGTATTGATTAGTAAGATGCACCATTTAGTAAGCGTACATTGGTATCAATTGGTACACATGATCTCGACAAGATCAAGGGCCCGTTCTATTATCGTGCACAACCACCTAAAGACATCAAGTTTATTCCATTGAATCAAACTGTCTCCTTGGATGGTCCAGCACTCATGTCATTCTATGAAGTAAGTTTTGTTAGTAGTAGTAGTAATTACATTCTATATATATATATACATATATTTATACTTGTTATAATAGAATGATCGTCATCTCGGTAAATACCTGCCCATTATTCGTGATTCACCCGTATATCCAGTAGTATATGACGCGGACAACACGGTATTATCATTACCGCCCATCATTAATGGTGATCACTCAAAGATAACCACCGAGACAAAGAACATTTTCATCGAATGTACCGCTACTGATGTAACAAAGGCACGCGTCGTGTTGAATACAATCATCACGGCATTCTCCGAGTATTGCACCGATCAATGGAGGTATGTGTCATCATTGTCATCACTAGTGTAATGTCTGTATCGTTTTTTCTAATAGAATGATCATGACCACTATTATAGCGTTGAACCGGTCGATGTCGTCTATCCTGATGGTCGCACGTTGCGCTACCCCGACTTGAGCGAACACACCATCGATGCATCCGTTGACTATATCAATGGTTGTGTAGGCGTGCAATTAACATCGACGCAGATTGTCAACTATCTACAACGTATGGGATTGGGTGCTACCGCCTCGTCTGATGAGCGCGTCATCACGGCGAGTATCCCACCCACACGTAGTGACATTCTACACGCCTGTGATATTATGGAGGATGTCGCCATTGCTTATGGTTATAACAAGATTAAGCGTATCTTCCCCAATACCAACACGATTGCCGCACCATTGCCTATTAACAAGTTGAGCGATCAAATAAGACGGGAGTTTGCATTGGCCGGTTGGACCGAAGTATTACCACTTATTCTAGTGAGTATTTTGTTATTACATCATACGAATACTGATTTAATTCGTATTAGTGCTCACACGATGAGAACTACGCGTTCCTTAATCAAGTGGATGATGGTAGTGTTGCCATTAAATTAGCCAATCCAAAAACCGTAGAATATCAAGTGAGTAGAATGATCTAGCGTGTTGACATGATCGTATACTCATTTTGCTAATGATCATACAGGTTGTACGTAGTTTGCTATTACCCGGTCTATTAAAGACCATTCATAGTAATAGGAAACATCCATTGCCATTGCGTATATTCGAGGTATCCGATGTCGGTTTAAAGGATGAACGCGAGGAGCGTCGTGCTCGTAATGAACGTCATGTCTGTGCCGTTTACAGCAATAAAACAAGTGGATTCGAGGCAAGTACAATATACATGGATATCATAATCATAAATGCTTATATCATAATGATAGATCATTCATGGTGCACTTAATCGTATGATGCGTATGCTAGATGTACCTTTGGTGAATGCCACTAGCAAGGAACCAGGCTATTTTATTGCCGAATATGAAAGTAAGTTATTACAATTAATAGTAGTAGTAGCAGTAGTAGCAGTAGTAGCAGTATAATTAATTACTTGTCATGTTACCATGATTGTAGATGCTACTTACTTCCCTGGTCGTAGTGCCAATATTTATCTACGTGATCGTGAACAATCAGTCAAAACTATTGGTACACTCGGTGTACTACATCCTAAAGTTTTACAAAACTTTGAGATTAACTATCCTTGTTCAGCATTGGAATTCAATCTAGAACCATTCCTTTAATGAATGAATGAATTGATTAATGTGTTGGTTTACGATGATTTCTAAATAAATGAATAATAGGACATGATGATCATAATTAATGTAGACAATTAAGGCACATTATTAAATTACATGGTAAATAAATAGCCAGAGGGGGGATTCTTTATAATTTATTACTACTCTATATCATCATCGTAATAAGATAGAATAGAATAGGATAGAGATAGTAGAAAAGAATGCACATAGATAGACATATATAAATGAAGTGAAATGATGATGAGTAGAAATGGAAAGAATCAGTGAATGAAACACATCAAATATAAGGGTCATCGACGTCGTCATCGTCATTACGTGTTAAATACTACTACTACTACTACTAATGTGGTAGAGATTGATTAATAATTAGTGCCGTAATCAATGGGTAATGGTCCACGAACAACCATCATACTAGCACGACAACCGCTTTCAATAATTGTACGGCAGTAGTACCTAATACACCTACAACAGGTTCACTCGTGTTCTTCTCATTTCTACCGAGAATGACCACATCACGATGACTTAGTTCCTTGACACGATTAACAGCATCGGTGCGTGCATCTGCCACCGACATGGTAACATCGATCACCGTAATACGATTGCTTAACTCGGCGAATAGCGTTTGATCGATAGATTCAGGAATGATCTCACCCGGTGAACGGTAACGAATAACGGTAACACGTACACCGTTACGCATCATGGTTTGTGCGGTTTCAACAGCACGTCGATCATCAGCACCGCCAAAGAATAATGCGATAGCCTCGCCTGTCTTATCGAAACTGGCAAACTCATCATCAACATCGTTGTTGTTGTTGTTGTTGTTACGATAACCAGGTGTATCACGATGTGCTAATGCGTCAGAAGCAGTTTGTGCTTCACTCATCTCGGCAGGTGTCGATGCAATGGTGCCTTGACTATCATGTCTATTCAAGGTTGATGTATTATCATTGGGTGCCACTGCTACCGAGGTCATGGTGACTGGTCGAGTTGGTGCTGGTTGTGCAGTGTTCTTGTTGGATTGCTCGAAACGTACGGTTACCTCGCCATTACCGAGACCGCGATCGATTAGTACGGCACATGAGCAGGCGACCGTGTCGAATAATCCCTCGACGAATGAGGCATGTCTCGGGTCCTGACTCAAGTAGGAGATCGTCGAGTTGGCATCGAATGTCGGGACAATCTCATCGTCGTCAATGCCGCCGCTAGAATTCTCCTGAGTGGTGATGGTCCATGGCACGACCACGAGACCGGCATCAATGTCCATGGAGTGATCTGCCACGGCAGTTGGATAGCTGGTCATCTCGGCCACTGTCATGGCTGCATCGACGGTGACACCGCTTAGTTGACCAAAGGCACGTAGCACATTACTGACTGGATCGTGTCGAGTAATCTCGTGTATCTCCTGACCACGCATCACCGCCGATTCACGTTGGCCTAGTTCTACCAAGCGTAAAGCATGGACAACACGACGATTATTCGTTTTACGACGACGTGGTGCCAATACACGGATCAACTGCATAATAGCGGGTACTTGACGCATTCTACTAAGACATACTAGCAACTCGGACGGTGTTACCGCTCCACTCATGGTGGCAATCGGCGATGCCATACGACTATTGGCGCGTGTCATACCCTTGACGTTACGCCAGTAGCGCGGTGGGTACAACCACATGACCATAGGTGTTGTAATGAAGGTGGTTACCAATGCCATTAGCACGAGAATGGCGAACACCTTCTTGTCGATGACACCCGCGTCTAATCCCAAGTTCAGTACGATCAACTCGACGAGACCCTTGCAGTTCATGAGGAATCCCACCGATAATGCTTCACGCCAAGTCATACCACTGAGTTTGGCTACCGATGAGCATCCGACGACCTTACCGCCTACAGCCACCACAATCACTAGAATGACCATACCCCATGATTTGCCATCGTTGAGCAGGCCGATTTCGGTTTTGAGACCTGATAGCGCAAAGTAGAGTGGCAGGAACACGACAGTAACGAGATCCTCGATCTTTTCCGTCAATTTAACGGCAAATCCACCCTCATGCGGCATAATGACACCAATGACGAATCCACCAAAAATCGCGTGAATACCAAGGGCATCGGTGAAGAAAGCGCTAATGAACACCATCACCACGACGATAGTGACGATGAATTGCGATGGTCCAACCTCGGGATTGTAGAAACGCGGGATGACGTAGCGTATGAATGCCGGTCGTACCGCTAGGATAAGGAAGAGTACATAGCCGATGGCCACCAGGAAGATGTAGAGTGCGTGTATACCACTGCCAGCATTGACAATGGCGATTACCAAGGCGAGTAAGCACCAGGAGACGGCGTCATCCACGGCGGCAGCAGAAATGGTAATGGAACCGACGTGTGTTTTAAGCAAGTTCAATTCCGTAAGAATACGCGCCAATACCGGGAAGGCAGTGATGGCCATGGCAATACCGCAGAAGAGGAGGAATCCGCCGAAACCTGATTTCTTGTATTGTTCATCTAATTGCTGGTAGAGTGCATAGGAGACGGCCACGCCAACACCGAAGGGTAAGGCCATACCCGCCAACGAGATACCAATGGTGCGACGAGCCGACTTGAGTAGCATGGCGGGATCCAGTTCAAGACCCACCAGGAACAAGAAGAAGACCAACCAAAGTTGGAGATCAAATTGATTAATGGCAGAGAAGGAGCCGGGAAGAGAGTCGCGGTAAATCCATCAATACGACCGAATGCCGTGGGTCCTAGCAAGATACCGCCGATAACCTCGGCAATAACACGAGGTTGACGCAGATAAGAGAGTGGGTACTGCAATAGACGACATAATAAAATGATGACTAGTGCCTAAAGAGCATACAAGCATATATTAGTATTGCTATCGTGTAGTAATATGCTATTGCTTACCTGTATTAGAAAGAGTGGCAGTGGGTTACCACTATTATACTTTATGGGATTAGATCCGGCAAGAATGCCACCTACGTCCGTAGACATTATGTAGTAGTAGGAGTAGTGCGACTATTATTAGAAGAATATAGTAATAGTAATAGTAGTTATGTAGATGAGAGATGGAACAAGAGGAATGACCAAAAGAAAGACAAGCAAAGATAGATACTATGCACGATAGTAGAAAACACTACTATTCGAGTGATTGTGGTGATTGTAGTAGTTAGTGAAACCAGCTAGTAAGACTCTCACACACACCCAATAGAACACTCGCACTCACACTCGTATACGAACACAATATGCCAAGTGTATAAAAAATGAACTTGATCGTTCAAGAGAAAGAAAAAGAAAGAGAAAGCAAACGAGCACGCTTTAACTGGTAAAAGAGTAAAAGAGTGAGGTTACGATAGAATATGTATGGAAACGATAAAATTTGCACGCAAAGTGCTGTGCCAATGAAGAGATATATAAAAAGAGCGATGAACACACGTGCAAATAGATGATAAACACACAAATATGTAAATAAATATGTGTAAATGATTAGTGTTCAAAGAAACAGACCACGTCAAATCAATAAGATATGAACAATGAACAATGAAGAAGGAGAGGAGGAGGAGGAGGAGGAGGAGGGAATGGAAGCGATACAAACACCAGTGGCTATCGAAGCAAAGCAAGCAATATTGAAGATAAAAGAAACACGAATGGAGGATACTTGCTAGTCGGTGCAAGAAGAAGTGAACAATAATGGCAATAACCAGTAGGAGTAGGTGAGCGTCCACAACGAGATATGAGATGAGAGTGAAGTGGAGAGCTAAGCTGAGTGATAAATCGAACGGGGAACTAAAGTGAAGAGCCCGCCTTTTATAATTCTCATCTGATCAACAGGGACCATGCGCATGTGTGTGTCGGCCTTTTTTTAGTGGTTAGCTCTTTGGTTCAATAGTTGACGCCCTTATGGCGAGATAATGATGATGGTAAGGGACACGCACGCACGCACGCACGCACGCAAACTACGCTAATACTGTCTGCATCATACTCTCATTGCTGCTGCTACTTCTGCTGCTGCTGCTGCTGCTATTACTACGATGACGATAATGATGACGATAATAGACTAAGACTTGTCGTGTTCTTGCAACTGTAAGTAATCCGCTTACATCTTGTCGTCATTGCCGCCATTGCTGCCGTTACTCGATAGCTCTTTCGAATTCTACTTGGCATCCGTTTCATTTCTACCTATTCATCTGCGTGTGTCTGTGTGTGTGTATTGCCCATGCAGTTCCTATCTAGCGAGCCATGCTGTCATAGCATGCACGAACAACAAGGGTTCTACGCAAAGTACGCCAACGGCAGCAATGGTAGCCATAACATGATGGCTAGATGGATCAATATCATTTCTAGTAACTAAGAAGCAATATAGACATTAATGTACAATACGTTGTTTATTTCTGTTTAATAAATACATGTATATATATGTATATACATGATACATTATCTTCTCCACAATGTTAGACACTGCCTGATTAAAGATTAAGTGGTTACCCTAATCCGTATCACTATGCGGTCTCAATACTAATGGATAGAGGAAACAAGCTGAGATCTTCCAGATGTGCAGATACTTGGCTAGGCGTTACACGAGCTGCACTGATGGTAGCTTCCATTCGTACTTCCATCAACATTATCAACAACAACAGCATAACATGATGGTGGTCGGCCTTTATTTACCGCAACCAATTCTAGTTGTGCACCCACATTCACTCACGCGTGCCTATGTATGGGAGCATTTCGTATCTACCAATGAAAATCGAAAGACTTATCTAAAAAAGATGAGCTACAACTAGTTCAATCGCAGTTCAAATTGTGTTGAATATTTTCGATGGAATTAACACAATAACTACGCGAGAATCCATTTCTTCTTATCTCATTCCTTTCTTCATACGAGATCATATCCACTTGTTCGATATTGTTTGGCATTTTAGATTGTCTCGGTTTATTCACTCATTAATATTCTAATCACCGAACCATTTTTTGTTACACGTTACAATCACTACCATATGTGATACCGAGTGCGGCTAGAATAGAATAAAAAATGACGTATTGTAAAGCACAAAGGCTGTAAAAAGCACGTTTCGTACGTGCTGCAATTGGATACAGCATTATTGGTTGAGATGGAAGTAGGGGATTAAGAATCTACCCTAATTACGAAATATTCTTGTTTATCTTCTTAAAAAGAATTCTACATTCGAACATCTTACACACGATTTATACATACATAGATAGAGAGAGAGGCAGAGGTAGAGAGATAGAGATCATATTGAAGTACAAGTGGACATGCATATGCGTAAGAAGTTATTATTATCGCTATTGCTGTTTCTTTCTTGCGTTGTAGAAAGAAATGCATTGCGCTGAAACAAAGGCATGTAGAAATATATACACGCGTGAACGCGAATACAGGAATACTCCAAGGGAGAATGAAACGAAAGCATGGTCAACACGCTAAGATCCCATTCATAGTAATGGTAAGGAATGAACTGTAGATGAAGGCTGGATCTTTAGATGGTGGTATAACGCGCGGCACCTAGCACATCATACGTATGCGTGCATATGTGACTGGCAATGATGCCTGGGTTCCACCAAAATAAACAACAACAATAGCAACAACAGAATCTCCGCACTTAATAGAGAACTGATAAACCGCAGGACAAATAATGGAATATCGCATGCGGAACAGTGGCCTTGGCCAAAGGGATCATTTCAACTATATTTCTGTAATGTTAAAACTGATTTATGCTAGTTTAATTATGGCAAGTTCGATTTGTTACGCAAAAATAGATTGCAGCATCAATGATGACCACTATCTATTCGCACCAACTTATATTCTCGTTCCAATCGATCAATAGCTATATCATCAACCAGCTATTTATTGATTGCATATGTGACGGTAGAATGCAATTGTTTCACATATGCTATTATCCTTGCTGATTTTAACTAGATTCATGTGCATTAGAAACAAGATTTTAACTATTAAAATAGGATCGTAATGCCATTATTAGCGAATAGGCCTATTCACATCAATTTACTTTTATATTTAACTATGATGAATAGTGATTGATAATGATCAAATGCCAAGAGTACGCATTTTTGTAGTATATGAGCAAATAGTACATGCATAAATGAATAAATCCATATTTGTTTGTAGGATGTGCATCTCATAAAAAAGAAGCAAACCATCGTGATGTCATCACGGTGAATGTACTCCATGCATACTCCACCCATTGCACCGCCATGTTAGATAATGCCCACCATGGTCTCCTGCAGCTTGTAAATAACTCATCAGCAATTCATCAATCATATCCTCGCTTTCTTTCTTTCCTTCTCTTTGTATTGGGGCGTGTAACATCAGCCATGTTAGCCTTTGCTGTTGTGCCAGTTGTCGAACATTGCTTTCATTCTATTATTGTTCGTTCATCACTAGTATTATTACTATAAAGTAGTTACAAGTATATTTACTTATTTCTAATACTGATACCATAGTAATCACACAGACCAGCACTGGATAGGTCAAAGAGGACAAGCTACGCCAAGAAAATTTACGAATATTCTTGGCATGTTAATTCGAATTCCGTATATTGCTAAAAATAGGCCCCAATGATAGCACCTTAGCCTTTTGTCCACTATAGTGTCTAAATGCGGTGAGTGCCACGTTTCCATTCAGCCTAATGGCGATACAACAGCAGGCTATTCCTTATGGACAACGAATGAATGAATGAGTGAGTGAGAATGCTAGCCATTATTGCTCCCTAATAAAAAGGTACGATTTGCGTACTGACAATGGGATTATCGCTACCGCCGATATCTCATTCCTTTATTGCATTGACCTTTTCCCGGTTCACTCTTACTTTCTACATTTCACTTTTCGTGCATCGTTGGTATACGTCGTGTTTCGCGTGTAGCAATAACCTTGGCACTCTCTGCAATATTAACTCGCTCGCACTGACCGTTTTCTCTCTCTTTCTTTTTCTTTTGGCATTACTCTACGGGAAACGTAACTAGTGCTACTACTACTGCTACTGCTATCGTTATTATGGCACCACCTACCGTCTTCTCGTATCAAGAACGCTCAAAGCCAGTGCATGCACGCTCTTGCTGCTGCTGTACCTGCCTTGTTTGCTGTATTATCTTCTTTATTCTGCTAGTCGGTGTTGCTCTTACGCTGTTCTTCCTTTGGCCACGAATCCCCGATGTCCAGTACATGGGACTTCAGACGCTCAAGGAACCGCAATTCGATGATAAATCGTTCTCTGGCAAGTACAATGCCATCGTTCAAATCAACAATCCCAACTCTGTAGGCTGGACGCTAGAGAGCATCGACATCGAGGTCATCGATCGTGCGGAAGACAAACGTATCGGTAATGGTACACTGGCCGATGTGGTGATCGAGAAGAAGAGCGTCGCGAACATCACCATTCCCATTGACATTAGCTACTCGGGCGAGAAGAATGATCCTGAAGTGGCACGATTAAAAGCCATCTGTATTCCTGGCACGCCCATACCCGCTTTGATTAAGGCACCAATCGCGGTGAAAGGACTAAACTGGATCCATATGCCACCCATCAAGAAGGAAATCACCATTACTTATCCGAACAAGTCATAGGCTAGTTCGCGTAATAAGAAGAACTACTATGAAATTAATCAACTCAATTAATGAAGAATGAACAATAATTGAGTTGATGACACATTGTATGGATTTACGAATTAGTTATCTTTATAAACACTTATTTGTTACATTTACGTATGTTGATTCTTGTGTCTAAAGTGTATGAAATATTGGCTACATCAAAGTGAAAGAAATGACGCTGATCCTCATTCTAATCTAGACCATTGCTTAACAAACATGATAATACTAGTTATCCTTCTTCTACTAGTCTGTACATAGACAATCAGGACCAGTTAGTTACAGTGTCGCAACCATAATAATGCCGTTTTAAACAGGTAATTATTGTAGTCTCCTCCTCGTTGTGTTTACTACTCTACATGTTCATACAAGTTACTAGGATGAAACAGTCGCAGTGAAGGGCCAAACATAGTAACAGCCTACATACGCGCACATCCCTACACTATCATAGATGAGTAACGGAGACAGGTTTACACATGTGATGCCCAGTTCAATTGCTAGTGTACGCTCAAAAAGGGGGAAAGGGCAAGTATGATGAGGGCGTATATCACCATCATCACCTATAGTTTGTCTAGTATACGCTTGCCTCTTCTTCCTCTCTCGTCTCCTCTTCCTCTTATTCAGTCATATTCCATTGCAGCATAACTCTATCTGTTCAACAGCACCAATACTCAAGCAACTCACTCACTCACTCACTCTTTCTTTCTTTAGTTCTATTGCTATTAGCATTGCATAGCTAAGCTACTACTCTTCTTCTTCTTCATCTTCTAAGATTACTATCATGATTTGCTGTCTGTCTCGTTGTGTTTGTTCCATTATCACGTCCATTATCATTTCGGTGATAGTGATTTTGATATTGACATTTGTGGTATTCCGCGATAAAATCCCCTCCATCGCCCATAGTAGCACGGGCAACATGACAAGTGCTATTGGTATCTAGTGTGTGCAGGTGTGCGTGAGCAAGAAGCACTCCTCACTCGAGCTTTCTCTCCTTTCAAGTTTACGTTAACAAGAAGTGCTATCACCACTCTAGACCGGATAACGGAATGGTACACGACCAAGCACATCGGCAAAGGTTTTAGGCATGGTCATGATCATATCGCTCACTTCTGGCAAGTGTTGCGTATTTCACTCCTTTGCACAGTCTAGATGATAAGAAGAATGTATCAGCAATAGCTTATCCATTGGCCATCAATCATCAACCATATCTACGCAGCCCCTCAACCTCTTCCTGTCTTCTTTCTCTTCTAGGAAAAAACAAGTCAATCATTGGTCATTATGCCAATCATTCTTTTCTATCATATACATCCGTAACAACAACAACAACAACAACAACAATCACAGTCATATCACACTTGCATCATTTGTTTCCCTACTAGTTTCTTTATTGTTTGGCTAGCAAACCTCATATATATATATATTGATATCATTACCTATTAATAAAATAGTTAGCTACCTTTCGAATTCTACAATATCGTACGATTAACTAGTTCATAATTACAAAGTTACATTAGATAGGCGTGATACTAAGAATCATACTGAATATCATCAACTGATCCGATGCTTTTATATACGAGTATAAGAGTGCTCATTCAGTCAATGTAATCAATGTCATAACAACTGATATCATTACTATTTGTCCGTAGATGTTGTTGTGAACAATAGTAACATTAGGACACAGTCATTGCTCTAGTATTTTTATTATTGGGGTAATATTAGTAATGGATAATGGCAGAATACTCACGTCTACTACAGGCTATCCCAGACAAGAATTGACTCCGCATAATTGAGAAAACAATCGACGAAGATGTCTCCGCCATTGATGGACACTTGCTTATTCACATATGCAATGCAATGATCGTTGTAATCCATTTATTAATATGCAACAAAGAATAAATAATATGAAACTAGTAAACATAACAATCTAGCATTCATATATTTACTACTAATAATAATAACAATGGTAAGTAATTATTGCAATGCTACGTTATACATTCGATTATTCAATGAATTGAAATGCTTGTTATGTTCTCATGATCATGAGATTCATTTCCCCAATCTACAAGCTAGCTGACTTGATCAGTCATTACATTTGATATGCTGCTTGCCTACTCGATCGCTATATACGTGCATATGCATATTCCCAGGTGGAGTAAATTGAGCGGGGGGAACAAGCGTGTGAGTAATAATCTCACCGGTGGTCTAAGCTTCCCCTACATCGAATGCAGTAATTGTAGTCGAATTGTACCACTCTCGCTATTATGTTCTTAATGAACTACTTCATTTCACTGCAATTACATTTATTAATGAGAAAATACTAGTAGTACAAATATAATACTTGCCACTTCGGACTAATCAATCTATATTTCCCTATTCCGCCTCGACCAATGGCTGCAACACAGCTTATAATAGATCGAGCGAAATAGGACGTGTGCGCACTACTCGCACGCTTGTACACAATTCAACGAACATTCTTATTAACATGAATGTAAGCGGCGACAATGGATTGTCGATCGATCAATTATTATTTAAAGCGAGGCGCGCTCATCATTGCTAGTAGTTTTTTGTCCGTTCGCATTCTTATTTGTTGTAGCGCAAACAATATACTCACCTATTAATCATTGTTATTTACGCTTTTCTATAGCTTTCCATCTATCTCTATCTTGTATTTCATTTATAATATTATTATATTATTATTATTATTACTATATCATTAATTGATTAATCGTTTACCTCTTCCTGTTCGTTGTTATCATCATGGTATCCGCTCCTGTCACTGTATTCCATCCCTCGGAGAAGCAAAAGCCAGTCATCAAGCGTCGTTGCTGTTGCTGGTCCTGCCTCTCCTGCAGTATCTTCACTTTTGTCTTCTTGCTCTTGGTCGCCCTTCTACTTGGCTTCCTGGTGCCACGCATTCCCGAATACGAGATTCTTGATGTCATTCTTACGGCGCCACCCGTCGTTCGCTCCGAGTCCAACCCATTCGGCTTCTCGAGTCAGGCCAAGGCACGCGTTGTCGTTGATAACAAGAACTGGATCGACTGGACGTTCAAGTCGATTGACACGGTGATTCTCGATGCAGAAAGCCGTGTCGAAGTGGGCGGATCCTACGTCGAGGATCAGGGAATCGAGAAGCGTTCGGTTCAAGAGATGTACCTTCCATTGAACCTCACCTACGTCGGTGCCAATAAGACTGATCCGATTACTTTACGCTACATTGGTATGTGCTTGCCTCCTCCCGGCAAACCAATGCACTTCAAGGCCGTATCCACCTTCCGTCTACGTGGTCTCAGCAGCTACAAGATCACACGCGAGAAGGAGGTGGTCATGAAGTGTCCCAGCCCAGCCAAAGCTCCATCTGCTAGTGGTAGTGCTGCTCCTAGTGCCGCGACTCCCGCTGCTACCACTTCTGGTGCTTCCGCCACTCCTGGTGCTGCTGCCACTACTCCCACACCAGTTGCATAATAGGTTATGTAGAATTCTTATGTTTACAACACATGAATTATGCTAACGTGTCGATTACGTGAAAATATTCAATTACTCTAATAATACTACTATTAAAACAATTAATAATTACATTCATTCATAGCATAAATAACTTTTTGTTTCAATAAATGAGATAAATCAACTTGATACTAATTGCTATACTGAACATATATAATAACTATTAATACATTATGACTGGAGTAAATATTCTTAATCGCGCCACCATTGTTATTGTCGTACAATCAATATCGGATACTAAAAAATGAGTAATGTAATTTTAAGTGGTGGATTTTTCCATTATCCGTCCTGTCAGCATACCATTCTTTTTCTTCTTGTTTTATTCATATTACCGCTTTTACGTAAAGGTGGCACATTATGACTGCAAAGAAACGCGGTTCAGGTGAAGATTACTCATCGGCAAGTTACACGCTAATTACTACGGAATACACCAGCTCATTTGAACTCATAGGCTACAAGTGATATCACTATAGTTGAAAACACTTTCAATAATAATAATAGTAGTAGTAGTAGTAGTAGTGGTAATGCCAGCTCAATTTGCAATGAACGTCATAAGCGCACGCGTGTATCATCAAATAATGAAGAAATAAATGATAGTATCGTGGATGGCGTATCATTAGGTAAACATACTAGGTAAATAATGTAGTAGTAGTAAGCACCATAGAAATATCGTCAAATACACACGCACACACGCACACACACACACATTTATATACAAGCTAATGGGTCATTTCCTAGTGATGAATCATCTTGTAATGTTGTCATGATAGATAGTGGCATTCGGTTGACGTATGTGGATCCTGCCGGTCCATTGAATAACATTAATTGCGTGTCACTTGCCGATCTACTACAGGTAATATTGGAATCATTAGGACGGCCATTGATTATTTACGCTTCTAAATTTGTAGGGAAATATCGAGCAAATGCTGCAATTGAACTATTTGATTGATTTGGACTTTTTCTACCGTCATCTGAATGATAACTCTCGTAAGAATGCCAAGATCACCTTGGTGCATGGTCATCGTGATGATCATCGCTGGTCGAATGTCGATGTAGGACATCTCATTGCAATAGAGTACGTTGAAAGTACCGAATTTAACATTGTAATCTAGCTTCGTGATGGTCGCTTGCAAGTGATTACACCTAAACTTCCGATTCAATATGGTAAATACAATTAACGATCTTGTAGCGGGATTATACATTTGATACCATTCATTTACCATTAATGTACTGACATTGCTACTACTAGGAACACATCATACAAAGGTAATGATATTATTTACAAATGGTACCGCTTAATGGGATAATTGATGATTTCATTACTACAAATGAATAGGCTATGTTTATCATTTACACGGATGGTACTGCGTTGTTCCATGTACATACGGCGAATCTTATTCCTAAAGATTGGGCGTAAGTCATTATACCTTATTAATATATAACTAGAAAATAATCATTTAGCATAATTTAACAATGGTGATATAGGCTTAAAACACAAGCAGTATGGTCTTCCCCGGTATTGGTGAAGAAGAAGAAAGAGACGACGACGACGGATAAGTTGCACAAATCTACATGCACTTTCGAGCAAGACTTGCTTGATTACTTGGCAAGTTACGGTGAAGATCTTGCCAATTGGCGTAAGATTATTGCACAGTATGATTTCTGTTCAGTCAAGGTGAACGCTATTACATGCATGCTTATTATTATCGTTATTATTATTATTATTGCTAACATTACGAATATTGCCAAGAATAGGCTAAACTAATTGCTTCCGTCCCGGGATATCATCAAGGTAGACAACTAGATCGATGGGGACATATGCAACTACGTGCAGCATTGGCAGATTGCGTAACGCCACGAGAATCCAGCGAATCCTACTTAGTGGCACAGGTGAGCGATAGTCTAGTTTGTCATCTCTACGAAATTAACAATTGATTACTAGTTTTCCAGTATCGGTTCATTGGGTGCGCAGCCATCGTGGCTAATTGATGAATTTGGGCGTAGTCTATCGGCACAACGAGCAAATAGTAGCTCGAGGAGTAAAGAAGCGAGCGAGGCACTACCATTAAAATTGATATACCCTACTTGTCAACAAGTGGAAACAAGGTAACTCGCGATTATTAGATCTATTATATCGTTGGAATTAGGACACTAACCATTGTACAATGCTTCGTTAGCTTTGAAGGGATAGAGGCAGGCTATAGTCTACCATTTGACGGTAAGAATTACGCCGCACAGAAACACTATATGGACCCGCTTTTGTGCCGATGGACGGCAGCCAACACAGGACGTGATATGGCCATGCCTCATATCAAGGTAACGGCATGCTTGTAAGTAGATTCAACCTTCCTAATATTGCTGGTAGACTTATACACGTGTGTCGACGGACGAGCAACAATCGGATGGCGCAACTTCTCTTGACTGGTTCCTGCTGACTAGCGCGAATCTATCGAAAGCGGCATGGGGCCAACTTCAAAAGAAGTATAGTCAGCTTATGATACGCTCCTACGAATTGGGCATTCTAATTGCTCCTTCATTCTACGAGGTTTGTCAACTATGATGCTATACTGTTTATCATTAGCTAATTGCGAATGTCGTACGTGTAGGAGAATAATACATCTGTCATACTATATCCATTCGATAAGCATCAGCAAGCGAGTAAAGAAAATACTCACCGGGTTAATCGTATGGTCACCATACCATTACCATATGATTTACCGGTAGTGCCATATGACAAGGATCTCGGTGACGTTTGCTGGACGTGGGATCGTATTCGTTAGCGTGAAAGTAATAAATTAAATTATGAACGACACACGTATATATTAGAATAAAATAATGGATATGCCACTATTCTATTGTATTTCGTTAACTATATTACATATACTGAATTGCAACCAGTATACTAGTAGTAATTTTATTAATGCAAATCTCTAATATATGTACTGAGTAAAACTTACTAATAGCTATGCAATCAACTGTCAAAGATGACATGCAAGTCATGATAAGATTAGCGAGTGAGACAAGCACCGGCAAAGGCCAGCAAGTCAGATGCTACAAACTGATGACACTGTATCCCTAGGGAAGTAGCGAGGCTGCGTTTCATTCCGCGATGATTGGTTACATTCGATATGTCCGCTTTGCTAGTGAATAACATGCACATGACATTAGCTAGTACAGCAGAGTGACAACGATGTTGTTGTTGCTGTTGTTGTTGATGGTGATGATTACGATGCTAACGATGAAATACCAATGAATGATGGTGTCCTTGAAAAGCATTACAACTGATGCAGAGGTACAGAACACGCGTATCCATACACATGTACAGCAACAGACAGACAGACAGACAGACAGACAGACAGACAGACAAGCAGACAAGCAGACAAGCAGACGGACAGATAAGCAAGATAGACATAAAGATAAGTAGACGGACGAACACACGTACATAGTTGCAATGGTACCGCATCCATTCACCGGTTAACATGCGCACGCGTATGTATGTGTATATGTGCGTATGTGTGTGTATGTGTGTGCCTTAGACGTTTGCCGAATTCTCGAACGTAATCTAGGCACGAATCAGCGTGCAATAGACAGAGACGGTGCACATCGTTTTACTTACCAAATTGGATGATTCGGCTTAATCTATTCTCCATGAGGACACAAACCAGTTGGATGAATGTCTGGCTAGCTGGTGAGCTGAAACAACCATAACCGAATTAGCAATAAGGGGAAATGTGAGAGAGTGAGAGGGAGAGTGAGAGGGGAATAGCTTGTACGCATCATAACATCTAGACTATAGACGGTGAAATATAGTAGATTAGATGTGATTACCTTTATTTGTATTATAGTGCGTTGTTTTTTGTACACCAAAAGCACACTGTATCATTAGATCGCTGTATTATTATCACATAATTTACCGTTGATTATAGTGATAATCCTAAGATTCGCGGTGTGCGCTTTCGCACAGACGCTGCACTGATTCGACCCGTTGTTGCAGGAATTGTGTTTGGATTTTCCAGTCAAATAACCGGTTATGCTTAATTATGACGATTTATGTAAAGGACGAATGCAAGTCGTTTCGCTTCTATTTCTTGTTTGAGCACAAAGGCAATTCAGCGATTGCATGGCACATGCCCGTCAATTAACGCCGCCTACTGGTTGAATAATAATAGCAACATTGATAGGAACGATGATAACGATGATGATAATACAATGAGCGGGTTTACTAGGGTTTATATGCAGCAAGGCAAAAAAAATCAAACTCGCGTTTCGTCTCGTATACCATGCAGATACGAATGTCTGCATGCCTCATTAAAGCGATAGAAACAAGCAAGCAAGCAAGAAAGCAATGCCATGCTATTCAACGCGCATACGACTTGAATATACTATACATGATGAATGGTGCGGATATGGCTGCGGCGCAAGGCATTATTCGTCTTGGTTAAGACTGCAACATCATGTGCGGACGCACGCGCCATACTCGTGTTTGCATGCATAATCAATGGACCTTGCTGGGAGGATTAAACTCTGATTATCCGACGAACATTAGCGTTTGACTATCTACGATTTCCGTATGAAGCGACTACTTGGAATTTGTTCATTCATTCATTCATTTATTCGCATGTACTACGATCGTTGCATCATTATTTCTCCTCTTCTTCTTGACTTGTATCCGCATGGTTCTTCTTATGTAGAGGTATGCGAGAGAATGAAAAAAGATATCCCGTTCCCCTTATTTCACTCGCCTTACAAAGAATGCTATACTAGAAGCGCTGCTTATTCAATACTTGTATTTGATATCTAAATTTGTATATGCTGCATTAGCAGTCCTTCATCGGCGCATAGGATGATCTACTATAATGACTATTGCTGTTTCCGTTTGAAAGCTGCAACTCAAACGGTCCAATAACTCGACTCAAATGGAAGAACAAGTCGTAACACATCTCCGAGGCCTCTTTGCATACTTACTTACAGCCCGTCAACCTTTCGTGTTTCTCTCTTCTCTACTGCGTGCATGGTCAAACAAGTCATGTCTACAAATGGCTATTCTCTTGGCTAAATGACATGCTGCTCATTATTCGTGCTGTCATCGCGTTTAGCGTAGTAAATGTCATCATAGGTGTCACATCGATCCCCGAGTAGGCAAGATGGGCATGAATCAATTCTGTAGATGTGTCGTACAGATAGCGGTATCCTCACAATTGTCATTGTTTGCACTATCATGCAAATGGATGCTTTCACTTGACACTGATCGGCGCGCCTTTCCCAAAATCTGCAAAAGCACAAGCACAAGCAAGTAACGGAAACAACGCCGGTGATAATGCTCTACTGGCTTTCCCCCCTGCCTATTTCATTCCTATGGTCTACACGTGCCTTATCCGTTACAGTGCTCATTATTGTTGTTATTATCATCATTAGTTCTTCGAGAAGTCGGAATTAATGTTAACGGAGAAATACCACATTTCACCATCTGATGTCATGTCTGTACCACGACTATTAAGCAACAAGTACCACGTCTAGACTTCTTGCACGCTACTTGGATACAAGGAAGTTCGCGACAATGTTCTGCCATCGCATGCTACTTGACCAAAAGCGTGTAATGGCAATTAAAATAAACACTGCATGATCCTCGTATGTACGGGTGTCTCCGTATGTGCGTGTATATGTGTATATGTGTGTATGTATGTGTGTATGTGTGCGCGTGTATACAACCGCACCCATGTAGTTCCATAAGCATTAACTGCGCGAACCCCCGATCTGCTAATCTTCATCAATCGTTGTACAGTTCACTCCGGGTAAGCGTTCCACCTTTGCGAATGCACATGTGTGTTTTGCGTTGGTCGTTTTTTCTTTCGCCAGACATGTATGTGGCCGCGAATACATTCACACAGTTTAATTTCATGGACAAGTGACTGATGATGGGCATATGAGCTGCACAAGTGCCTACAGAGACATACGCACACGCGCACACACACATATATGCACATAGCCGTTCATATACATTCACATTGGCGACATACGGTCAAGTATGGGTTTCTGTACATGAAAGCGAGTCCCTCGCAAAGCATCATCTTCATGCTAGTTACCGCGCCTTCCATCGCTGGGTAAACGTCGACGGGTTTACTTACGGCTATTCTCGATTGTAAGGGTGGTGCGCGCACGTCCCCACATTAGTACGCTTATCGTCGTCTTCCTCTTCCTCTTCTTCTTCTTCTTTCCTCTTCCTCGCTTTATCTTCATTTCTCCTTTTCATCATTTCAACAACTCTATTCTCCACGTTTAATTCATTTACAATTTCTTTCGTTTCCTTCAATTATCTCCTCGTCTGTCTCCATCTATTTATCAATCTATCTATCATCTATCTATCTCTATCCATCTATCTTTCCCTGTCTCTATCATCATCTTCTCTTTCTGTTCAATTCCTATATTGCTACACTGTTATATACATGCGCGTGTTTAGTATACGACAAGTGAACCTAACTGGGAGTAAATAAACTACTTGGCAAAATATTACTTTGCTAATATATATATTGCCCGGTATTAAGAAGCTTATCGTAGCTATACCTTGTACATGCACCTGCAACTTACCCTATTCCAGTCACCGAGTTTCTTCTTTTATCTTAAAGTCTTTGGCCGAATCTATTACGCCGCTTGTTACATAGACTATAGTATAGGCTAGTTTTATTTCTGCTTCAACAATACAAAACAACAAAAAACAACAAGAACCACTCTCTATTCTATCGTCGTTTACCGTATTGCGTTCCTTCTCTAATAATCGTCTTTCTGGCCTGTTCGTTTTATCCGCCCCTCTCACTGCTGGTACCCCATCATCAACCTACAGTCGTTCTACCCGTATTCCACTCGTTTACTCTTACTTACATGATCATCGTACATCACGTACTATTAATCCGACGCAACAGATAGTGTATAAAACGAGACCAATATCGTCAATAATCATCGGGTAAGTAGCTGTGTAAAGGTGTAAACGCACAACAATGCAATAGATAGAATGAATGATTGCTATATAAATTTCCGCAAACAATCAAAAAGTATCTTCTCTACCTATCAACAACTCGTGCGTGCGTGCGTGCGTATGTGTGCGTATGTGTGTGTGTAGGCGTATACTCGATACAACGGCATCCTCTTTGTTCTCCTTCATTGCTCGTGTGGATTGAACGTGAAAAAGCAATACAACTACAATAGCAACACGAAGAATGGTATCCTATTATCGTGGTGCCATGTTCAATGAGTACCGGTTAATATACTGGTTTACTCCTATGCTATAATTACTTTTTTGTTGCACCTGTAACGGTATTAGCAATCGGTATAGTTCCCATTTTAATTTTGTCCATGCCATTCGCATGATTTCCTACCATTTCTACGCCTTATGTTTCAGTACAACGCTGCACAATTGTACTGGCATGGAAAATGCCTACTTGTTTAGTTTTCCCTTAAACGTGCTCCATTGTCGTGTATACATCGTAATGCGTATATATTGGTATGCGCGAACATGCTATCTCTAAACGTATACACGAATACGAATACGAATACGAACACATTCGATTTTACCGAGGTCAACTCGCAGTCATGGCTAGAGTAGCCGAACCATTTCCCAATGCCTAGAGCTAAATTACAGATTAGAATATCGTGGTTCGTCACAATATTGATCTGACCACGAAATGGTGGTTTGTCGTTTTTTCTTTCTTTCCATCTATCTAAAAAGAGGCGAACTTTTTGTTGTCATCCATCTACCGCCATCTCCATTTGTATTGTGTAAATCGTGGCTTAAAGCGGTTCATTTTTGGCCGGCTTACCTTATTTTCCTTGGTTAGTTCATCGTTGCTTGACAGTCACGTAGAACCGACACCTACGTCTACAGTGCTTATGGCCCGGTTAACTTGACGTTGCCCTACATAATGCTAAAATGACAAGGTAGCTTTGTACGCATTCAGTATTGCTGCTGCTGCAGTAGGAATCTAGCTACTCTGCACTTAAGTTTATTATACTCGAATGTTATTTTCCTAATCCGGACAATATGATTACTGCTCAGTTAGCATCTCGTTCGCTTTTTCCTCATTGCCCCGTGGTCCCCAAAAACACGTGTAGATTGGGCACGTGTACGCTTCCTGTTTCTCTACCTTCTGTAATGTAGTAGATGCAGCCGTTTCGCTCGCTCAGTTCTGATGGCTGAAGTAACAGCGAAATGAATTACCAAATTTGCTGCGAGCAATGATTTCTACTCGTCCTATTCCGTCGATCACGCGTCACAGCGAACGTTCTTCTCTCACTGCCATAGCTGCAGCTGGCGGCATCCAGCAGCATTTGGCGAGTTTTATTTTATTTTTTACTTCTTGCAGCTAAACGACAGCTGCGCCCCAATGCATATACAGCTCTCATGCTTGCACGATCGGATTACTCCGCTTACATTATGGTGGGCTTGACACTACAGAGTGACTCGAATTGCCGGAAGAGTCTAGATTTCCTGTATTCCTGGCGAGCTTCGATTATCACTTGCTGCGATAAAAAAACTCCTCAGTGTCACATTTTCCTTGCCCGTGCCGCACACATCATAGGCAGCTGAAGCGCTGTCAGCGAATGTGATGGCCTTTTTTGTACACCCATCTGTTTAGTCTTATCCGTAAGGATATCCTTACGGGTCAACTTCATCGCCCTTACTACACACAACCAGTTCCAACATTGGCTTCACGATGTTGCTACTACCACGGTTGCTGCTGTTGCTATTGATGTTTCTACTGTTACTATCGATATATCGATGTTAAACATGCTTTCTCTCTTCTACCTCTCCTATCTCCTCTTTCCTATCTCTCTCTCTCTCTCTCTCTCTCTCTATTCCCCGTTGCTGGCCATTACTTACCTGGACTTCTACTTGTTGTTGTTGTCGTTATCGTTGGTGACTTCACACCCAAGTGCTTGTGCTTGAGTACCCCTCATACCCGTTTCTTCATTTCTGCACGCCAGTTCCTTATAAACTCGTCTCCGCATTCTTCTTGCCTTCCTATCTCGAATCATCCTTCCACTTACCTTCTTCACATCTAGCTCTTGCCCTTCATTGTCAGTCTTTTTGCTTAATAATATTGCTCCGTCGCTACTCTTTCAGCAACTATTATCGTTAGTTTGCAAGTGCTGGTCATCGTAGTTTACGGTTGCACATCCTCGACTATCTTCATCATTTTTATTTTCATTTTCCTCCTCCTCTTAAGTCAACATCGTATTCCAATAGTTTTTGTTCGTCCATTGATCGCGCGACACCCTTGCCAACATCATTATCATTTTTGAGACTTTTAGGTAGGTGGTTCCTGAAACCGCATACTTGGCATTCTTGATACTGCTGATTTCCAATTTTTTTATCTTCCCCCTTTCTCCGATATAACTCAGTTCAGTATTTTCCTTGTCATAAAGTGGGGTTTTTTTCTTTGTCACTTTGACTGCATACTATTGCTACTATCACAGTTATTGCTATTGCTACTACTACTACTACTACTACTACTACTATTGATTATATCCATCGAATGAGGTTCGTATCTGTGTATGTGTGTGCACTCTGAACCATTCATCTTGATCGTCTCATTATTTGCTTTATTGAAAGACGCGAGCGTTGTAACATTTAAAGCATGGATTTCAGGTATGCCATTTAGTTGGCGCACATGCTAGCCAACCCTCTCCAAGGAGGCAGCGGGCAATTGAAATGCGTAGAATACGCCGTATATCGGCTTTTAAGGCCATTGCGTTCGGATCAAATTCATTCGTTCATTCGTTCATTCTTCTCTATCAAATGTCCTCCTTGTAATAACAAGTATCACAATGGCAATGGATAGTTAATTCACTTTTGACATGAATGTACCTACACTATAATCGTATTTCTCAAGGAAAATTCCAACATCTTCATCTTGTGAAGCATCATCGTATCGATCTGTTCCCTTGACATTCAGTCTAATCTGGTTAGTATTGTTGCCATCACTATGATGGAAATCCAGATGGTCTGCGCACCTTTCAATGCCGCAGTCTACGCATGACTTTGCTATCTCACTGCAATACTTCCGCATGTTAGCGGTATCACTGCACGCATGCGTTTGATTACCCGCCGTTGTAAGCGTGATGATATATTTCACTTGGCAAAGGCGAGAATAGACCACATCGTTGCATGTGCCTCCTTGGACTCCTCTATAGTGTTCCCCGTTCATTGGCTTGCAAAAATGACGATTTTCCTTACTTATTTCGAATGCATGATATCTTGAATAGCGGCAGCCATTACCTCAGAAGTATGCAAGTCAAAGGTTGCCACTTCTCTTTTTGTTAATGGTGTCTTGGCCTTCTATTCACCCGAAGTGCCACTAGCATTTGCTTGTTTCAATTCCGGGTTAATTTGGCGTGCTCGTTGAAACATAAGATAACAATTGGATACGGGCCTCTTTTGTGAAAACGGGGTTTGCTTGATTGCTAGCTTGCTTGTTCATTTAGTTTCATTTGCGCATGGATGTCTAGATACAACCGGCGCTAGTCAAAGTTCTCCCAGTAACGACAGTTGCAATTATATCAATTGATAACTCCATATATCGATCGTCTTGCTTGCAATTGCATGTGTCACACCGAACATGGTCCACATGCCTATCTGTACAACCACGCCTAAGCTTGACTTGCCCGCTCGATCACACTTGTCAACCAATTTCGGGGACACCAGCAATGTGACCAAGCGAGCGAGCGAGAGAGAGAGAGAGAGAGAGAGAGCATATGCCTTCCTCACTCACATATCATGGCACCTATTATCATGTTGCTATTTGAACCTCAGAGGGCATAGGCGGAAACCCGATATTTAAAATCACTTTCCATGGTGATCTATAAGAGGCAAATTGGTTAGCAAATCCAAAATGCTTAATTGCGTTTCGCCTCTCTCCTTCCTGAATAATAATCATTGTTTTGTCATATACCTCGTTGTCTTTCTCTCTCTCTTTTCCACTTGCTACACATCTGTTTTGTTGGATATTATACATATATATATATATATATATTACTTCTACGCGCGCGTATTCACATAGTGTTTGCGTATAGCGGTTATTTGGTAGAGATACTTGAACGAAACGTGCGTATCCATGATCACTATTATTATTATTCCATGATGGTTATGCTATATCGTTTACTTGCTGACGAACTAGCCAGTCAATTGCTTCGCTAGCTAACTTTACTAACATTATTGTTCTATCGAATATCTAGGTACTCGTCAAGGCTTTTGTTTCCCTTCCTCCCTACCTATCTACCTATCTACCCACCTATTTACCTGTTGGTAGCTGTCTTTCCGTACACGTTCACTTACAATAGCTGTTGGCTCAATTCACTAAGAGTGGTAAGTTTAATGACGTAAAAGCAGTCAACTGCCAAGGTAGAAATGCGGACACTTTTATCCCGCTTATAGTGCAAATATTTGATTATTCCACGAAGAAGCAACCTAGTGTTCGCATTGATTTACTATGATATTACTATTATGATATTACTACTGTTATGATTACGATTATTTTCATTTTAATTTGGTCGAGTCGTATGCATCAAACTGTTCATTCATTCCATTCAACTATTGTTGATATGCTTGCGTAATCCTGCACCTTCCTCGGAATACTCCTCTTGTTTATCCTTGTACCGTCATGGTTTGCTACATTTCCCGGTTGCTGGTTTGTTGCCATGACACAATCTTTAATTCGCACTCTACACTTTGTTGTAACATAGCCACATGACCACTGGTGCGATAATTGTGCGCTAGTAATAACAGAGAGGAAGAAAAGAAACAGCTATACACTCCCCTTTCAAGCGTTAATTACCTTGAGTTACATCTTGACTCCCCGGCCTTGAGATGTAAAACAGTATACCAAATTGAAACTACGTGCAATCTCATTGATACATTTCTATTAACACTGTTTCATCGATATGTCATCGGTGCTCGAGGAGTAAGAAATTACTCGATGAATCCTGCTTTGACTTACGATCAATGTGATCATGTGCCAACCATGCCTTGTTTGCCAAGTAGCATTAGCTATACGATGCTAGATGGTTAACAGGCACGTTTCAAGATTATTTATGCGTACATCTCGAGCAACCTCCTTTTCCTTTATACGCAAAACCCCCTGCTACCCTGACATTGTTTTGTACCCCATTGCCATGGATTATGCACAGGAGCGCCAACTAACTTCTTAGCATGCATTTGCAGTCCCATCGAGCTTACCTACCTTGACTGCTAGCGTGCCGTGCCAAGTTTTATCGTGGCTTTAGCGTGCTATTAATCTATCCATCTATACCTATCTATATATGTATGCGTGCCTGTGCAATACTGAGCATTTTATCCATTGGCCATAGCGTATGAATTACTCTATTGCTATTCTAGTTGACCCTCGCCACTACATCGGTAGTATCGTGCAGTTGAAGTTTATTGTATCCTTCTTTTTCTTTTTGTTTCAATAACTCGGTATGTATAGTCATTAAGGTTAAGAAAACGAGAGAGCTCCTCGTTTTGTTTGCGGTTTGAATGGCGTTGTTTAGTTTTGTTTCACAATTAGCTGCATTGCTCGCTTACCTGTCATCTTTGTCTCATACTTTGTATCAATTTTCGTTATGTTTTCACTGCACGCCTTGTCCCCTCATGCTTGCATAACGCTATAGCTAATTCTATATCGTGTATCGTATATATCTACATATATATAGAGAGACGCTCCAACACCCTATTTCCCCCTCTCCCAGCTATCGTCCAATTTGTCAACGTCTCCGCACGGATTTTCGTGCTCCTCTCATTTAATTTTGTTTTTTTCTTACCTTAATACCGTATTGTGTAAGTAGTATCTGACATACCATGTACAACTCGATTGGCGAGCACATCAACAATAATACTTTAACGATCGTTGATGCATGCTATACCACGTATGCTTTTTATGCTAATAGGATGGTGTCCCTTTTTACCATATCATATGCATGCATACGTACATTTGTTTATCATTCCACGCTTATCCTATTCTTGAGTGGTGTTATACTTTGATGTTTATCCATTTATCGCTTCAATAAGCATTAGCATTAAAGTATGTTGTATATCTTTGCTAATTACAATGTAATATATATACATATATATAGGCAACTTTTGACCGACTATACCTCTCACAGGAATTACAGTTACCTTAGTCAATTATTAGCTTGCATCGTGCTGTGCTTCGGTGGAACTTTACTTGCTCTTAGCTTGAACCAGTTCATTCTTTTGCTACCCATTATCTTTGGCCCGTGTTTCCTAGATAATTAGTCCAGTTAATTTCGATCGACTTGTTTCAAGGTTAGTTAGGGTTGTTCAGCCATTGCCAAGGCAGTCGGCCTGTCAAAGTACACAAACGCACACACACGCTAAACCTGTTTTCATCCTGCTATACAGATGCACGCTACTCATAGTCAATTTACCGAAGAAGCCAAGTCCTGGCCGCGCTCCTCCTGTCAGGATGCCATTCCCTCGAACCAGCATAATAGCGTCATGAGCATGCCTATTGAGTCGAGAGGATGTCTACGTACTAGACTACCGTCATTGCCATCTCTACTCGGTCGACCAGAGACTGAGGGTAATACGGTAGGACTTGCGTCTAATTGTGATGTCACTAGTTCTTCCGCACCTTCCTCCTTCTCTAATGGAGCGATGAAGGCATCGGATCAATTTGCTAATTATCACCAACAACAACAACAACAACAACAGCAACATCATTATGAGGGACGAGAGCAGAATACTAATCGCAACAATATTAGTAGTCATAGCGTACCTACATCATCGATTAGAATTTCCGAACTATTGTCTTCACCATCTCCATTGAATAGTAGCAATAGACCCTATACAGATTCAACTCCTTTCTCGCCAGTCTCGCCCAACCAGTTTGGCCAACAAGATGACGCTGCTATATTGACTGAATCACCAACCGTGCCATCGAGTCAGTATGAATTTCCATCGGCTCATCATCATCATCCCCACCATGATCACCATGATCATCGTCATCCTCACAACTATCGTACAGTCAGCGCGACAGAGGAATTAGACAGAATGGCATTTGGCCGGTCTACATCACCTCAATCCACTGGTAGACATCCGACGCAGCAGCCATATCATTGTACATCATTAACATCATCGTCGACATCATCGCCACCGATGCCATCGACATCTTCATTGCCTTCCTCTTCCTCCCCATCCCCCTATGTTAATACTTATTCCTATAAGAAGCGTCCCCTTCCTTATCCAGTATTGCCAGACCATCGCTTACATGCTGTACCTCATGGCACCTCCTTTCCTCCGGTAGTTGATTCGCAATTTACTCGTCTGGCACATGTACCCGGTAGACCAATGGAATCAGCACCGCTCCATCCTAAAGGTAAGCATTAGATGTAATATGTATATATTTTTCATTTGATCACAGTATTAATGACATGATATTTGGATGATGATGATGATTATTGCTATTGCTATTTTAACAACAAATCAATTAGTAGATGGTGGTAACGCAATGTCTAGACTGCCATATGGGATTCGAAACCCATAGTGTCATCGTTCTGTAGACGTGAGACAGTGCCACAATTACCATTACCATTGAATAACGAGAAAGACGTAGTCAATCGACCGTACGGGACTTCCATTAGTCATTATGAAACATCTCGTGAACACACGTCTATCAACCAAGCCTACGATACTTATCGGCATCAACGTTCATCGTCATACTCGTATCAGGAGGGCGGTCAATTACGCGAGTCTACCCAGCATTATCGTCGTGGTCCAATGGACTATAGTCAAGTGACACCACCGGCAGATGTTGTTTATTACGATATGCCTCCTCAAGATCGTACCTCCAATAAGAATGGTATGTATCATCATCATCATCATCATGTTTGTTGATCGAATCCTATGCATCATCAATCCATTTTTGCTAACATGACCATTTCCATTAATATGATTGTATACAGGAACATTACCTGAACCAATGAGGTATAAGCAGCCCGTCATCGATCCCGCTTACTCGATGCCTAGCGGGACTGCCGTGCATGGCAATTCATTTCAAAGAGGCTACACCTTCTCGCCGTATGACCCGAGTGCTCATACACCGAGCTATATGAATGGCTCGCTGAAGAAGAATATGTCACCGGTGTCCACGCATACGAACGGTACGACAGACTCACAGCAAATGTCGAAATTCCACGAGCCTACCATCATTCGTCGTGCTCATCCAAGGCACGATGAATTGGCACGCAAACGGGATACTGGTCGTAAATGGTAAGTGACCGATGACAAGCGATAACGTCATTGCTATAAAGATACTTATCAACTTTCTATATTCCCGTTCAATCTACAGGTTACTTGACAATTTCGAACCAGCTCCACCACGTTTCTCCATTCAGCGTCGTACATTGCACAAGTACTATATTCAATACGCGGAACGTGTAGATCCAGAGGGCGAATTACTTGATTTGGCCAATTTTGGCCGTCTCGTTGTAAGTACGTTCCCGGGCATTCGTTCTCGTCGTCTTGGACAACGACGCATGTCAACGTAAGTAGAGAGACTTGTACCTATTGTATTTCTGTCATTGTCGCATGTGTACTGACAAGTATTCCTATCCTTGTTAGTTATTCCTATATTGGTATTCATCCCAAGGAGGGATCTTATCTACTCAACAATGTTGATGTCATTGTACGTGATGATCCAAAATACAATGGTAATCGGTAAGTACAGATAGACAAATAAGACAAATAAGACAAACAAGACAACAGCAACAATAGATGTCTGCTGTTATTGCATTGTTCGTATACTTACCAATGGTGATTTATTACACACACACATATATATATAGGGTCACTGCGAAAAAAGGTCGTCCTCAAACGGAAGCACAACGAGTAGCGCAACAACGTCGTCGATCTCGTTTCACCACATCCACACGAGCTGCTACGGTCAATACCACGACGATGACTACCGATAACCCTACTAAGACGGATCTCACGCATCATTCGATGATGATAAATGACGACGGTCTTCATCGAGACTTGCTTGGTAGCTCGTCGTCCCCGCAGCCAGAGAGTGTGGCTCATTCTCATGCATCTGACACCTATCACGATTCCCATAGTGATGGCAGTGATTCCACGGAGGAAACATGCGACTCTGTCTACACGTCCAGAATGTTAACGGACGATGAGTCCAACCATGATCATAGAATTCGTACACAATCATTTAGTCCATTGACTGTACTCTCTCCGGAATCTATTGATCTATCTGGTCATCCCCATTCTCATCATCATCCAGCCGATAAACCTATTTTGCAGTAATATTGATGTGATCTTATGATAGTAGTTTTTTATTCATTCATATTACTACAACACAAATGATATTCTACTTTGTATTGCATATTTCGATAGTAATATATCGACTATTGGTATATCATCATCATCTTTATTCCTCTTCTCCCCTTCTCTATGATCATCATCATCATCGTCACTAGTAGCATCTACACTATGAGTGCATGGTGTACAACTCTACAAATAGGGCCATATAATCAATATTCAGTACCTGCTTTACTTCTTGACTGAAAGTAATTAAACAAGTCTCGTAAGGTCATGTATGGTCTACCAAGAGGTATATCATCATAGTTGCCATTTCCATTACATTACATTTGATAGTTGATTGTTACTTCTCTCTAGTACAACATCTATCTCTCGTTCCTTTTCTCCATCATCATCATCATCATCATCATCATCATCATCAGCAACATTCATATTATCTTTGCATCTTCAATAGCATTATTTTGCACACATGCACATGCCTGTCCTTTTTCAAGTAGAAGAATATCATTGCTTCAATGGAATGATTACTTTTACTCGTTCATTTTAACTTGCCTTTGCCTCTTCATTTTCAATATCATTCATTCATTCATTCATTCATTCAACCTTTCCTATCCTCTATTCCTCGGACTATCGTAATTTATTCATTGATTGATCGTGTAACACAATTCTAGATTCTCGGAATAGTTACATTTGATATTCAATCACATATCTATCCTTTATCCATGTCGCGCTTTCCCTTTCCTCTTCTCTTCTCTTCCCTTTCCTCTCCTTCACTCGCTCGCTCGTCCGTTCATTTCTCGCCTGTGTGATTTTGTGTGCATCAAATTAGCGACCTTCATGTCCATCACTCTTATTTCTCTGTTGACGCGTTCTACTACTGCGTTTTACTGCCTCTACTACGGCTATGCTAGGATTTGCAGTGTCCCATTACTCTATATTATTTTATTATTCAGTATTTTTGACTTTCATCATCTTCATCATCATCTTCACCTTCACCATTATCATCTTCATCATCCTTCGCCATTGATTACATTTGCAAAAAGAATGATTACGAATTTTGCTCGTCTTTTTGTACGAACAATCCTTATCGCTGTCATTATCACTTATTACTAGTGGCATCATTAGCATTATCAATTTTTTTCACGGTCACTGCTTGCATGAACGCATTATTTTATAGCTGATTTTTTTTGTTAATAATCATCAATTTTTTATGTATGTAAACTTATAAATTCTGTCGTTTAGGCTGGCAAGTTCAGCATATCATCACTATGTGTTATTATTGTTCATAATGTCTTAGTGCTAATATTGATTTACTGTAAAATGGAGACATTGACTATTTGTTATATCAAAATCGAAAAAAATAGTTCGTATGCATATGGTATATCAGTGTATATATGAGAGCGAGCGAGTGAGTGAGTGAGTGACAAACTAAATAGAAATTACACTCGTCGTGATGGTTATCGAGTTTCTCGTAAAACAAACGTGCAACAATAAGCACATTAGTCACTTCACATTACTTATTTAAGATTCTTAATGGGAGGAGAGGTAAAGTCAATGAAGAAACCCACTGCCACGATACTTAATAGAACAAGAGGAATTAGGACTGCACACAGACAACAAAGGGAAATGGAACATTTGGGGCAGCAAGGGAAAGGATGCCAGCTTCGTTCAAATGTCGATATCCCTTTCTGTGGTTGTTTACTATTGTAAGGATACGCAGACATACTTGCATTATTGTTACTACTAGGTTGAGCAGTTATCGGCGCCTTGGATGCCAATGTGTAAGGTGAGTTCGGCATGGTAGCCGGTGTAAACGTAGTCGATGAAGATAGTGACGGTGCATTGGACACCGGTGATAGAATGGATTCTCTTGGTGTGTGCATCATACTTTGGTGATGATAATGATGCTGATTATGATGATGATGCTGATTATGATGATGCATAGGATGAGCCATGGGAGATGGTGGTGATTTATAATAATAGGATGAGGTAGCCGATGTCGGTGGACGTTCGTAATAGCCAGTTGATATGTGTGACATGTACTGCGAGGTATGATTTGATCTAGTCGGTGGTGGCGTGTTCATTCGTTGATGTTCGTAATACGTCATGGGTGGATTATGATGATATGTCGACACTGGTGGACGCATGCTAGCATAAGACATAGGATGAGCATCATGTCTAGTAGGAGGTGCGTAGACATTACTATTTGTATTGTTGTTGTTGTTGTTACTATTGTTGTTATGCTGCTGTTGATGGAAAACATAACTAGCATGTGATGATGGATGTTGCATCGATTGATTCATGGAGGTACTCGTTTCCACCGCATCATGATACTTGTATTCCATAGATGGCTGCTGATAAACTGGTGTATTGGAGGCATGCCCACCAGAATGATGCAACGTGGAGACATCTGAACAATTCTCGGTGACGGCGAGTGTCTCCTCCGAGGCAGATGTCTTCAAATTGGTTGATAACTTGGCCAGAGTGGCGTTATCTGGCTGAATTTCACTTGACATTTAAATAAAGATGATAATTATAATAGTAAATGTAATAGTAATAGTAATAATACTGCCGTGTTTGTTAATGACAAAAAGAAGAATCTATACGCAATATTTCGTGTAGCATAGATATATATATTTAATAACGATGCAAAAGACTCTGATTGATTATCGTAATCGTTGTCATTGACGTTATTGAAAGATGGATATACTAAATGGATAGAATAATGTTAATAACGACTAGGAAGGAAAAGAAGGAGGAGAAAGGAGGAGAAAGAAGAGGGACGCGTTCAGAAAGAGTGGTCCTCTATTTGTAGTAAGAAAAGTAAAAAAAAGTAAAAATATCCCTCCTAAATACATGTCCTAAAACGACTGATTAGCGCTAGACGACTGGCCGTGTAAACGCTGGCTCCGATCTATTTTGTTTTGGGTTCTTGCCACGTGCATCATTTACAGCCAATGACGAGGTTAAATGGTAATAAGACAGCATGGCTCAATTGCGGTATACCAAAAACATCATGTCCGAACGTTGATTTACCATTTTTATATTCGCATTTTGTCATTGCGTCGTTTTACTATTATTATCGTAATAGAATCACTACATGCATAACAAGTATGTAACAAGAACAAGAGCAAGAACAAGAACAAGAACAAAGAGATGATGTTGTACTACGCACATGAAGCTAACTCCTTTAATCACCTGATATCACGTCCTATTCACGTGTTCTACGAGCATGCCATGCCATCTGATGGCTTTATTGATGTTTACAGCTATTGCAAAGAATAAATAAATAAAGATTGTATATAGCAATACGAGTATTGTTATTCTCTTGTGTCTGTGTTTATTATTCATTTCAACGTTCTACTTTCTCTTTATCGATCGATTGATTTACTGATTCATGAAAACTATGCAAGAAGATATACAATTTAACGGGTATCTCTGCACGGAATTGGTATCACCATTGAACAAACATGAAATACCAGTCAATACTAGGACCGATGAGGTGAATAACACTGGCGATTCCAATCCAAACAGTTATCAGCACATTCCATCCGTGTTAATGACACCGACGGAATTGGCACTATGGCAGCTGGAGAAGACCGTGCCGGAATATAACGGGTATACCACACTACTATTATGGCTTGATGGCCAAGTTAGCGCTGCAGTTATCGCGAGTCAAATGGATATAATATGTCGTGCAGAGCCACGTTTACGCCAAATTCCTATTGCCCAAGTAGGTAATACAACACGGAAGCAAGGCTGTACCTGCCAGGAGGGAGAGCTGAACGGATGGCATGCATCTAATTTGGCACATTGGGTTGACGTTCATCATCGACACTTGTCAACATCAATGAATGTTAATGCTGCTGCTACTACGGTATTGGCGTGGTGTCCTAGCGATAACATAGAAGAACGATGGCTCTTGTTGCCGGCGCCATCGCATGAGTATCAAACAATGGCGGCACGCGAGCAAGCAGCCATTCAGCATAGCTACGGTGAGTTCTACTCGCGCCACCATACCCATGATCGCCCGCTGTGGCGCGTTCAGCTGATACATGGTTTGGAGAAGCACACGGTTATGGCATTGGCCGTGCATCAGTGTGTAATGGACGCGGAAGCTTTGTTGCGCGTCATCACTACTAATATGTCACTTTCCAGTGATAGTAATTGTAACGATAGTTTGGATGAGAACAATACCGCTGATAATAACGCGAATGAACGCAGTTTCTTATTAAGTAAGAAGGAGAAGGATACACAGAGCATCAAAAGTTATGGCAACTTTGTGGACACTCCTACAATAGCATTCGATAAACAACAATCTATCCCGTGGTATTTACTTGTTAGTCAGTCGATCTTAAATGGAATACGTACGATATACACATGGATACTTGTATTGTATTCGTTGCTACTATTTTCACTATATAAAATACGATTGGCCATGGTAGACGGTTGGACTAGACCACGTAATCGATCACTACTTAAATTCACTGGATGGACTAGTTCGTTTTCGTTATCCCATCTAAAGAGTATTTGCGCTCGACATGTCAACACTGTTGATATTGACGATCTTTTACTAGCTTGCATTATCAATGCTTATAACACTATTCGGCATGAGTATAAAGAGCTGAGCATGCTGCAACAAACAAATGAAATTGACGTGCAAAATGACGATGACAAATGGATACTACAACTACCGATGACATTGAATGTGGATGACAACACTGGGATAACACATCGAATGCAACCCGCTCATCTACTTGTATCAAGCACGACGTCGCATAGTATCATCGAACAATTGGAAGCCATTCGTCGTTATCGCGATACAGCACGTAATCAAGCACTTGTGGCAGCACATTTCCCATCAGCTAACAGGTAATTACAATGTCATTTATATGCTTATTCGTTTATTTGTATGGCTAATGATAATATTAAAAAAAAAGATGGATCGCTTATGCTGAACGATGCGAAATGCAAATCTCGCTACTTTCAGAAACTATACCAGATACAAATGAGGGTAGCGCATCGGATTCACTCTACATGAGAGGTGAAACGCTGCCCTACTACCAGGTAGAGTCGATGCTGGTTCATCCACCTATGCTTGGATCAGGTCAAGTGAACGTTGCTATAACAAAGTATAGGGATAGGATCACATTTACGATCACCTCTGATGCCACAAGGGAAAGCAAGAGTATCTCACAAAGACTACTCAAGCAATTGGACTACCAGTTAAATCAAATGATTATAAACATTCGAGACATAGCCACTCTTTAATTCTTTGTATTATTTATTTCAAATTAACCTGCTAATAATTATTATTAAAACAAGTTGAAATGAATTTACTAGCGCTAATCTAATAAATATATTTACGCGACTGCATTATAATTGCAAGTTAGACAATCTAATAGGAAGGACAAACGATTATTGATGTTCCAAGTAAATCAAATAAATCATTTGATTAGTAATCGTGTTGAATGACGTAGTCAAACGACAACTGTGATCCTTCATCATCTTCATCTTCCTTCTACTTTCATTGATTTCTCCACTTATCTCAACAGCCATAACTATGAATGCTCATTTCCAACAAATAGCAAAGAAATCAGGAGGTTAGTATTGGCAAAAACACGCGTATATCCTTGCTTATATATTGGTGGTTGCATATCGAAACTGTTCTGTAGGCTGGGAACAACTATGGCAGGAAGGTTCAACGCCATGGAATATGAATGAGCCGTCACCACCCCTCGTAACCCTATTTGAAAAGCATAGCTCTAGCGTTGCAGACCTTGCCGGTACTAACAAGAAGGCACTCGTACCTGGTTGTGGCGAGGTAAGTCGTATCAGTATTTCTGTATCATACTCATATACATTTATATATACTTGTGCAAATACCGTGTATTAGGGACGTGACGTTATCTACCTGACTACTAAGGGCTATGAAACAACAGGCGCGGAAATCAGTCCAACTGCATTGGAAGCATGCCGTAAGGTAAGAGGACGTGCTTATTTAGCATTATCATTGACAATCATTGTTCACTTACTTTTTGTCATTATGATTATTGCTATTGTTATCATTGATAGAACGCTAAAGCTGCCAATTGTAATGCTAAATTCATCTTGGCCGATTTCTTTACCGAATCACTTGGTGAACCGTTTGATTTCGTATTTGATTATACGTTAGTGAATACTTCATTGCTGCACTTCTTCCGCTTACTAATCCTACATTTATAAATAGATTCTTGTGTGCCATCCAGCCTGAACAACGAAATGATTGGAGTCGTCGTATGGGTGAAATCATTCGTTCGGGCGGCCTACTCGTAACTCTCATGTTCCCGTTGGATCCTTCACGGACCACGGGACCACCATTTGGTTTATCGGTAGAACTATATCATCAGCTGCTGGATGCCAATTTCGATGTTATATTCGAGGATACCGATCCACCATCTGTACCTGGTAGACAAGGCCAGGAACGATTAGTAGTCTGGCGTCGTCGTTAATTATTCTATTATAAATAAACTAGTATAACTAGTATAACTGGTGTGCCATTACAATCCTTATTTTTTCTTTTAATGTTGCCGTAACTTATTTTATTATAATAAACATTATTATGCAGCACTCAAGTAAATGATCATATAATACAACATAATCTATATTGTCATTACAATTCGACTTGCACTATTGTTGAAACATATTACTATTAATATTATTGTCGTGTTGTATGAGTAGCACAACAATATGTTGTACCAATATTCATTTGAGCATCATGCCCCAATCTTTTGATTGATGACGTGTACAATTATTATTATTAAAAGACATTTTTAATATCTATCATCCACATAACTCTTCCTTCCTATTGTTCACTCTTGAGTAAAGAAAAAGAAGACAAGAAATAGCGACAGCATGCCATCTCTTATTATCGACACCAATGTCCACGTCAATGACGAGGATGGATTGATGCAAGAAGCAACTGAGATTATCTTTACCGAATTGAATAAACCAAAAAAAGTATGAACAAACAAGTATTTACATGATGATAGTATATCTGTAGTATCGTCTAACATTATCATCTAGTACATTATGGTTCAAGTCAATGCTAATCGCAAGATGATATGGAATAACAGCAATGCTCCATTGGTGAATGCTCGACTTCTTTCATTGGGAACGGTGGAGCCCGAGGTAAATAAGAAGGTGTCCCATCGTTTGTGTACACTCTTCGAGAAACATACCGGTGCCACCGGTGATCGTATGTATATCGAATTCACTGATCCTGGCCGTCCCAATCTTGGCCATAACTTTGCTACTTTTGCTTAAGCAAAATACGATTAAATCAAAGCAATAAAGTGTCAATTTATACGAAGTAGCGTATACATTTATTATAGTACTTTTTCAACTAATTTGCGCAGTGAGCCTTTTTTGTTTTTATCAATAAATAATAATTACACTTTGAATTAGATATATATATATGCCGTCTGATCTTAACCTTTTCCAGCATTTGCTGCCAAATATTCGATACTGCTGTATCACCGCACGAAGGAATATACACGTAAACATGCCGCTAATTAATATTTCAATCAAGCCGCGAGCAATCGGCAACCAAGTAGGCTAGCGGGCCATACAAATATTATACATGGTTAGACCAATGGCGCCCATCCATACGGTCATACGACAACTGGATATACCGCTGAGACGGCTTAGCATCGCCGTTATTCCATACATGATACCCACGAATGCCTGTATGAAACAGCACCAATAGACGGGATTTCGCAATCTTGAGCGTAGGAAATGAAGCATCTTCCAGCTGCTTTGCACAAATATATACACGATGATGATGTCGATGAACATTTGCTTGTTACTACTGGCCAAACGAAGACGAGCGATTCGTAGATCCTCGGACTGGCTTATAAAATTCAGTGCAGATATTTCACCGAGTGGATTCAGATGAATAAATCCATCAACTAGTGTTTGCGTATCGTTGTTAAAGTTTATAGTAATAGTGGCAAGTTCAAGTTTAATTACAGAATAAAATAAGATAGCAATATGTAAATGCGAAGGTGACGAGAACAATCCATTGCTTTAACAGTCTAAATAGATGGTAGGATAGGCGAAAAGTGTCATTCGCAACTAGTAACCACCATGCAGCGTTGCACGTTCAAGTCGATGTAGTATCCTGTTTTTTCCTTAGAAAACCTGCTTGTCGTTATACTTTATTCCATTCAGAGTGCTAAGCATACGCTAGTGAGCAATGCTCAATTGCCATTGCATAAATCATTTATTGAACTTTGTAAATTATTATACTCGCAACAGCAATAGCGATCTCAACTATTCTTCGTTCTGTTACCTTCTTCCGTCGTCAGCGTGTGATGCCGCGTTCTAGGCTGATGATCCCGAAATACGGTACGCATTCGTTGATTCTGATGAACCAGCAGTGTCGACACTACCAGCCCTATAATGGAAAGATAATCGTCAAATTAGTAGCAAGCAACATTCCCCCCCGTATGGCATACTTACAATCGGCTAGAAACAGCATCTCCCGTAGCGGACCAAGTGACTCGTGCATGGTTAGTATGGCGCAGGTAAGGTTGGATGTCGTCACGCATAATAAATAGAAGATGCCTTCGGATTTCAGCTTGTCCCAGCATTTGCTGCCGAATATTTTGTACTGCCGTATAACAACACGAAGGAACACCGACGAGAATAGACAATTGATCAATAGGTCAATGCAGCCACGGGAGATTGGAAACCAAGTGGGATAATGGGCTACGCACGCCTCCTCCACGGTAAATGTCATCTCGCACTGGAACATAATCGCCCAGACATTGATAAACGCCAACGATATAAACGCGATGCCTATCCATAATATCCGCTTGTCGCGCATCTGTACCATGTAAGCTTTTGATAGTAGGCAAATTGTCGTACAAATGCTGGATATGGTTAGCCCGGAAGCTGCTATCCAAATAGATCGACGACAAGTCATGAAACTAGTGAGCAGACCGGTTAGGAAACCCAATCCCAGCAGGATACCCATAAATGCTTGTAGGAAACAGCACCAGTAGGGTATGTTCGAGGGTCGTGCATACACAAGACGAAGTGCTCGCCAAGTATTACTGAAGAACACGCAACCGATTACGAGGCCGACTATCGCAGTCTTGCCATTAGTGCTGAATCGAGTTCTGGCGTCATCGATGCTTGTCGATTGTTCCAGGAAATCCAGCGGCGATATCTCGCCAAGTGGATTTAATCGAATAAGCCCGAAGAATGTTGTAACCGGGCCAGCAGCTGTTTGATTCATATTAACGATAGTGAATGAGAGATTGATGGTATAATGCAAGAGAAGAATAAAGAGACTGGTGTGAACCTGGGGAAACAGCATGTGTAAATTGTGTGGTATTTACAGGCCATGCGATGTTACCCTTAATCAGTAACGTACATTCTAATGGTGATAAGCCTCTTACTCGAAACAAAAACCAGTTTACTTTTCATGACCAGCGTGCCTCTCTCGCTCTTTCCGTAAACCGAAAAAAAGTCCTCCACATATTGCTGTTACCCGATCCATCACGTTCATACGAATAATACCTCGGTCGTACACAAAACACGAAGACATTCACCGTAGTGAAACATTTGTCAACACTCGAGCATGAACAAGCATTACCGCATGGGATTAAGCAACAAACACACGAGAATATTGTATTAGGATTAGATAAATACGCAATGGTTACTCAATCTATGAATGAATAATATCAACTGTCAGCATTGCTTTGTGCGGTTGTCTCGAGTGTATTTCTATACTGAACTGAACTGAGCTGGAGCAATGGAGCAACGATCATGTGGTATTCTTTCTCTAATCTCATTAATCCTAATCCTAGTTATTCGTCCATCCTTACCTTTTATCTTATAGGATGACAATAAAGTAGCAGCTACTATTTGCTTACTAATGAAAAGACAACTGTGTTCCACCTAAACTAGTCCTAATATCGATGATAGTCCATTAGTGAATAGTTACACGGATATTCCCTCATGATTAGCGTATAAAGCACAAGGAATCAACACAAGCGCAATCATGTCAATTGATCTAATCGATATACCTAATACCATGCCAAGTGGCATGCGACACACAAAGTTAATGCTTATCATTACTATTAATTGCTTCAGAGAAAGGTTATCAGGTATATCGGTTGATCTGAAGCAACTATTCTAACAATCGAACAAAGAAAAACTACTGCAGCACTCCTTGCGCTCTCCCCTTTTTCCTATCATTGATTGGTCAGCTTCACTTGTAGCCAACTGGGCTACAGTACAACAAATGATCAACCTCCTTTTCACCTTTGCTGTAGCACCTCCTTAGAACAAGTACACAATGAACATGTGTCGTTTCTTCTCTTGTCGTCCTAAGGAATAATGGTCAACTTAGCTGACCCGGTCCACACGCGTATATCTCAACGCGGCACATTCATTCCCCCGTCAAAACTTGCTAAATGGCGGTGTTTGCCAATGTCGGGAGAGCTAAGAAGAAAACAACGCTCGGTCACCCCTCAGTAATATGTCAAAGTTGATGATCACCATCAGCAGCAGCATCATTCATGGACTGGATTGGTCACTACCGCGATAGCAATCGAGATAATAGCAGGCCGGCACATTATTCTCCAAGGCTATCCCCCACTCCTTTTTTCATGGCAAGTACACAAAGTGAAGAAAGAAAGAAAGAAAGAAAGAAACAAGCCATCTTATCATTCCTATCCTGTGTGCGCAATATTCTACATGTCATTCAAGGATAGTGCACAGTATTAAGAGGAACGACTCAGTGGCAGTATCATTATGTCGTATTGACACTTGACATCGTGTATAAAAATGTCGCATTGTTCGCTGTCAATGGTTGGTTCCAATTCGTGTTGAATAATCATTTACAACTCTACCTTTACTATTTTAACTACTACCACTACTACCACTACTACTACAATCAAGTACAGCCATTGCTGTTGTTATTGCTGTTTTTCTTCTTATTTTGGCAACCATTGTGCCATAGGTGCGCAGCTATTTGAAATAACTATTGCACTTCTTTCCTCCTCTACATAGACGGTATTTTATCTGCTTCAGCCAATCGTGCTGACATACCATAACCAATTATCGCAACATCATTGCCATTAATATCCTGTTTTCTCTTGCCTTCTCTGTCGCTCTACTTACGCTAAGGCTCGAAAGACACCGACAAAAAAAGCAGTATCTTCGTGTACTAATCATTGGTAAGTTGAATGTCCACATTTTCTTACTTCATTGTGTTCTATTTGGGAATAACATTCGATAGTATCCCTCAAATCCTGATACATGCACATTCAAATCATATGAATCATGATGGATTACCCTATTCAGATGATATCCCTCTATCTCTATCTCTCTCTTTGTACCTGTTTATCTCGAATGAATCGGTACTTACTCTCTTCTAATGAGTGGGGTGATTATTCGTTGTGTCGGTATGACGAATGGTGTCATTCATTCACGCTTCACCGCACGTCATGCAACAGCTGCAACCAGTCAGCGTTTAATTTTACTCCTGCTTCCAGCCAAGTGGTTGATGTCTTGCTTTGTACAGCATCTTGTGAGTGCAGCACACAAGTACACGTTTCACTATTAGCGATTTTCCGTGTGTGTGAGCGTGTGTGTATAAGTAGTTTTTTTTTGGTTTCCGTTTAATCAACCCGAACTAGCACCATTTTGAATCATCTGTGCATTTGTACACCAATATCTATTCTAATCTCTTCAATGGATACTATTTACGACGAATAATCTACTCGGATATTGCGCAAGCTTGCTCTCCTTCCCCAGTACACAATGGCCTTTTTTCCATTAACGATAGTGACTGTCATTTAACAGGTTTAATTCCATTTTATGCTTCAAGTGATCACGGACAAGCCTTTTGTACGCCATACAGCAATAACACAGACCGTACGAACGTGCATGGGTCTACAGCAGCGGTGCATTAATCAACTACTGAGTGTATAACGTTGTGCATCACATTATTAGATTGTAAACGAATATTGCTAGTCCAAAAAGAAACAATCTATACCACATTATACTATAGACATACACACACATATACACGCTATACAACACGACATTCCTATCTCTATTATCGTCTTGTATCGATAATAAGCATAGAAACAACAGTACCATCATCATCATCATCATCATCATCATCATCATCATCGTCACCGCCACCGTCACCGTCATCGTCATTTGATATTCCACTTATCACTGTACTGGTAAGTGTTTTTGTTTATTTTGCCAAGCCTTTAAATCATGCTTCAATTGCGATACATACGAAAGTTTGGCTCACTTCTACCAATAGTGAGCATTCACATGGGTTATCATTAGTATACTTCCTCTTCCTTTTCTCTTCTCTTTCTGTTTAAGCAATTATGAGGAAAGAACAAATTAATCAACCTATCATTTTAACGGCTGGGCATGTTACTCATCGTGTAACCTGCTCAATGTTGTTATTGGATAGAGCGGAGGAACCATTATGGTCGTCTGAAAGTGTGTGTTTGGATGTGTGTGTGTGTGAGTGAGTGGGTGAGTGCCCAGCTTCGACTACGGCGAGCATGATGCAGTCAACATGCAGCCATGTTGCTACTGCCTGCTTTATGTATTGTTGTTATTTTTTACTTTTATTTGTGCGTGTGTGTGTGCATTAGTTAGTCAGTATCATTGTCATGTCAATTTAGATGATTGTTCAATTCATTATATGATATATTGATGAATTGCTATTCCACTATTCGCCTCAATCAATTTAGACAAATAGTGTACTATTAGGATTGCGCGATTCAATACGTGTAACTTCCACATATATACTATCTGGTAGCACCGGTAGCTCACGGCCTTTCTTGGCCTTATACTTACTTGCCTGCTTGCTCTCTCTTTCGTTCTCTATCATTCTCTCTCCCCATTTCTCTCTCTCTTCCTCTCCCTCTCCCTATTCTCCTCCATCATTGACTCGTTCTCCTCCTTACACTCTGTTTCCACGTCACGCTTGCCGTAATAGGCCAGCTGGCTTTTGCACGAAGGAGAGTGCACGTCCCATGGCATTGCTTCCATTACCATTGTGATAGAGACATCTGCATGTCGCTGCACATGGAATACTTTGCACGCCTGTTTACTCGTTCACTTCGAATATCTTCTGAGCACATCCATCATTCTATGATGGACCATTGTTTTTATTATAGAACAAGCATGCTATAGAGAGCGTATGTGTGCATCGCTTGAATCTATTGGCAGTTATAGCTAATCTAGGTGGCACATG
Organism: Syncephalis plumigaleata; assembly: GCA_025201365.1. NCBI lineage: Eukaryota > Fungi > Zoopagomycota > Zoopagomycetes > Zoopagales > Piptocephalidaceae > Syncephalis > Syncephalis plumigaleata. The sequence continues at coordinate 706,718 of JAIXMF010000008.1, read as the reverse complement.
CTCATAATCATAGTGTGTTGCTATCGACACCGCACACACCACACATACGCACATACACTAAAGAGGATAAAAACTAAGCTACTTTTTGAACTCCGCTCTTCTCCATCAGGCTCATCGTAATATTCTCCTCCTCACTTTACTCACCTTGTTAACTTACGATATATCCTATTTTCTCTAGTCTTCTCCTCTTTGGGAGAGCAACAGCAACATTATTACTTTGAACCTATTGTTTATTATATTCCAACTATTGCTGTAACTTTTGTGTGGCTGTGTTTGTGTGTGGTTGTTTGTTTATACAAGAGTGATAACGCTTCTCTATTCCACTCTATTCCATCCTATTCTATCACTTCATCTCCCTCTTCCTATTCATCTATTTAGCTGTGTTTGTGTCCGTGTGTGTATGTACGTGTAGATAGTATTGCTTCAGTTATTGGTTACTTGGCTGGTGACAGTAGTGGCAACACTCATCCACATCCCTTTTTTCTAACATTACGTATATTTTAATATCTGTAAATCAGATACCCCAAAACTATTTTTTTTACACTTTACCGCTACTGTTGTTTTACTTGATTCATCAGCTTCACGTTTCCATCGTCACTGCTCACTATCGCTCATAACCCTTCCCCTTTTAGTTCAGTTTTACCACCACGTCCAAGTTATTTCGCTCTGTATTCAAAACGTCACTCCTCTCACTTTTCTGTTCCTTTCTCTTGCTCTCTTCTCTACCAATTACCACAGTTACATATATAACTCGCGCTGCTCGTTTACTTCTGTGAGTAGTACAGGAAAGCGTAATGATCGTGGCAGACCATGGAAAGAAGGAAGAGTTCGCTTTTCTTTCTACAATTTGGCGCGTAACCCATTCCTAGAATTATATTACTAACACACCATTGATATTTTATTATTCCGTGTCTTTATCTCTTTAACAGATAAACGTCCGTGGTTCTATTGTACCTGCTGCTTGCCACTTACCTTCCCACCTTCCTTCCGGCTTATATCATGTCCGAAGACCCATTCGACTCGTTCGTTGACCTTCAAATGATTGATGATACTATGAATAACCTTAACAGCGCACCAGCACCACCATCGCCTGCAATGCCAGCCGACCAGCCACCGGAGAATACCGGTGCACTCGCCCTTCCTCAATGGGATGCTGTCGCCAACGCGGTGATGTCGAGTGCCACGACCGCAAGTCCTACCCCGGCTTCCTCCACGGCCTCCGAACTATTTAAACTCTACCTGCAAGGCCAGCTCTCGCTTATGGAGACGAATCCAAGTGCTGCCGCCGCCGCTGCTGCTGCCGTTGCCGAGGTCGCTGCTGCCGCTGCCGCTGCCGCCAATCGACTAACGATACCGACAAGTGCACAAGCAACCAAAAATGTATTTAACCCCTATACTTCCAACATCAACACTGCCGTATCCACCGGTCTAAAAAGAGAGCCGGACACTCCCATAAATGGATTCTCTTCCATTTCCGGCATGCTATCATCTGAGCCCAATCCTTGGATGAATCAACTGCTCCAACCGTCAAGTCTATCGGCCACACCGGCTGTCGAGCCATACCAGCTCTTGTTGAACCCGTCCAAACTATCCAGCCCTCATGACTCACTTGATGAGGAAGTCAGATCAATGACGAAACCAATTGGTGGTGGTGGACAGAACGTCATGCGTCGTCACTCACGCAAGTCATCACAATCCGATCCATATCCCACGTACGCAAGTATTTCTGAATCAACTACTCGAACAAACAGCAATACCGCCATCACTACTGCTGCTACTAATGCTAATGCCACGGCTAATGCTAATGGTAGTAACAATGGTATTATTGGTTCCACGACTGGCCGAGCAAGTATCTCGACGAAATCCGGAAATCTACGCTCGCTATCGAGGCGCAATAGCACGAAAATGAGCGATCGTAGCAGTGTCTCCCATAGTGACGAGGACATGGAAGACGAGGATATGGTCAATGAGCTGCTCTCGCTACGTGACGGAGTCGTCAAGCATGGTCTACAGACACGTCGCGTTCCATTGCCGGACGAGGAGACCATTCGCAAGATGACGCCAAAGGAACGACGCCAACTACGTAATAAGATATCGGCCCGCAATTTCCGCCTTCGACGAAAGGAGTATATCGGCACATTGGAAGCCGAGGTCAAAGAGGTCCGCATCGAGTTGGACGACTATCGCACACGTTGCAACGACGTAGAAATGGAGAATCAAGCGTTAAAGAAGGAGTTACGCACGATGCACGACCAATTGGAGATGGCGTTGGCCGCGGCAGCTTCCGTCAACTTGGCCGAACTCAACAACTCGATATCGACCACCTTTGATAGAGCCATGCTACCATCGGGTACCACGCTCTGTACACCGGTATCCCCAACGACTAGCTATGCCACGGCAACTACACCCGAACTACTAATGATGTCTCCATCGGCGTCACCCTTGTCGTCGTGTTATAGCTCATTCAACTCGACACTCGGTCAGAAGCGACCAGCGCTACGTAGCGCCGACAGTAACACGCCCATGCTCACGCGTAGCAGTTCACCCGTGCCAATGAGTACCTCGCCACGTTTAACCATGCACGCCGAGGATATCCATCAAAACTGCTCATCGGCCAACAACAATGCCGTATCGCATGCCAACTGGAGCAAGAATCGTATTATTGTTCATTAGAGTCAAGGATTACTAATTGACTATGATTCTAGTCAACATGTATCGAATCATGCGACGTATATATATATATCTATATATCTATATCTATCTATATCGATCTTTTATGAATTGTGTCTAACAGGCTTACGGTAATATTAGAGGATAGTCATGGTTCAACTAGATAGGATATAGGGTCGATTCGACACACTCTCCTTCTAGATTTTTTATTCTGACAAAGAGTCGTTTTCTTTCTTTACTACTTTAACTTTCCTGTATAGCTTCCTGTTTATTCGTATTTTCACTGATTTCTATGCGCGCTCCTTATCCCTGATAACGGCAGCCGTCGCTTTTCTACCTATCATTGGATTTTTCTTGCTTGGATCACTCACTCACTCATCACCACTTATTCATCTATACGCATAGACATGATATATTAGTTCTATATACATATACTGTGTTTTGATCCATTTATTTACGAATATAAACTGTATCAAAGTTGATCCTATTCGTAAAATGTTCCCTCCAAACCATTACGCTCGACTTGATTTATTCATTCATCGCAACATGCTAGGATCATTTTTGAGAAATACTCATAAGTGCGCGAGTATGTCTTTGCATGTTTATACATGCACACGCACACACGTCCATTTCCTTATTATTGCTGAACTGATCCAATTGCAATGATGCTAATACAATAATTCTTTTCTATTAGGAACAATAAAAGATTTCTCATTAGATTGCCATTTCGAATGTATGCATGTATGCCAGTCTATTCTAGTCGATCTATCTTTATTGACAATGTAATACTGAATAACTGAATCTACAGCAATAACATAGATGGATATACTACATGTAGCATAGGAAAGTATCGAATTTGTTGCACTAATTCTTAACTCTTCCCCTCATGATCATAAACTCACCGTATTTCTATCACTCTTCCGTTTTTTCACCCTATCTTCCCCCTTATAATACAATGACGCGTCATCCAGCCTTCTCCTCGACCACGAACAAGGACAACAGCACGAATGAGCAGGCAGACACGCAACATGACTTTACACCAGAAGCAGTATCCACACCTTCTCCTCTAATTAACATTGATAGCGATTTAAAGCGCGTGTTAGATCAGTTTCGTGCACCTGTACGCTTTGCCTTCGCTTATGGCAGCGGTGTATTCCGTCAACAAGGCTACAATTACTTTAGTAAGTCGAGTAATGCCGGTGCTACTTCCGTTGGCGAGGTAAGCAGTGTTAGCACAAGTGCTCGTCGCGTAAAAAAGAAAAAAGTCTACATGCTCACCGTCTTCTACTTGTATTCATACGAACCACGCTATAGCCACCGCTCGTTGACCTAATCTTTGCCGTGAGTCATCCCGCTCATTGGCATAGTGTTAACTTGCAACAACATCCTGGACATTATGGCGGTGTTGTATCATTATTGGGAAGTAGCGCGGTAACATCAGTACAAGAACAATTTGGCGCTGGTGTATGGTTTAATCCATTTGTTACGATTGAAGGCATGGCAAGTATCGTTTTATATTACGCTATCGTATATATATATAGTTATTCTTTTGTTTATTAATCAAACAATGTGTATGTTCTCGATGAATAGCGTGTCAAGTATGGTGTTGTATCGGTGGACACACTATGTCAAGATCTTTTAGAATGGGAAACACTCTACCTGGCTGGACGAATGCAGAAACCGGTAATGTATTACTGCTATTGCTAGCATATACTCGTCTAATGAAGTAACAAACTAATGTATTGATTGCCATACTAGTTACGTATTATTAAGGATGATTATCGTATACGTCTGGCTAATCGAGTGAATCGATTACATGCCATGCGTGCAGCACTATTACTACTACCGAGTCGATTCACCTCTGAGGAATTGTTCATGACAGTAGCAGGACTATCATTTACAGGTAATGCATGGAATAGATAATCGGATAGCTGTTTCATTTATACATATGATACCATGATTCATTAGGTGATTTTCGAATGCAATTAGGCGGTGAGAATCCCGATAAAGTGGCCAATATTGTACGGGCACAAATGGAATATTTTAAGAAATTATACGCGCCCATTATTCATCGACTTGATGATCATATGGTGAGCATCGGTGCAGATCAATATGAGGTAAGTCATTATGAGAAGCAGGCAGCATCTATGATTTTGTATATATATCTTTGTATAATAATAATCATGATTATGGCAATATTAGCAAAATGATAATCCAGAGATACGATCGCAACTTATTCGACAATTGCCTGATCGTTTCTACAATCGTATGATACTTGAACACAAACACTGGCTTGTTAACGAGAATCGTCGACGTGACTACGTAGGAGGTAAGTGATATAGATTAGAAGATACATGAGTATAACAAGGATTACTCGTGATGTTAACTATTCGCATGATAGATGAGCCTAAACTAAGTCAATCCATGGCACAATCACCTGCATTATCCGTCTATGTACGACAAAGTAAGTGAAGTGCACAGCACAGTCTCTTGTACGAGTTGGATAATAGCAGCATACTGATACATAGTCAATTAGGTGTTCATAAGACAGTTCGATGGCCTGCCATTAGTCAATCGGCCAAAGGCATTGTAACAGCGGGTATTGTTCCTTCCATTCGTTATGCACTCGCTAAGCTTCGTAAAGGAGTATTGCGACGTTAAAGGACTATTTGCCGATGTTGTTATTAGGATAAAGATCCATGAATAATACGAATAAAATGTTATTTATTATACTCCATTGGTTGTTATAGAAACAGTATATCCGTTCATCTTGATAGAACAGAAGTGCAACTGATAAAGAAAGATTACATTTCTAGTATGTTTATTTTATCTGAATTAACAAAGTAGCTGAATTCGTGGAACGTATCAACCACAAGACGTTATCGCTTAATCAAGCACACTACTTACGTGTCTCACAACATGTGATGGTAAAAGTGTGTGAACAATTCACTCGTGTATACAATGAGATGGAATGGCTTCTTTAATGATGCTAAGCCTAACTCTATACATTTATCTCACCTATCCTATTGTCACCTTACGATAATTGAACGGTAAGCCACTCCTTTTTCTTTGATTGCTCTACGCTACACTGTTACTTCAAGTCAAGAACCGGCAATCTCAGCAATGCTTAAAGTGTCACGCTCGTCTGTTAGACTGGTGTCAAACGGACTACGTCGATATTATGGTCATGAAAGTACACCGTTACGTACCAATGCCAATGCTGCCGCTTCAACGGAACGCTTGCGTATTCAAGCAAAAATAGCCAATATTGACAAGGCACGACCCTACGTGGCACCCGAATTACAAGATCGCCATCAGAGACAGCATACTTATTTACGTATCTCGTTGACTGAACGTTGTAACTACGATGTACCTATTGCATGCCAGCAGAAGGTGTGCCCTTAACTCCCTCGGAGAAACTACTGACACCAGAGGAACTGCAACGACTAGCTCGATTGTTTGTCGGGGCAGGTGTCACGAAAATTCGTTTAACTGGCGGTGAACCTACTGTGCGTAAAGATATTCTAGATATTGTAGGTAAGTACGATTTCATCATCATCATTATTGTAAACACGTATGCCTATCTGTATATCTAATGAATGGATTGTACGTGTATAGGTGGACTCAATCAATTAAAATCTCTAGGACTTGAATCGATTGGCATGACGAGTAATGGCGTTGCTTTGAAACGAAAACTACCTGCTCTTGTAGCAAATGGATTGAACGTGCTAAATATCAGTCTCGATACACTTGATCCATTTAAATTTGAGATTATGACACGTAGACGAGGTGAGCGACGTTTGTTTTGATGATTATGCTTTCTTTTTGTGTATACTAATACGAGACTACTCAATCAATCGATCAATTAGGTATGGAGCGTGTACTGGAAAGTGTCGATGAAGCCATTCGAGTAGGCGTGCCTAAAGTGAAAATGAACTGTGTCGTAGTACGTGGCGTCAATGACATGGAGGTGTTGGATTTCGTCGCTTTAACGCGAGATCGACCGGTGGATATACGTTTCATCGAGTACATGCCATTTGGAGGCAAGTATTATCATCCATGAGGTGGATACTACACGTAATTACATAACATATAATAACCCATTTACTTTTATGTAATGCTTATAATAGGCAATCGATGGGAACAGAAGAAGCTAGTACCGTATCGAGAACTGTTGCAAACGATTCAAGAGCGACATGGATCGGTGGAGAAGTTGTCGGATGATCCAAATGATACATCAAAGGTAAGCAATATGAGTAAATTGTATAATCGTATGAGTTAACAATTGGTTGTACGAATAGGCATTCCGTGTTCCTGGACATACAGGTCAGATTGGATTTATTACGTCAATGTCCGAGCATTTCTGCGGTACATGCAATCGACTACGTATTACTGCCGATGGTAATCTAAAGGTAATGACACTAGTAATCTTACCATTGACATCCATACTCATCAGCTATTTAGGTGTGTCTATTTGGCAATGAAGAGGTGAATCTACGCGATAGAATACGTAATGGCGATTCCGATGATCAGCTATTGGCAGCAATCGGTGCGGGAGTAAAGCGTAAGCGCGCACAGCATGCAGGTATGACGGCATTAGCCAATTCAGATAATCGGCCGATGATATTGATTGGTGGGTGATTACAGTCATAGTAGGTGAGCTACCATAAACTGAAACGCAATTTGAATTAATCGAGTCGATCCTTATGAATGTTGTGTCGCTTAGACGAACATGCTATCGATTCTACTCGAGCAACGACAACAACACAATATAACAACATTTCTACAGCATTCTCGACTATAACAAGCGAAAAGCGATTTTCTCATTCTAAGCAATTATTATTCACACGTCCCATTGCATATCATATTATAGCATCCCACCCGTCAATGTCAACTTCCATACGATTGTTCAACACTAGTCGTGTACATAAAATAGATGAATCTAGTCAGCATGATTATGATGAGAATGGTGCATTATCAGCATCACCTCGTCTAACACATATTGATCCCGCATCAGGTCGCGCTGCTATGGTTGACGTGTCCGATAAAGCGATTACGAAGCGAATGGCACGAGCAAGTGCTAGTGTGCATCTTGGCGACACGGCCTATCATCTCGTGGCAGACAATACGAAAAACGCAAAAGGTGATGTATTGGCAGTGGCCCAGTTGGCCGGTATTCAAGCAGCAAAACGTACCGCAGATCTTATTCCGCTGTGTCATCCGCTTCAGTTGTCGCATGTCAGCGTTGACTTGCAACTAATACCCGAACATCGTCGAGTCGACATTATGGCCTCGGTGACGTGCACGGGAAAGACAGGCGTTGAGATGGAGGCGCTCACTGCGGCATCGGTTGCGGCACTCACCGTGTTCGATATGTGTAAGGCAGCCGATAAAAGTATTCTCATCGATTCCATTAGAGTGATTGAAAAGACAGGAGGTAAAAGCGGTCATTATTATCAAGCAAGTAACAAGTAAAGAGGGAAAAAAATACAACAATAATAAATATTCGTATGTGCAAAAGAAAAAGTCACGCGCGCATCCTCCTCTTACAATGATAATCATGGCTTTATCATATGTGAATATATATATAAACAAACAAACAGACAGACGGACAAACAAAGAGAAAAGATGGATAATCAACATGCTAATAGTATCCCCCTCTAGCGAGCTCCATACTCCCACATGGTCAAGAATCCAACCGAGGAAAGTAAAGCGATTCCGGTGGTTAAGGATCGACAGGACTTACTGAAGAAACAATTGGCTCCACGTATAATCCTTCCTCGTTCGATATCCAGGAGAAACGCGTTGAATCCAGTGTTGCTGTCCTGGTAAACGACGAATATGTCACCGATAAGGTGACTGTATCGGTAAACGGACGACCATTCAATGTAGGGTTCGACCACTTTAGTCTTTATATCCTTAAAGATGCAATCGTAATACTCGATATTACAATGACTATACCTTGTGAACGAGCGATGTAAATAATGGTCATAGGCAACATTAGTATCATGCTTATTGCGAAACGATATCAGGTAAACGTATTGCGACTCGCGTTTCTCTCGAACATACGCATCGAGTTGTACGTAAAAGTAATCGCAAGACCAAGCGTTAATTCTGGTAACATCTGAACTCATATGGATCTGGTTACTTTGCAATTGAACTACATTACCGCTTTGCAATACTTTGTAGAATGTCCACTCGACACAACCACCACTCATGTTGCTAGTGAGTCGTGCTGTAAAGAATATAACATAGGAGGTGGTTGCTTTGTAAATACAAATAGTATGTTGCTCCTGCGTAAATGGCGTGGTATACTTTTGATTATTTTCCAAATCATATATGAGTAATTGGTCGAACGGACCCCAGAATCCCTTACTATTATTTATAAAGAATGCCCATTGTCCCCGTGCACTAATCAGCTTTAGATCGGTTGCAATCGGAATGCATCGGTGTAGCTTGTAGTTGCCGCGCGTGTAGACGTTCACGTACTTGTTGCCGTGACATTTGCCGAGCACAATGGCGAATCGATCCGTTAACGCTTCCGTACATTCATTGTCGTCGATGTCGCGCTCGTTACACCACTCGCTCATGGCAACCATGTCGGGATAGTCGGTAGAGGCGACATCGATGTTCTGCACGGCGCCATTACTTTCTATACCCGCTAGAACATACTGGGTGGTATCGCGGTTGACACGCTTGACCATCGACACAATGACGGCGGTGCCAGCTTCAGCGCGGAATTGACGTTCATTCAAGGCTTTCGAGTCGTCGGCAGGTTTAAGCGCATTATACTTGAAATGGCCCGCTTGCCAATTCTTCTCGGTAAGTACGCGTCGACGGTACACGTCATACCAGTCCAATCGATCCAGTAGTGCCTCGGAGGTTAGCGGTATCTCGCTCGTTGACCAATTGCTCCTCGCGCACCAGTATAGGAAGTCCCACTCTTTCATACCGTAGGGTCCACTGAGGAATATGTAATCGTAGAGATACTTCCATAGATGCGGATTATTTCTTATGGTTATGTAGGTTAGACGACACGTCATTATCAATTCGATCAATGAAGTGTAATTGAGATAGGCCATGAAGCGTAGACTATTCGACAATGGTAGTTGCCGAAGCATCTTTACCAGTTGACTAGTGGATGGTTCCATGATAGCACAACAAGCGCTATGCTCAAGTATTAACTAGTTACGAATTTATTGTTCGGTTGATGGATGGATTTCCTACACTATCAAGTATGTTTTTATATAGTAGAATAGAGAGAGAGAGAGAGAGAGAGAGGGTTGTGTTTGTGCTTGTGTTCGTGTACGTTCAACAGTGCCAGTGGATTATGATACGCAAAACAAATGAAGAAACGATGGTCGGAAAAAGTAAGCTAATGAAGCAGTAGACCTTGGCAGTCAAGTCGTGCCCTTTGTTATCTCACACGGATGTTCCTCCTGGGCTACACCAACGAGCACACCTCTACGTATTGTCGTAAGTGTGTATCACAATGCAACAGGAATGCCATGCTATAAATATACTGGACTGTTTGCTTTATTCAGCAGTGCATATGTATGTCAGCGCATGCTACGCTGCTCTTTTAGTTAGACGTATTAACGAGGTTCAAGCAATTTGGAAGGGCTATTTACGACTTAAATAGCCTATATTCGTAGTATGAATGACGACAACACCATGGCACAAACAAACAAGTGTAATCCTTGGTTATTTCTGTCGCTTTATGCATTACGATGATTTGCCATACGCTATCCAAGGAGTAACTTAAAACATAACACCTAATGCTTACAGGGTGAGTAGTTGGCGTCTTTTAAGTCTGTACTAACTGATAGTGATTACACGATTTTATATATAATTCTTCTTAATGGCGCAATCAACGAACGAACCAATCGTCGCATTCTGCCCTATTCCGGCCCATTTTCATTCCTTTTTTCTCCGACCGACTAGGAGGAACGCATATGCAACTTGTTACGCTCCTCTAGTTCTAAACAACGACAACAACCACCCTACATTAACCCTACTTATTTCTACGAAACGTAAGAATACTAATGACCAATACCATTACGAATACACCTCGTCGTTGGCTACACTTCAACTATCAGCGTGACTATGGCTGGATAGTTGTATTCGCCTCTTTTCTCGCGCTTTTCGCCATGTATGGCGTGCAATATACTTATGGCATATTTCAACAACAATATCAGGATACCTATCGTGGTCGTGCCTCCACCACCAGTCTGTCATTCATCGGTTCCGTGTCTTACGCGTCACTTGGTCTATTCGGCGTACTTACCGGCCGTCTAGGTGACCGGATAGGCTATCGTATCACTATGGCTGTAGGCACTCTTTTGATGTGTCTTGGATTGCTGCTAGCCTCATGGGCTACCGAGGTAAACTATTACACATGCACACGCACACATACACAGAAAATGGTTGCACATGCACATGTACCAATGGCTTTGTTATAGATTTGGCATCTTTATTTAACACAAGGTCTCATGCTTGGTCTTGGCACGTCATTTGCTTTCTACCCGGTGGTCGCGGCACCGGCACGTTGGTTCGATAAACGACGCGGCTTCACCACGGGCATTGCAGTATCGGGATCCGGACTAGGCGGGATGGCTATGGCCCCAGTAACCCGTAAGCTTATCGATGCCATCGGTGTGGCATGGACACTACGCTGTCTAGCTGCCGGTATATTAGTGGCCATGCTCATTGCCATTGCGTGTATTCGATTACCGCCACCACCATCGTCGTCGTCATCATCGCCACCAGAATCCGAATCGACAATAGCATCCACACCAGTATCTGAAGAAGTAGAAGAAGAAAAGAGGGAAACCAGTCAGAATGCAACTAATAGCACACTTGATCCACAGTCATCAAATGAGATCGTCGAGAAATCAACTCATATTATTCAAGTCGATGAACCAAATCATACTGATAATGCAGCAGCCGTTGGATCACGTCAATGGCTATGGGAACGTGTTAAGAACCCGGCCTTTCTTGGCTTATGGATTACGAATATCTTTTGTAGTCTAGGCTATTTAGTACCATTTTATTACATTCCAGGCAAGTCAACGATATACATATGCGTAGTATTCTCAGTACATTAATAACAACAATGACATGTACAGCCTATGCTACTTCCGTTGGTTTCTCCAAAACGGACGGTGCCACTCTTGTGAGCATCATGAATGGTGCATCGGCACTAGGTCGTATTGGTCTAGGATGGGCATCCGATTATATCGGTCGTATCAATACATATGTAGGCAGTGTCATGGCTGCCGGTATAGTCTGTTTGGCCATATGGCTTCCCTCAACGGGTATGCCACCGCTGGTTATATTCTCTTTATTATACGGCCTATTCATGGGTGGATTTGCCGCGTTAACTCCTGTGGTAATCACCGTGGTATTTGGTAGGTAGACCACTTGTCTTATACGTGCACACTAGAATGACCATGATGATGTTAGGCATGGATGGTATAGCCACTACCACTGGTATGATCTATGCATCCACCGGTGTCAGTAATCTAATTGGATCACCCATTGCCGGTGCCATCCTCGATGCAACTAAGGATGAAAGTGGCTACATGCCATTAATACTCTACGCTGGTATAATGATTGTTTTCGGTGCTAGTATGGCCGTAATACTCGTACGACAGAGATTGAGTCGATATTGGCTTGTAAGAGTCTAGTAAGCATGCGATGCTACTAATGATGAAATAATCTATTGGTTATTCAGCTCTAATGATTAATAATAAATGACACCATTTATTCCTTCTTATTGCTGTTATTGTTATTAAGTAATGGTAATCGAGTGGCTAAGTAAGCGGCAACTAATAGCATAACAACGGCAGTTTGTAGTGCCATATTAGGATGATTGCCCAACTAATAGATAACAATCAGTCATAGGGCTACAATTGCAAGGATCATGATTATACGTACCAGTAATAATGTAATTGTTACGATCAAATTCATAGGAGCTGTAACAAGGCTGGTGGCAGCACCTCGCATGGATTCCGGTATAAATTTGGCACGTAAACGAGCCGCCCATGGTGTATAAATACCGCAATGACACTCGAATATCGCTAGTGCGGATGTTGTCACTATTAGTGATTGTTTAGCATAACTAGCTGTCCATAGACATAATGCAGCACTAGCTAATAGTAATGCATATGCCATTGGTTGATCAGCCTTATAAGAGATTCGTCGATAAACGAGAGGACCTATAGCGTAGAATACCATGAATATGGCAAATACCCTGCCAAATGGCAATGCATCATTTGCATCTATCCAGCAGATTAGTCATGCATCTTTGAGTTGTACTAAATGTCGTTAAATTACCATGACACTGTTGTAGTATAGGTGCCCAAAAGTAAACGAACGTGTACATGGCCGATTCGAATAGTACTTGAATGGCGCATAAATAGATAGCAGATGGACCTAATGGTTAAAGTGTTAGACATACGCGGTCAATTATCAATCAACCGAGTGGTAATAACTTACATTCTAGTAGGTCGCGCCATGTACTCGATACTTTCGATGCTTTCGATGCTTTCGATGAGTTATTCTATTTTCATTTACTAATCAGTTGAATTCCACTAATAGTAGCGTACACCCACATGCTTAATCAATTCATTAGATGGCCATGTTGTGTAGATAATCAATGCGGAAATGGTGAAGGCCATCAATGCAACGATAAATGGCATCTCCACCTTGTTATTCCACCATAATAACAATGCATCACCGGCAAATCCAGCACCAATGGCTATTACTCCATTGAGTGATGCCGCTAATGATAACGTGGCATCCAGCCATTTAGTCTCTAATTCTATATGAACAAACAGGTAGATTAATCGATTGACGATGACCGTCTATTCAATAACGTACTATGTTTAAGCTGCTGTGCTACTAGCCAAGTCTCGAAGAATGGCATCCATAATGCGGTGGCAATACCACTAGCTAATTTCCCCAGTGCTAATAGCCAGATGGACGTGCCACCAAGTACCAGTAGGCCACAGGATACTGCATAGGCAAGTATCGTCATCAGTGCGTAACGTTGTCGATTTCTAGATATGATATGATACGATGGCAACGTTAAACGACAATGTATTATCGGCTATTTTAGTATACATACCCTGTATCCGCCTTGGATGCTATCAAAGCACCTAGCAAAGCACTGGAGAGAAAACCGAGCCCGGATAAGTGAGTAATAGTACTATCGCTGAATCCACGCTGGTGATAAACACTATAGAGATAGGGACCCTGAAGCCAGTCGCCCGCTTATTATAGCGAAGCTGCTATTAGTTTGACATTCCTTGAGTGAACACTCGTAATTACCGGTGGCAAATAGGTAGGCACTTAGCCAGTAACTGCGCAAGTATGAACTATTCATTGGTACGAGTGTAAAAGAAAAGAGTGGTATGACTAAAACAGACAAGTTATTGATAAAGCGATGAAACATATGTCGTGACAACAAGGATGCTTCAAATAACGTTATGATTCAGTACATTGTTGTATTGAGTATAGAACAATAATCGTAAGTTGCATTTATCGTAGATAGCAAGTAACAAGGGGCAAGCAGATATGATGAATTCAAATCTAACATGAAAACATATCAATGTATGACGATGCTAGCGTGTATCGTGTATTTACATTATGCTTCCTAGTAATCCAGTATCGATTCGTAATTGTACCCAGGTGAACTACCAATAGAATGTGACCGCGCACTGTTACCGCATATACATCCAGTATTTCTAACCAATATGCATGGGGCAATCTCTACAATGAACAGCATGACTACCAGTGATACCGCTGTACCTGTACCCATAATCTCCATAGAGTCAAGTGTAGCACTTTCCTCATCCTCATCCTCCCCCCTTTTAATCCTCAATCTATATATCGCCGTCCATTGTCGTTTCAATTGGCTTTCTATATCGACGCCAGTGGACTCTATTGTACACTTGTATTACCGTATAAATTCTATATCTATAATTTGTTTAACCCGTACATATCTGTCTATTATAATAACCTTTGTTAAGCTACATTTGTGCTATACAACAATGTTAAACCCAACTATTATTTTCGGTGTCCTATTTGCCATAACGGGTTTAGCACCAGGTAACACAATATAGACCAAGTTGATGTTTAGCTTCTTATTATTAATGCAACACTGTAAACTAGTTAATACCAACGCGCAAGATGTATGGCAGGGACGTAAACAAGCGGTCATCGATGCTATCAGCACTTGTTGGCACGATTACAGGGCGAATGCATTTGGTGCTGACGAATACAGGCCCATTTCTAAAAGTGGTAAACAATGGGCGGATTCCGGTGAAAGTCTAGGCTACATGATTATCGACTCGTTGGACACCTTACTTTTGGCCAACCGTCATCAGGAATACGAGGAGGGTCTCAGCTGGATAGATGCTCATTTGGATTTCAACGTAAACAGTAGAATAAATCTATTCGAAACGACCATTCGTTCATTGGGTGGATTGCTCGGTGCTTATACGCTACGTCCTGACGCGAGACTGCTTCGTCTTGCACGTCTACTCGGTGATCGGCTGTTGCCTGCATTCGACACGGAGACAGGCATACCCAAGGTGTGGTTCAACCTAGCTAAAGGCAATCAGGGCGACGAGCGAGATCCTAGCAGCACTTGGGCTACCCTGGCCACCGTAGGCACGTTGCAAATGGAATTCCGCGAATTGTCACGTCTTACCAATAATCCGAAATACTGGCAAGCGGCCAAGCGAACCGATGAAGCCCTCCAACGTCTACCATCCTACGATGGTCTACTACCAATGACCTTCAAGTAAGTACTGTGTGTATGTATAAGCAGGTTAATATGTTATTAAGCTATTCATTCACGTTACCAGTCTTAATGGTGAGGTTGCCTTTCCATCTGAATATGGATTCGGTGGTGGCAATGACAGCTACTATGGCAAGTATTCATTACGTAAGAATATAGTGACAATTGCTAATCGGCGCATTCTCTTTATTATTGTACAGAATATTTGCTTAAACGCTGGATACAAACGGCAAGAACCGAATCGAAACTACGTGATCGTTATGATGCCTCGATCATTGGTGCGAGGAAACATCTAGTAGGTTATGCTGGCAGTCAGCAACAAGCATATCTAGGCACCGTAAACGATAATACGTTCGTGCCGAGAATGGAGCATTTGGCGTGTACATTCGGCGGCGTATTGGCACTGGGCTCAGCTACCGATCGTGCATCCACATCCCGTGCACAACGGGATATGACGCTGGCCCGTGGGATCACCGACACTTGTATGAAAATGCATCGTACGAAGAGTGGACTTGCTCCAGAAATGGTCGAATTCACCTCGACGATGCAGTTCATGCCGAATCAGATGCACAATATACTTCGTCCTGAAACCCTCGAAAGCTTGTTTGTTCTCTGGCGCACCACGAGGAATGATCAGTATCGTGAGCAAGCATGGCAGATCTTCCAGGCAATGCTGAACAACTCGTCGATTGGACGTGCCACCTGTCTAGTAAGCGTGGTAGATGTAAGCAAGACACCCACCATGAAGCAAGATAGTTCAGAGACATTCTACATGGCTGAAACGCTAAAGTATCTGCTCTTGATATTCGACGATGATGACAATCTACTACCACTTGATCGCTACGTATTCAACACGGAAGCACATCCATTCCCTATATTTACACCGTAATGAATCCATCACTTGACCAATAGTGATAAATAACTATGTCGAAAATGTCATGATATACTCGTTTCTGCTTTGAATAACAGCATCAATCTACTAGTGAATTATCAGCAATGATAGTTGTGTTTATTATCGTTGAACATATTATCTGAAAAACAACTAGAACACAAAGTAGTGATTTAACATGAAATGAAATGAGTGTCAACAAAATAAATCAGTCACCGAGCAATAATAAAAAATTGAACGGGAAAGCCCATTCATATTACTTTGTAAAAAGAGAGAAAGAGAAAGAGATGAAGAAAGAGATATATATATAGAAATCACTAATGCTTATGATAATTTATGGTATAACAGCTGGATCAATAACATCTAGACGTTGACGCTTAGTTGCTACAATAGAATTGTCTATATCAGAGGATGCCTCTTGACTATTATGCTCATTATTATCTGGTGGCACACATACAGCCTGCTTCCTA
Organism: Syncephalis plumigaleata; assembly: GCA_025201365.1. NCBI lineage: Eukaryota > Fungi > Zoopagomycota > Zoopagomycetes > Zoopagales > Piptocephalidaceae > Syncephalis > Syncephalis plumigaleata. The sequence goes on along the minus strand of JAIXMF010000008.1, from coordinate 689,881 downwards.
GATATCGTCAATCCTGTAACTAGGCATGATTCTTTGAGTGGTAGATTAGTGATATCAACATCGTATTCTGATGATATTACGTTCGTTGAAGTGGATGGTGAACAAGGCGCTGAAGTAGTCTCTTCATCTTCATCGCCATCATTGTCGTCGTCTTCGTCTTCCTCTTCCTCTTCCTCCTCTTCATACCACGATTCTTCCGATTCCTCCTGACTAGGACTATCAAGATCTAATTGATCTTGCTCTTCCGATATAGTCACAAGTAACGTATTCTTATTAATGTCCAATAGTAGATCGTCAACTTGCTTCCAATTTAATGGATCCATAACAAATCGTCGATGTTTCTCTCCCTTGCCATGCTATTCGCGTCATCATTAGTGTCTATTGTAATTTCTTATAGAGCAGATATACTTACATTAGACATATTGGTAAACTTCTCCTTGCATGATTCGCAGTAACCAGCACGACATGGCATCGATGACATGGTCGATTGTTTGTTATTCAATGCTGCCGCATCCTCCCTCAAAGTTGTCCTCAGTTTTGTCACTGACTGTTTAGTCGTCGTCATATTTGTAGTTTCCACCGGTTGTTTGTCAGTCATGCCGGTTACCGCTTTAGTCGTGCGTCTACCATTAGCATACTGAACGCCGTTCTCCTCCAATCTAGCCAGTACACGTCGATTTAACCGCTCCATGGCTACACCAGATGGATTCGATGCAATCGATTGATTACCGGTCATTGTAGCCAGTGATGGTGTGGATAGTGTTGCTGTCGTGGTGGCTGATGGATGCAAGCCAGATGCCATAGAAACCTCCTGTACTGACACATCATGCGGTAATGTTGCAGGCAAGTTGGACTGCTGCGTTGTCGCATTCTCCCTTAGCGGCTTTAGTGATACGGCACGCGATTGGAATGGTTCTGGTTTACGTGAACTCGCCATAGCCGATCCTCTCTTTTGCGCCAATGATGATGATGCCATAGCATGATTACGCGCTACTCCTTGACTCATAGCACGGGATGCAGCTAGTTTGGCTGTTCCTTGTGCTGCTGCTGCTGCTGCTGCTGCTGTCGTATTAGGTCGAGTCATCGTGTCTTTTGGCTTAAGGAAAGGACTACGATGCGAGTTACTACGCCATATTCTAGGCCATGGTACATCCTGATTATCACATCGTAGTGGATACTTTTCTACGATAGGTGGACGACAATGTCCCGTCAGATCCTCGATCAATAAGTAATGCTCATGATCGGGGAAATAGTGAATATCATGCTGTTGTCCAACCGGGCCGTATATAGTCTCATTACGCAGCTGACTAGCAAGATCACCATGTAGTAATTGACCATTTCTCGTATGTGGATACGTATACTGTGCGATATAACGTGTGATCTTCCTTAATTCTACGTGTTATACAAGTAAATCATCTATTGTCATGATGCTAATAAGCAACTTACTACTGAGAGACCATATATGCATTTTACGCGCATAAGCATTACTAATGGTGGCATCATCTACTACCTAAATATAAGATTATACATTGTCAATACGACAACAGTATATAAATACGGCATACAATTATATATCCTACCTTGCCATTCTCTTTATATTGTGCATCGGCTCGTTCGTACACGTCATCTTTAACAACTAAATGGGTAATTTCACTTGAGAAGAATGAATCCACTTTCTAATCATGGTAAAGCATAGTTTAGATGAGTACTCTTTTAATAAGAACATTTGATCAGCATTGACTACTTACTGCCAGATTCGACTTTAAGAATTGCGATAATTGCTGTACCGTCTGTGTATTGATTCCGTAAAAGTAAAAGTTACACTTTGACAACTGACGAACAAAGTGCATCACCTTATGCTCATTCTCTCGCGGATAAGCGTAACGATTCAATGCAGCTGCTGATGGAGCAATAGCTGCAGCAGTTGTTGTGGTTGTCGTAGCAGTTGTCGCTGCTGCCATAGATGCAGAGAGAACATTACGTGCATTCTGAGCAGCGACACCATGTGCCGTTAATGGAACTTTAACGGTGGAATGAGTGTGAGATGAAGTGCGTGTCACATTACTTTCCATGACAACTTTAATGATATGTAATGGTGAGATAGCGCGTCTTCTACAATACAAAATAGGCTGGCAAGCACAATGCCAATAACAATGATAATAATGGATATGACGCGATCGAATACCGTGAATACGCGTTATATCACAATATACACGAGTCGAGACTAAACACACACACACACGCACACGCACTAGATAATGCACTACACTATGCAATAACGACTGTCACACTGTAATACAAAATGTCGAATCAGTAGTGATCTAAAAAAACAAATAAACTATATCAGCATCAGTATTGATTAGATTATGCTTAATAGATTACGCTAAACTTACAAGAGATGAGAGTGCGGTCAACTGAGAGTGTAGCGGTGTGTAGTTCGAATCAGCAAATTGATCAGTTTGTCGATTCTCTTTTGAATATAGGGTCGTTCTCTAAGAATAATCACGCTGTTGATATCCAGACCACACTCGATACATTCACTGTGTAGGATAGTTGATCAAGAAACACGTAGACGTACACTTATGCATTCACACTGCCGTACAGAGTAGTAGAGGAAGTAGAAGTAGAAGAGAAGGTCAATCACCTACACTAACTTGCACACATACACACACACACACGCACTAGTATGGATGAAATAGGCTACAATGAGAGAAGGGGAGTAGAAATTTGTACGCTTTAATTATTGGCCTATAATTTTATAGAGAGAAAGAGTGAATGTTTTTGTGTGAGATAGACGTAAAAATGGAACGAATCATTAATATAACATCACGTGATGTTTACTAGAAAGGCGATGGAGTCATTCGTACTCGTACAAGATGTTCGATTGCTGCTACTTGTTCAGCAAATGACATATGCGACGTGTCAAGTAGAACTGCATCATCCGCGCATATCAACGGAGATACGGCACGTTCCTCGTCAGATTTATCACGCGCTTCAATATCCGCTACTAGTGTGCTATAGGCTGCCGCTTGTTCCTCGGCACTTAGTGGACTTGCCTGTCTTGCCATTAACTCGCGGAATCGACGCTGTGCTCTAGCTTCTAGTTGTGCGGTAAGGAATACCTTAAGCTCAGCATTGGGAAATACCACGGAACCGATATCTCGTCCATCCATAACTAGACCAGGTGCGGATGAATTGTCTGTACCAAAGGCTCGTTGTTTCTGTAGCATAAGTGATCGTACGGTGGGTAGACGAGCAATAGCTGCTACCATGCGTGTTACTAATGGCGAGCGAATCTCATTCGAAACATCTTCTGTATTCACAGTTACACGGACATTAGGTGGATGCAATAGATCCGAGGTAGATGTATTGTTACTAGTAGCATTGCTCAGCGTAAACTCAAAGCGGGCATCTTCGGTTATGGCACATATTCTATTCGTATCTGTATTGGGATCTAAGCCTGTTCGCATCGCTAATAACGTAATCTAATGTATCAATGAGTATAATGTAAACATGTAGACATATACATAGAATAAGATTATACTTACTGCACGATACATGGCGCCTATTAAAAAAGAAAAAGTCCAGTCAAAATAGATAAATGAATAACAGCACAATCAACTTACCTGTATCCACATAGCGGAAACCAAGTCGTGCGGCTAATGTTCGTGCCGTACTACCTAAGTATAGAACAAAATGAATATACAGTACTAGTAATATGAATACACTAAGCTATACTTACTTTTACCGCCTGCTGCTGGTCCATCGATAGCTATACGAAAGAACTTGCTCTTGTTATGAGGAGCAGCTTGCACATCAGACGGCATAGAATACCGTCTTGGAGCATAGCTAGCACTCCATGTGGGCGTGATGACGGTCGTTCTGAATATACGCGGTTGCGTACGCACTGCTGCCGCTGCCATTATTACTGTTGAGCTTGTCAATTAGTAAACAGAGACACTGCACCAATCTGCCGTGTATGTGTGTGAACCAGAAGAGAAGGGGCAACAGCCGTAGAAAATATTTCTTGTTTTTTTATAAATGTGCTATCATACATTGTTTGCAAATTGTCACCTCACTTTGTACGAATATACACACCAGCACATGGACGAAAACAACACGAATGACGGGTATTTCCTTAGTCTACTGGCTGGAGACACGCCTTCCATGCCTCCGGGCTTAGATCTAACGCCAATACCACCTAATGACTATGAAGAAGATAGCGTAATGCAAGATGTTACCGGTGCAAACCTGTTAACCATAGACAATAGTGGTCAAGCTAGTAATAGTAATAGTAATACTAGTAGTCAACAATGGAACACATCAGATATACCTCTGCATAGTTACAATGATGGCGCATCCTTATTTAACGTAGCACATCATCGTCTAGAAGGTGTGGATATGGAGAGATTCGATCAGACTGACTATGAAGAAATACTGCCCACTGATATGGAATATGGTGGCGAGGAATATGCTTCTGGATCAGATGATGATCTAATGGGATCGACATCAAGAGTGGATACAGCGAGTGAAGGACAAGCAACGACCAGTTCAACTACTCAGAATAGACGAAGAAATAATGAATCCACTATAGTAGAGGAAGATCAAGAATTTGCGCAAGTATTCAGAGATAGATGAAAGAGCATAAACACACGCGTGTTACTTATACTCGTATTGATGCGAATCATTAGACAATACATGCAAGACGCGCAACAGGCAGCCCAGGAGATTCAACAGGAAGGCGGAGGTCTGAGTAAAACGATGCAAATGGATTTACGTCAAGATTTCGAAGAGGATATGGCTGAGTTTCATAATAATCTACGTGAAGCGAGTGGTATCGGACGAAGAAAAACTCGATACACGGTAAGCAATATATATATATATATAAGGATGAAATAGCGCGATAGATTATTTAACACTAGTGTGATTAGCGTCAACCTGGCACGAAACGGAAATCTACAGCCATACCCTTGCAAGTGAAGAATCTACTGCAATATGCGAATAGTCTATACGTTAGAGAGCAGGAAGTGGAGGCGATTCCCTATTTGACGGAGGCCATCCGATTGGCACCGCAAGTCGAGCATGCCTGGCTTCTTTTAGCGTTGATCAAGGAGAATCAAGGAGAAGAGGAGCGTGCTTTTGTTTTACGCTTTTGTGCCGCACAAAATGCACGAGATCCCGATCTATGGTGTTGGGTAGCCGATCAACTTCGGTAAGCGTACGATGAACATACGAATATTCATTGTTGTAACGTTATGATGTGTACGGTATAGGAAACGAGGTAATTCAGCCAATGCTGCCAATTGTTATACCAAGGCATTGGCTCTTCAGCCCAAGGATATCGATATTCTACACTTGCGCTGTGAAGCCTATATGGAAGCAAAGAGATTTCAACGGGTAAATTACTACTAGATAGCATTGATTATGTATTCTGTTTCGATTAAACTGACCAAGCGATTGCTAGGCCATCGAAGGCTATGAGACTATATTGAAGTTGCAGCCGGAAGATGAAGTGGCCATTCATCATTTACTACGATTCTACGTTGAGCGTGGTCGTAGTCATGATGCCATCTTGTTATACGAACGACTTATGGAGGAGACACTACCCGTGGAAGGTCCGGTGGATCCACCTTTATTCCGCTGGGAGCAAGCCAACTTTCTAGCTGAATTATACATGGAGATCGGTGATTACGAGCGTGCATTACTGGTTATTAAGCGTAGTGCACGTCGCCTACAACTACGTGGCACACAGATAGTATGGGAGACACGCGCAGATGATGTCGAGTACAATGAGCATCCGTTACCCATTGATCTACGCGTTAAGCTTGGTGTATGTCGATTGGCATTAGGCGATATTGCCGCGGCTAAAGTAAATACAACAATAGCTGCAGTAGTCCTTGGTTACTTATTAACTATTGTTATAATCATTAGATGCATTTTGCTTATCTCACTGAATTGCCTATTGTGTCGCATCAAGAACTGTATCATCAAATGGCCGAAGCGTATATGGAAGCGGAGCTCATTCATGAAGCAGTGGAAGCGTACACGACTATTGCTCGAAACATGCCAGTAAGTAGCTTGTGACCATTGATCGCTTTTATACGATGATAACCACAATATGTATATCAAACTAAATGTAACAATCTACCCGTAGATGGATATGCAAAGTCGGATTCATTTGGGTCGATGCTACCAAGTACTTGGTAATAATGAAGCAGCAGCGGAGATACTAGTAGAAGGTATACTGATCATTGATTGATTATGCGACAGAATACTAACATGTATGATGATATTAGTGGCCAATGCCATGCCAAAGAATAGAAAAGTACGTGAAGAGTTGGCGAAATTATATGAAACACTAGGAGAACAGGAATTGGCATTGCTCTATTTAACACAAGGTTAGCTGTTGACATTTATTAGCGATGAGATCACAGTATTGATGGTAGTATGAATTGCATAGTGAATACACTACGATTCGGTGAGCGTACATTGAGACATCAGTCGAGGCAGACAGGTAGCGACACGCGAACGAGTGGCGTTGAAATCGACGAAATGGACGGTGACTCCGAGGTGGAAGATCCCAGCTATCGATATGCAGCATCTACTGGTGGATCGGAAGAGGGAGAAGAAGACGAGGAGGATGAAGAGGATGCTGATTACGACGATGAGCATCAATTGCTAAGACGTCCAGGACATCAACGAAGAAAGAAGATTCGCGATAAATCACGTCGATTACGGGATTTCGACATGTTCTCTACTAAAAAGTCGCGTGCTAGTCAATTGAAACTACGCCGTCGACAGGAAAGAATGGAGGCACATCAAGCGAGAGAGAAAGAGCAAGCAGAGATTACGGCTAATCATTTCCATATGTTGGCACTACTCGACAATCCCACGAGTACATTCAATGAACAAGTACGTATTATAAAACTACTACTAGATAAACCGTCTATCATAATACTGATGAATGTCGTCCATTCATAGAATCAATATCTAGAGATTGCTCAGGCATTGTATCAATCATTTGCCACGGCCCCAATCCTGTACACTCGGAATGAGGTAAGCTACACAACAAGCATGATCATCATCAGAAATAATAATAATAGCATGTAAAAGCTTCGTCGTATTATGGAAGATGACGCGGATCAAGTTGCACTGCCCAGCTATCGTGGTATGAATCGAGATGTCACTGAAATCTACGGTAAATCCACGGATGACTGGCTAGAATTTCTAATGAAGGTAAGCGGTCAAGCGACAAGTAAGTCATAGTATAGATTATTATGTCACTAATAAGCTATACAGTATTTGCTACTTTTGAGTAAGCATAAACATTGGGAGCAAGCACATCAGGTATTACGTCGTATTCAGCAAACATCACTATTCGTACACAAGGAATCATGGCGTATTGCTAGTAAATTACTAGAGATAGGTAGGATGAGTATACCAGCTATTATATCTATTGCTTACACATAAATACTCTTAGTATTAAATTTACGTCAAGGAGAAATGGAGGAAGCAATGTTTAACGCACGTAGTCTATGTCGAACTATGAGCGTATCAATGGAATCTATTTCATTCTACAATGCAATTGCTCCACGGTAAGTCAATCATAGAATAGACTAGTCACCGAGTTATTGACTCTTGCCATCAGTAATATAGATCCGAATATTGCTTATGGCTCACCGAATGCACAGAAATTTGCACGACGATACATGTCAGTAATGGTGAATCAAGCCATGCAACTCATAGGCGATAATCATCCAGATAACAAGAATGACGCGCATCCCCTACTCCGAGATATACTGAAACCAGAACTATTCGTAATAAACGGTAATATGTTCATGGTAGGACGTAGTTATCATTTTGCAGTAGGTAAGTGAATAGATAATAGACATACCACTCAATGAATGCGCTACTAAGGGTAAAGCAATGACTAGCATCATTCGTACGTGCCTATCGTCTATGTCCTTTAGATCCCATGATATCATTACAATTGGGAATAGCGCATATTCATCGTGCTATGCAACGGAGAACAGAGAATCGACATGCTCATATTCTTAGAGTAAGTATGTTTACTTGTTCATTCTATTCATTGATACATACAATCATCATTGATTAGGGTTTTACATTCCTCGTAAAATACGCTCAATTACGAGGACATACTCAAGAGACTGCCTATAATCTAGGTAGAGCCTTTCAACAAATCGGTATGTCTATAGAATAACAACAATAACAATATTCATATAACTAATCATGCCATTAGGTCTTTACTTTTTAGCCATTCCACAATATGAGCGTGCACTTCAATTATCGCATCGGTAAATGATTACATTACTTGTTATTTCTTGTATACTCATATCTATTCTGTATAATGCTATTAGATACTTGATCCACAAGCCAATCTACAGCGTGATACTGCCTATAACTTGTATTTGATCTACATGTCCACTGGATCACCCGGTCTTGCGCAGAACATTCTCTATCGCTATTGTACCATATAACATTGGATCTATAATAAACAATCTGTTAGTATTTATAGATTACTAATTCATTCCTAATGTGGTCAATCCCATTTTATTATAAGAAATGATGATAAGTGATATAAATTATTCATTTCACATGATTCAAATGCTCGCTTACAAATCAACTACTTGCCGTCACACACATAACCCAGCATTGGGGTTTTTCTCGCGCTACACGCTTTAGCAACCTGTTCTTCGCTTCTTCCTCTTCTTCTTTTCCTCATTCTTTCATTACAGGACCTGTGTACCTGCTTCATTTATGATTCCACTCTGTCAATGTACTAATACTTACGAGGAAGCAGTTAACACTCGTTCATTACTGTCAACCATGAGTTTCTACGTGTCTTCCCCTCTATCCGATGTAAACAAGCCATATTGTCCTTGTCACTACAAGCATGACTATGGCATATCTACACCTAATCATTACAATAATACTCGTAATAATACAAATACTGGTTATACCAGTATAGCTCAAAAGACAATACAATCATCGATGATCATGATGACTGGTCTACCGCGTCTTTATCATGGAAATGGATACTCAACATCAACATCAACAGCATACAATGAATGCAGGCCTACCCACTGAAATAGATGTACTAGTCATTGGTAAGTGATAATAAATAAATAAATAAGCAGTTAACTTATGGATATACATTGTATAAAATAGGAACAGGGCCCTCTGCATTGTTTACTTCTTATTTATTACATGGCTACCGACCTATTTTAGAATCACATGATTTGCCACGTTTACATCAACTATTACCAACATGGTTATCCACGCCATTAACAACATTTGTAGGTGTGCCATTAACCAATTCGGTAAGTGTATATCATTGTAGAAGAGTGGATACAGTACAATGACTAACACGTATATATATATATATACTCATTAGCAACTATTGAAACAAATTGCCGTACCATTATTGGATTCACCATTAGGTGCACGATCAAGGAATCCACTGGCACTATTGTTGGATGTACTCGAACGACCAGGAGCAGATCAGGGAGAACAGCATGCTTCACTATTGACATGGAAACGTGTTGCTCACCCGATCAGGCATTGTGTAGTAGGCCGTACAGATCCTGGTGGATTATGGTCACATATGGCACAAGATGAACAATTGGCATTAAGGTAACTATTAAATTCATATACAAGTGGCCATTTATTCATGTTTATTATAGTGTAGCCAATCAGTTGGCCCTACCAGGTTACACGTTCACTGAATGGTGGCAACAATACTGTGACACTAGCAAGTATGTCATTCATGATGATGACATTGAAATGACACGTCCTACTCGATCAGCAATTGCACATTATTACAAGAAATACGTTGAACATACTGGTATATCTGATGCTATCTTTAGTCAGCCACAGTAAATGAACTACATGGCTTGCTGATGTAGCAACAACAACAAGCAATATCTATCATGATGTATCAGCATTACCCTATCATCGCTATCAGATTAAGGGATGGCGTACCTTAACAACAACAACATCAACATCAACATCATCAAATAGTAATAATGTACCATTTGAGATACGAGCAAGATCAGTCTATTGGCTTGTGGCATGTTTGATGAACCTAAACGACTGGGTGTACCCGGTGAATCAGCACATTGGATACAGCATCATTCACTAGTGTCGCATGTTCAACCTTCTCTACCTCGATCTAGGGAACTACCCGATATTGTTACGTTGCCCCTAAAGGCAACGAGTACCTATGCTACTTCAATGCCATCTTCATTCTACTATCCAGATACTAGTAATGATAAGCATCAACAACAACAGCTACAACAACAGCTACCGTATTTAGTAGTAGGATCTGGTCTATCAGCAGCTGATGCATTACATCGTTTACGACATCGAGGTCAGCGTGTATTACATGTATTTCTATCGGATAGAACCTATCGATCTCGTAAACGATCTCATGCCTCACCACCATTAGCTAGAGGATTCACGGCAGATACATATCCAGAATATCATGCTACACGTCGCCGTATGGTACGAGCACAGCGAACACCCACTCCTTCATCATCATCTTCATCTGTACAGGATGATATGACATGGTATGAAGGATTGTCGATGCGCGTGTTCTACGTTTCCGTCGTCAATCTACACCACGTCCTGTCTATCGTGTTGATTTATGCTTAGCTGATGGTCGAGTCATTACACGATCTATTGCCGGTGCTATCATTGTTATAGGACGACATACTAGACCACAATTTCTACGAGGTCGATTAGCCATTTCATCACATAGTAGAAATATACACAACCCACAACAACACTCAACTAGTAATAGTAGTAGTAATGTACCTATGATCGTTGAATACGGTCGTCCATTACGTATTGATCCTTGGACAAGTCGAGTCATCGATGAACAAGGAAATGATACTCATACAGGATTATACGCAATAGGAGCAATTACAGGAGATACAACAGTTCGATTTAGTCTAGGTGCCTCACTAGGTGCTCTTATAGATCTAACTCATACATGATGAATTATATCATATCCAATCTATATATATTATTATTAGTATTGTTATCATGTATATTAGTAACAATGAATAAAATACAATAAGAAACTATAAATAGATTTGAATGGGATGATGTCTATAAATGTGCCACGTCAATGATAATTAGTGTATTCATTAACAGCAATACTGACAACAACAACAACAATAACAACAATATTCCTCTTCTTGAACCAATCACACTTATTGTCCTCTTTGTCTATTCAGATTGTTAATACGTTGTATATCGTCTATCTAGTCAGTTAACTACTTGCTGCTTATTGAGAGTACGTTATAACTAATGACATGAGTGTAGATGCTCATTCTACTTTGCACTAAGAGAGTAATGTAATAACTATTAAATAGACAGGTTATTATTACTACTACGCTTGCTTCATAACATGTCGGACGTGTTAAAGGACGTTCCAGAGTTTTTTGAATCGGTACTGGCGAGTCAGTAATTGCTCGTACTGATGCTATTGGTAATATTGAATGACATACACACTTCTATTCGATAATGTTAAATAGAGCGAGTTAATAGGTAGTTTCCGTGAATTGGGACCACCTGATCTATGTCATTTAACTAAGAAACAAGGCAAAGAAGGACAGGAAGTAAGTGGAGCTAGTTACATGATGTGTATCATTGTATACTAATGATCTATATGATAGATCTCACTTGGTTCTTATCATCATGTATCGGGTGTGATGCATCAACCATGGCTAGTCTAGCTGCGTATATTAATACACTCACCTATTCACAGGTAAATGAATATAATTTAGTTGTTATAATAGTAAATGTATAACATTGTTGTTATTATTAGAATGAACAGCAAGGTTGGTTTGGTAAATCGGCCTCACAATGGCGTATTACATCAGCAGTCTACTGGTAATCATGATAGTTATAATATTGTAGAATGACATGACATCCCCTAAATTGTATATGATATGATACTCTAGTTGTTATAATGCATTTTCACGCGTTGATATGCGTGTCATTGTTAAGATACCCGGTAGTGTAGAGTGTTTCATGATTGATGGTCATGGTAGACGGTAAATAGTCAGCATAGTCTTTGTTAGAAAGTATCTACTTACATGTTTATGTATATGTAGTCAGGAAACAACAGCAGAACTATGGTCAGAAACCTACATGTCCGCTCTATTACGTGCTATTCTTTATTCGGATGATTATCAATATCGATTATCGGGATTCCGTCGATTCGATCCTATTCCTACACTTGATTCCGAACAACGATTCCTAGATGCTACTGCACAACTCTATCATAAAGGTATGATGATATTCATTTGTATATATCATAGCCACTATTAGTAATTACAATATTATTATGGTATAGGATGGCAGTTGGGAACAGAAGCAGAGATCCAGATTGCTACTAATAGTAAGAATCATTTGACAAGTGGACTCATGAAGTATTTCGGTCAAAGTGGTCGATATCATGTGGCGGTCAAGACATTCGAGCAATATATCCTTACTGTGATGATTGTGCTGTTCAGTCATTGTAACTAATCATGTATTGATATCCTTGACTATTGTATTACTGTTTAGTAAAGATCCTGATGCAGGTTCATTATTAGCCGAATCCTATATCGGTATGGGTAAGTGAACTAGGCTAATACAAGGGTGATGCTTTTGTCTTGCTTACTTACTTCCCCCCCTCACAATGATAGATGAGGAGATACGTGGTGTACAAGTATTGCATGATGCTCTATTGAAGAAACCATCCAGCTACTCATTACTACATGTTCAAGTTGACTTTTTACGATCCAAGGTAAATGATAATGAATAGCTATTGTATTGATTTCTAACACTTGAATGTCTATAGGGTAAATACGAATTGGCTTGTCAGTTGGCTAAACGAGCTGTCAATTGTGCACCATCAGAATTTGTTACATGGGCCAAATTAGCCGAGATTTACATTGATTTGGGTAATTTTAAAGCGGTAAGCTATTTGATGTGTACATCTCTGCTATGTCTACTAATCACTATTAATGATAATAGGCATTGTTAACAATGAATAGTTGTCCAATGTTTACATTTACGGAACGAGATATGCCACGTACTCCACCACCTGCTCGTGCTCATGCACTTACTAAACCTGATTCATTACTCGAGAATAGCGAGGATGAGTTGGAAACAATGGCTGCGGTAAATAGATCCGTCATCATCAATACTATTTGTCTAATAAGTTACTCTATACTTATATACCTGTGTGTGTCTATTAATGTAGCAAGAACCTTCACAACGCTTACCTGCATCCATGCTACGTGGTACATTTGCTCGTGCTTACTCGATGCTCACGCAACTAGCTTTCAAGATTGGATGGGAGGAATTGCTACAGTCTCGTTCCTCGGTATTCGTTATGGAAGACGAATATCGTATGATCAAGCATGAAGAACGCGGTGATGTCACTGTAATGGTGGCAAATAGCGATAAGGCAGATGCATCACCGGAAGACAAGACGGCAGCACCACCAGCAGCAAATGATTCAACGGCGAATAATGTCAAGTCTTCTGATGAAGCATTGGAGGATATACCACTGGAGTCATCGACCAACAAGGAAATTAAAGAGGATCAAACGCTGACTACCGCATTAGATGCATCGGTACAAGTGGATAAGGAAGACAAAGAAGACAAAGAGGAACAGGACAATAATGGTGAAGCATTCTCCTCTGTATCATTGGCTTCACCCGATGAGAGTAGTAAGAATAAGAAGCATGATCATAGTGATGATGATGATGATGATAGTGGTAGTAGTATTAAATCATCTACATCTCCAGATAATCAACTTGGTCGTATGTATTACTATGAATGACATCAAGAAGCATACTAATTGATATTTGCTCTACATGTATTATAGAAACCAAGAAATCAACGGAATCACTCATCAAGAAACCGAAAGGAGCGGCAGAAGGTCCACTTGATGAAGAAGCGGAGGATACGAAACCATCAGAAGATGAGAATAAGGTATGTCATCGAGTGAGCACGAATATACAATGACTAACAATGTTTGATATTGATTTATTAGAAGGATGTTAATGACAAGTTACAAAGTGTAACACAAGCAGGTGGACCATTAAGTAACAAACGACTCTGTGAACGGTAAGTGTATACAATACAAGTATTTGACTATATCATCTAGTTAACTAGTGTTGCATTTATTAGATGGTTGGATAATTGTTTATGGTATTATACGAGGTAAGTGAATGGGTTACTCATATCCTCTGGATCTATACTAATGATAGGATTAGGATCTACGTGCTTATGCTGCCTGGCAAATGGAAATGAATCGACATAAAGAGGAGAATATTCCCTATTTACGTTCACCGGCTGACTGGGAAGCATTGGGTGATTTAGCACTACGTCTACATCATAAGGTAAGTGAGGAGAGAAACGTTCTCTTTTTTGCTTGATTACCATGCCCTAGTGTATGATCCATTGACTAATGCTAAAATAGGATGCAGCACGCGAAGCCTATTCTCGATGCTTGCGTGGCAAGTTCTCCCTGCAAGCATGGACCCGTCTACTAGAATTGTACACGGATGCAGGAGATGCCCGTAAAGCATTGGAAGCCGTGGTGCAGTTGGCCATCTATCACGATAGTCAATACAACGAAGTCTCCTATCCCATGCCAATCACGCATACGCTCAATCGATTGGTACGTGCGCATGGTTTATCAAAGATGAAGAACATGCTAGTGTCCATGAATCTATCGGTGCCTGTGCAAATGTTAGTAGCACGCTATCTGGGCTACATTAAAACATTTAAAGTAGAGGGATGGGACTTGTAATTGTTGTTGTCCAAATCATAATGATGATGCTTATGCTCATAATAATAAAGACCATTTTATTATTTGCTTAATAATCTACTAGCAGTAGTGTATTGATAGGTGAATAGACTAGATGCACCTTGAACTCGATAAACAGTAGTATATCGAGGAATGTGTGGATGTGGGTCAGTTCCTTACTGAATAAACGAAGTAACGAGCTAACTTGTCCACATTTACCATTAGCAACTGCCATATTCGTACATGCTCGTTGATAACCACGTGGAACATGCGGTTATATTCCACGAATGATCCAAGTAGCAGCAGCAGCAGCAGCATGGCACTATGCGTGTATGCTAGTGTACGTGTGTATGCGTGCATCTATACTAGTGTAGTCATACTCGTTACTACTATGGCTAGAGACGAGCATGTGGTGCATGCGTGAATCCATGATATTGATTGACTATTACGAGTGTTACAACTTGTTAGTAAGTAATACTATCAGCATCATCATCATCAGCATCATCACATTAGTGTATGCGTCTCTTGCCACGCCTTTAACCATCCACGCGTATTCACACACACACACACACACACGCATCCTCGCTCTCTTTCTACTTCATTATATTACACTATTCTCTCCTCCTTCATCTTCCGTGGACGTGTGTGGGCTTAGCCTCTCTTTTATCCCAACTGTCTAGTACTCGTGTCGTTCACTTCTTTCCTATCTCTCTCCATCTCTCGCTCTCTTACTTACCTTCTACTTACCTTCTATTACACTTGTTTTTCTGTTTATTCTCTTTTCTATTATTCACATCTGTTCGTTCATTTGGTGCTGCCGCCCCTCTTTCAACTTCATCATGACTGCCTCGGACCAAGATGGAGCCGTGGTAGAATTCTACCGCTCTACCGAAGGATTTTCTAAAGAGTCTTTAGAACGCGCTGCCCATGCCAAACTACGTACAGAACTATACTACAAAACACTGATGGAGCATACTATCGAGCGCAATCAACGGTAAGTGTATATGCTCTATGGACACATTGATATTATAGCACCATCCCTATTGGATGACAAGCACTAATAAAAACACGTGTATGTTAGTCTCGCGCAGTTGGATGCGCAATTGGAGCGTGAAGGTGGTTCGGAAGAACGAAAGAATCGTAAATACCAGAACCTTGGTAGTAAAGAATCAAGTTTCCTACGGCTTCGTCGTATTCGTCTTGGTCTCGATGACTTTACTACGGTTAAAGTGATTGGTAAAGGTGCTTTCGGTGAGGTAAGCAGCGATAATCCTACAATAGAAGTAGAAGAGGAAGATGAAATCCTAATGGTATGAGTTAAATAGGTACGACTTGTACAAAAGTCAGATACAGGCAAGATCTACGCTATGAAGACATTGCGTAAAGCAGAAATGTTTAAAAAGGATCAGGTACGTCGTGTATAGTGTCATTCATGTCTATCCATGTTTGCTGTTGCTATTCATCTTCACTATTCACTAATCTAATCATCATTATCAAATGCGTGTCATTATCTCTATTCTAGCTTGCTCATGTCAAGGCGGAACGTGATGTACTTGCTGAATCCAATTCACCCTGGGTGGTTCAACTCTTCTACTCCTTCCAAGACCCCAACTATTTATACCTTATTATGGAGTTCTTGCCAGGTGGCGATCTAATGACCATGCTCATCAAGTATGACACATTCACGGATGACGTGACACGCTTCTACATGGCGGAATGTGTTCTAGCCATTGAAGCCATTCATCGATTGGGTTTCATTCATCGGTAAGTGTCTATACACATATATGTATTCATTTATTCATTTATTCATGTATATTCATGTATTTAGTGATATTAAACCTGATAACATTCTAATTGATCAAGAGGGTCATATTAAATTATCGGATTTCGGTCTATCCACCGGTTTCCACAAGACTCACGACTCGGCCTACTATCAACGTCTACTAGATGGTATTAACCATGGCAATCGCGAGCATGGCCATTCGCAGCAGCCTAGTGTCAATGAAATCACCCTTACCTTATCAGCTAAAGATCGTATTGCCACATGGAAGAAGAATCGTCGTAATTTGGTATGTTGCTATTTCTCTTAGTGTATACGTACATAGTATTAATCATGATATAGGCTTACTCCACCGTTGGTACACCCGACTACATTGCACCCGAGATCTTTATGCAACAGGGCTACGGTCAAGAGTGTGACTGGTGGTCATTGGGCGCTATCATGTTCGAATGTCTAGTGGGATATCCACCATTCTGCAGTGAATCGGCTCATGAGACGTATCGCAAGATCATGAACTGGAACGAGCATCTCTACTTCCCCGATGATGTTATGATCTCAAGGAGGCGGAGATCTTATTAGACGTTTGATCTGCGCCCCGAGCATCGTCTAGGTCGTAATGGTGCCCATGAAATTCGTGCACATCCATTCTTCCGTGGTGTAGACTGGGATACCATTCGCTCTGTGGGAGCACCATTCGTTCCTGTACTCAACTCCATCACAGATACATCCTACTTCCCACAGAAGATCTCGAACAAGTACCGGACGAGATACCTGAAGCGAGTAAGTATCCATTTCTAGAAGAGAGACCATATATACTATACTATAATAAGATACTAATCTATCAATCATCTTTCATTATCATTATCATTATCTCCTATAGCACCACAACCTGCCAATCAACCCAAGGATCTGGCATTTGTTGGCTATACCTTTAAACGTTTCGAGTATTTGACGGGAAAGAATCTAATCTAAAGATACGCGAGGATATCATTAATCACATTTATCCGAGTGGTGTCCTAGTATTTTCTTAAATAAAGAAATCCTTTGTTTTACAATATCATATCAAATAAATTATAGAGATACAATAATGGACATAGGAACCATTACACAATGACTAAGTTATAGAATTGTTTTACTAGAAATTAATGATACATGATGAAACTATTATCACTGCTGTCATTGTTGTAAGATCAAGAGCCAAACTCGGTGAGTCGTCTCATCTGATCCTGTTGAGCACGTCGTTTAAGTATGTAGCGACGTGTAAACAGAATAGCCATGCCGACAATGCCCACACCACCTACAGCGACACCGCCAATGATGCCGGCCCACGCAGCAGGTGACATTTTAGAACTGGCACCATCATTAGCGGATTCATTGTCATTTTGTATCATGCCATTGCCATTACTCGAAGTAGCAGGCAGTCCTGCACCGGAGGTTAACGTGAACAAACGCTGCCAAGTACCTGTGCAATTAAGTAGACGACCATTGCTCATGCATTGCAATCCAGCGAATGAACTGACATCACTGCTGCCACCATTGTTGTCGCTCATTCGATAGCAGCCATGAATGGTGCCAGCATTGGATGGTAATTCGGTCGACACATCGCAATTAGTCAATTGACGTGTATTGGGATCTACTGCCTGGTAGATGACCGGTGCTGTTGTATTACAAACACGCCAATAATCATTTGCTGTTGTAGTCTTTGCCGATGCACTGTCGTCGGCCTTGCACTTTGCGTCATTAGATTCGGATACTGCACCGGTAGTCGCGGTAGTACGGGCAGCGACGAAACAGCCTAGAAAATAGAATTTCTCCCAGATGTAACCGCGTGCCGCGCAATTACTCGGTTCAATCATGCTGCCAAGCTTCCCCTGCGACTGATTCAATGCATTGGTGTCTGCTGCATTATCAGCCGCAGCAATTGATACTGTATTGGTTGCAGCAGTAGATGACGACGAAGGCTGTGAACTAATAGTAGTAGTAGTAGTAGTACTAGGAGATGGTAATAATAATGAAGATGATGACGATGACGATGACGATGATGATGGTGTAGGCTGAGTAACAGCTCGACTAATGTCGCTCGATGGTTGTAGTTGCAGTTGCAATTGTGATGTTACTGGTATTATTCCATAAGATAATAAAAGTGCGAATAGAATAGTATAGCGAATAGTACGAGCTATCGTTGCCTGGCTATGTAATAATACTTTTTGATATGAATAAAAATGACAAGAATGAAAAGAAGGATTGGATACACGATAAATGAAGGGCTGTCCAGCAGTGTGATTCTCCATGATTTTTTAATTGACAAGCAGAAGGAAGAGGATGATCAGACTATGCTGCTCACCAATATCAATGAGAATCAATATGTCTCCTTGTTTACTATGATAAAGTGATTCTCAGGCTATGGCAGCAGCTATGACGGATTGAATCGTTAAGTGAGTGAGTGAGTGAGCGAGTGAGTGAATAGGTAAGTAAAAACACACGGCTAATCAAACAAACTATAAATCAAGTGTATCTAATCGATCACCAATATACGAAGAAGTTCAAGAAAGAGAGTAAAGAGGCGAGAGATAGCGGGAAAATAAACGATAAAAGATCCACATGCATTTACATGCACATCTTTTGCAAGCAGAAAGTAAAGTGTATCACAATGATGGTGGTAACGGTGGCAATAGTGATGGTATCAAGGCGCACGGCTATACGAGCATATTGCTTTATATTGAGCACAGGATCATGCACCATTCCGCCTATTTTTGGATAGCCAAGCAGCCGCATGTATGTGTGCTCTTTAGCCAATCCTACATCCATAGTGCAGCGAAAAGGTAAGGTTAATCAGTGGACGATGCGAGTGCGTCTGTACATTTAAGGACTATTGATCTAACAAGAGGAAGATAGGGAAAGAAGGGAACGGGGAATGGTTCACAAACATACTATGATGTTCAAACATCGAAACACGAAAGGTAGCATTGTTCCAATATGGAGAATGATCGTGAATACGTGTGCTTGCCCTTTCAGGGAATAGAAGATGAAATAAGGACGGTGAGGCCCTAGGACTTCATTAGATATAAATGGTAATTATATAAATATGGAGACCACTATTTAGCGAACGAGTAAAAAGTAGTAAAGATAATAACGTTCAAGGGGATAAGGCTTTATAAAATGGATTGACGATGATGACGACAGGGAAGAAAGTTCGGCATTTTGGTTAAAGTCAATCTAAATGATTGTGGTGGCAAACTTGTGCTTGCATTTTATTTGTAGTGTCCATTGAACGGGATCAAGTATAATATGAAATAGATTGACATACGCCAGAGGAATTCACGGTATATGCTTGTGCGTATATCCTATCTAGCATTTATTTATTTATTCTCGATAACTATGATGTTGAAACAGATCCATATGTATTCTATTAGTCATTATATTCGTATTGATGGTCATTGATGTTACGTATTTGTAGCTACGTTTAATAACCATATGCGCTACTTTAGGGATAGATCATTTGTTCTATTGCTTGACATCAAGTAATAAAACATATCGTTGAACTAGTATGATCATTTGAACACATAATAATAAACAATAGCAAACCTATAATCATTGTCTATATACAAGAATCAGCTAATACTATATAACGTCAATTTACTAATTTATGCACAAGCTATCGCACAATACGGTTAAAGATTGACGGCTGCCATGCCATGAGCATCGTAGCGCTCACCGGTAACACCGATATCATCGATATACTTGCGTAGTTCCTTGTCATCCTCATCGGTGATGGTTACATTGCTTGCACCAAGGTTCTCCTCCATGTACTTGACACGTTTAGTACCTGGAATCACGAAGATGCGATCCCATTGCTTCAACACCCACGCCAAACATAGTTGACCCGTAGTGCATCCCTTTCGTTCACTGATACGTTTGACAGCATCAACGAGTGCTAGATTCTTTTCTAGTGCTTCTTTTTGAAAGCGTGGGTTTTTTAATCGCCAATCGCCTGCTTTTAGATCCTCGACCGTACGGATAGCGCCTGTAAGGAAGCCACGACCAAGCGGTGAATAAGCAATCACAGCAACGCCCAACTCCTTGCATGCATCCAATAGTCCATTGGTTTCAATATCGCGTGTCCATGGACTGTATTCCACTTGTACGGCACTAATGGGATGCACCTTGTGAGCACGTCGTAGTGTTTCCGCCGAGCACTCCGATAAGCCAATGTGTTTGACCTTGCCCTCGCGTACCAACTCGGCCATAGCACCAACGGATGCTTCAATGGGCGTGTTCGGATCGACACGATGCTGATAGTACAAATCGATATAGTCGACACCGAGTCGTTGCAAGCTTTCCTCGCAGCATTGTCGAATGTAGGATGGTTCGGCACAGATGCCAAGTCGGCCACCAGGGTACAAACGAATGGCAAACTTGGTACAAATAAATACCTTGTCTCGATTATCCTTGAGTACACGAGAGATTACCCGCTCGTTATGTCCCATACCATACGCATTCTACATCAATGAATAATAAGTATTCAATTAGCGTAAACTCTACTGAATAACTTACCGCAGTATCCCAAAAGATACATCCATCCTCGATGGCACGCTTCAATGTAGCAATACCTGACGCGATAATCTCGTCACTTTCATCGACGGGTAGATCGCTCAATGGTACATTGCCGGATTTTGGACTACCTCCGTAAATACCTGGTGACATACTCATACATCCAAGTCCAATGGCGGCAATAATGGACCATTTCACCGAGTTGTCGCTTTGGAATATCGAAAGTGCGAGCCATATTGAATGGTAGAGTGTCGTTGTCGCTAGTATATGTGGGAATATGATAAATATCGAAATGACTATTGCCGTATTTCCACGTCTATTTATTCGTTTATTACGCGTCATCGTAATACGTAATCGTTATTAACTATTGTAATTGTATTTTGGGGTAAGGACTGTTTATTAGCTTGATTGGTTGGCCTTCGTACGACATCATAAAATGATTACTAATAAGCATATTATCATCAAGCAATAGGTGGTACGTGTGCAGCCTAGACGTTCATTGTATAACAACATATAACGATTACTTACTAAAGAAAAGTCGTTGCAATAAGACAGCACATGGCTCTTAGTTATTGCGTGTAAGGTATTTCTATCGCTTTTACGACTCGATACAATAACAAAAACAATGCTACGCTGTTGCAGCAAAAAAGATAGTGGTTGCTGCGAGGTTCGAACTCGCGCCTCATCACTGAGAGCAGTTCTTAAGACTGCCGCCTTAGACCACTCGGCCAAACAACCATAAACAAAAAATTTACCATTTTTGCCTACAGTTCCTAGATTTTGATGTTTTTGGCCTTCTCAGCGCGCCGATTTTTTTGCATTTATTTGACGTAGTTATACTTGCTAACGTTACAGGATAATCTTCCAATGCCGTAACAGCTTAGTTTTAGTTATTTTTACTATTATTATTGAGAGTAATGTAGTTCTACGTAAAATGTCAACTATCAAGCAAGGAAGCACGCTGATTGGCTGGATTGATTTGTATGAAATTTATCGTTCATTTTGTCATTGTATTATATCGCAATATTAAAAAAAAAAAAGAAATTTATCGTCATCACCGTCATCATCATACAATAGACACTTTTGCTTATTGTTTTGTCATTTACCCTTTATTGATTTCCATAGATTGTGTTGTCCTTACTGCTCATTAGTAGTATTTGTATACTGTTTAGTAACACCAGCAAAGACTCGGTGTATGTTATTGTTGTTCATCACTGCTTTATTGTGTAAATGTATGTATGTGTGTTATAAATAAACGACTTTTGAATAAATCATTACCGAATGGTGGACATTGCGAGTTGCTTTAGATTTGACTTCTCATCTGTTGACCGCGCAGGATATCCTCGGGTGTCCAGCGGTTATTGGGATTAACGGAAAAGCCATTCACAAGGAAGGGGTTAATTCTATTTAGCACCGTAATATAAGGCTCGTCATCTGGTCCAGGGCCAATAATTGGATCAGGAATATCCTTTCCGCTTTGGAAAAGGTTTCTTAGCACTTCACCGTATCGCCTCTCTGTTTGAGGTACCCATTGATTGCCGATAAAGTCCCAGCCGAATGGAGGTAAGCCGTACTTAAGAGTAAGGACAGTTGATACTGCACTCCATGCATCGCCCTTACGTAGATCGTAGGTTCCCTTGACCACCATTTCGGGTGGCGCATATCCAACGGTGTAGCCATGAGGCGCATTGAAAGCAAAGTTTTGTGGTATAACTGTTAACACACTTTGATCACCGAGCTGAACTTGTGGAGCAGGTTTGATTTCGGTTGCTAAGTCCAGATCGATAATGACGAGCTTGTAATTCTTTTCATTGTCGAAATAAAGCATGGCATTATCGATTTTAATGTCGTTGTGAGCGAGACCGGCAGCATGCATGAAAGCAAGACCTAAATTGGCACGGTTAGATCACGATGCATAAAGTTGTTTATGCTTAATGCTACAACCAAATTGTGCATATTACTATCGTTCTTACCTTGAAGTAGGTCATGGGTGAGCTTTATGACTAGACGATTTCGAATGGTTCCGATTCTGTTGGCGTGTTTTAAAAGCGGGCCAGCCTTTTGTTGACTTGTGTGGTACAACATATTAAGAAGATCGAACAGATTTATCTGTCCGGCCATGGCAAGCTCGATACAGTAAAGTCCATCGAGTTGGCGCCAGCTCACTCGGCGGACCACGTTGTCCTGGCCAGGATGTGGTTTGCTTCGAGTTTGTTGCATATAGTTCTCCAAACGCTAAAATAGTAATAATAATAATATAAATTAGTATATGAATACGAATATAAATAGTAATAAATACTTACACTGAAGCTTCTATTTTCAAGGTCTGCTTTATCAGTCCGAGTGCTACACTTTAGGAAAGACGATTGACCAGGAGTTGTAGTGCTTGGTATAATAGCCGTAAATAGATGGGTTCCCTTCCTGGCGATGTGTCCTTGGAAGTTGTACGCCGCACGAATCTTATCTATGGGTGTTTGTGGAAGAGGTCTTGAATTTTTGGCCAGTAGTGCATCTAATTGGCCGGCTTGCATTAGCTTAGCGGGTGCATTTGGTGCAGGCTTGTAGTTAGAGTATGTGGCACGCCCCAGTTGTTCCTCACTCATTTGTGACATGATAGGTTGTCCACCGGATTTGAGTCGCATAAACTCGGTGTACATGTCGACTATAGCCGTGTAAGTCTCTTCTCTTTCCAAAACAGCAGGGTCACCGACTTTCTTTAACGTCACGCCAAATATATTGCCACCGGGAAGGTTATCGCCAACCGGATTAGCACTGGTGTGGCTAATGGCGAAGGCACAGCATAGTAGAATGGCCGCAGTATGGAAGCGCATTGTGAGGTTTCGTAACAGTGATGATGTGTCGTTGACAAGCGAGTGTTGTCCTCTAAGAAGAATTGGATGAATGGATAGTGAATTGGTAGTGAGCGAGTGAACGAATGAGTGAATGAGTGAATGAATAGTATATGGATAATGAGTAAAATATGCTTGTATTTATAGCTGTAGTGTTCTTGCTTTCGTACTGCGCCGTATAATGTTCATGGCAATTCTAGTGGTGTTTAGTAAATGCGAATGGTATTACTTGACTGGATAACAACATGCTAACCTGTAACACGCATTTTCTCCTTAATGACTATTTTGGGCATACGCCAAATTTAAATGCGTCATTCTTTCTGAAAGTCTCACATGGCCAAGTATCAAATGGATATCGTTTCATAGAATTATTATACGCTGTAATGATAAGCAATAAGTGCCTTGAAAGTTGCAGCTTTACCACGTTTGTAAGATAAAGGATATATACTGGAACGAGTAAGCTGCATTTAACAGCAGTTATCGCATATGAATGATGTGCTAAAATGGGTGATAAGCATGCCATATACATGATAAGCGATCCAATAACATCTATGTAGTATACCAGTATTGCTGCTTGAACGGAGATAATAAAATCAGGGGTATATGGCAAGCTACTAATCTATTGATTGCCAGAAACACCCGCCTTACCATATACGTATGTACCTATACTTTTTTGATGCTAGGCTATTATGCGAGTGAGTATGAGTAGCTACATAATAAATGGCACATTGTAACAAGTAGCAACGTATCAGTATCGCATTATTATCATCATCGCAATAAATGGCACTTTTATTCTATAATTTGTAAAGAAAAACAAATGCAATTTCATTCTTACATCTTGATAGAGCGACATATATGCTACTACCAAAATGGTAATGCTATATAGATTAGTTAAAGCTCCATCTATTTAGCCGCTCTTTCTTGCTGTTTCAACTAGACAAGTCGATACACGTTTATACTAAATGGGTACATGTCATAAATAGCACGAGGATATTGAGGTATGTATGGAAAATTCTACATTTATTTATTAATTAACTATCAGGTTGATTCGAGTCGGCAAGCAAGTCTTCTTCCTTGATGTTACGCGCAATATCCCAGTAATGATCTGCTCGATGATGGCTAAGGAACTCCTTGGCTACACCTTCAGTTGGACAGCGTCTAAAGCGAAAACTTCTAAATGTTCTACCGCGTGTTCGACCTTCCCATACTAGAACACATCGGTTTGGCTGTTGCTGCTGTTGTTGCTGTTGACCGCCAACTGCATCGGTGTCCATGGCTTCGTTGTCCGATAAATTGACATTGTCATGTTCACTCTCAGAATCGCTCCATTTAATGCGACGGAGCATCAGCTTCTTATAGGTTCGTATGCTTTTGGGTCCTCCTTCAACAATGACTACACTAAACCGGGAACTGATAATTGCCGCTCCTGTTAGTCCCAGTTGATTAGCATTAGTCTCCACCTTGAACTTCTTTTGCGGATGAGTGAGACTGTTAATGCTAAACTCATTGACGATAAGCGTTTGATTGTTATGCTACGTCATATTCGACTTGAAATATATAATCGTGCACTTACCGGAAAACAAGCACCTCAATGCCTTTAGCGGCATCTTCATTTAGTTTTCGTTGTCGCTTTTCACGCCGTTCCTCATCCGTTAATTTACGCTCCTCGTTCGCTTTCATATGCGCATCCTGTCGTTTACGCATCTCATTGCGTACGTAGGCCTCCATCTTAGTGGGATCTTGAATGGCCTCGTTGCCTAGTACACGCATTAAATTGCTCATTTTAACTATCATACAGTGTGCGCGTTTAGTAAGTGCATTATTCTAGTTGGATTGTAGTTTAGCTACTATACCCTTAGGTGGATCAGGTGGCAAGAGACCCAATCGCACTTTGTCTTGTTTCTCCTTGAGCACCTCCAATCTACGTTGTCGACGTAGTTTCTTTTGTTCCTATTATAATAAAGCGGATGAGTTATATATGTATACATACATATATATATAGTATTGTCTACGTACCTTTGTGGTAAGCATAAGTGGTCGTGCTACCGGTGCCTTCAAGTCTTGAGGACCGGGAATCGGCACCGGATGTTGTACATATTGTGTAATGGCCGATCCCTCGCCTGTTAGCAATAGCTGGCCTTCATCAATATCGTTGTAGGTACGATTGGCCAGTAGTGGCTCATCCCACCACTCCACCTCTGGAGGTGGATCGCCCTAATCAATGATGAACATAGTATAAGCGGTTATTCCATCTCTCATTATGCTTGCACCTCTACTTACGCGAATCTGTTTGTCGGTAGCGATATCCAACTCCACCTCCATACCCGCCTTCTCTGCACTAAGTGCAATATTCCTACGTAACTCTTCCATTTGCGCCTATATTCACGCAGTAAATATCAATTAAACATATACTGGTCATGCTTACCTCGGTACGTATCTTCTCTGCCTGTCTAATATAAGTGCCATGCCCAACAAAGTTGAATTGTCGACGTCCTCGATGCTTGGCACCTGATGTCGTTAGATTTGGATCAAAGTGCGGGTTCTTGTTGGGATCGGAAAAGTCGGCAGGTGCATCGAGTAGACGAATCTCCTTCTTGAGTTCTTTGCCGCGTTGATTTGCCTGTATTGTCCTTAGAATGAGCATCATCCATTCTACTATTGTCATGTTAACGATGGTCATTCACCTTGATAGTGGCAAAGCTTGCTTTTGGTATATTTCCTTGAAGTGGATGCATACGCTTTGACGAGCCTGACATCCCCGAACCACCGGTTAGTTGTTCGATAAGTGGATGTACAGGTCCAGCGAGGCCACCGCGTTTCTCGCCTAGTTGTGTCGAGTACTATCGCATTCGAAAGACTGTTTAGTCTGCTATCACTGCATGTTTACCTCGTCACTTACCAGAGATGCCTGACTTGATCGCGTCGTATGAGTTCTGGTTTCCGCTCGTGACGATGACGCGCTACCTGACGATACACCGGTAGTCGCGGTGGAGGTCACACCCGCCATAGGTGCAGGCTGCTGCCTACTGGCAGCTTCTGTAGCGCCTGCATTCGCTGCATTCGCTTGCTGTATACGCTGTAGCTGTTTAGCTACTTCGCGCTTTTTACTTTCAATAAACGCCTGGATCTATTGCATATTCCATTGTTACTAATGTAACTGCAAACACGCTTCCTTTGCATGTCACCTACCTGGGCAGGATCAGTGGGCAGTCCAGACATGATTAAAGAATTAAGAAACGAGAAAAATAATACTCTGTGCTATCTACGATGGAATCAATCGAGTGGTCATCATTTGTTTTTATTTTTATTGACACCATCCAATTAAGGATTATTAGGAGCACATATGATATTGCTATAATAAGTATATTATACCTTTAGTCGGGCATCTAGCCAGCGTTGAAACTCGTCCATATGCTGCTGATTCAGTTCTAATGGAGTATCCATGAGTGCATCGTTATTTCCACTTTGTTGTAACCATGTTTCCGCATCATTCGTGTCCTCAAGTGGTATTGTGAACATGGAGGCCACTTCTGTGTCTTGTCTTGATCGACTTGTACTGCATCTACATAATGCGTAGAACATACTAGAATATCGATTGTAACGAGCATGATCGTATGCACTACGAATGATGCTAAACCACGAACGACGTTTAAATGTTCTCCTCCCATTCAATAGTAAATCTGTCTCTTCATCGTCATCATGATAATGATCATCGCTACTACTATCACTACTGTTCAATTGATCCGAACTCTCAGTGGTAGTATCGTCTATGGCTTCGCAATGTAGCTGAGGCATTGGTAGATAACATGGAGAGGATGATGCTTGTAATGTCTGATATCTATTAGGATGATCTGTCTCGACATCTACGAGAGATGTGGCGAAACACACACTAGTAATAACACTACACATGACGCTATTATAGTCGATGTTAATTAGATTTACCCTTTGCAATGAATAGAGATTATAGTACAACGATATTCAGTAGATTGATGTGTTTTCGTATTTGTAACATGTACCAAACTAACTTCTAAGAAGTCGTATCATCATTATCTTCAGGGGAAATCAATCAATTCTCCATTGTAAGATAAATAGTCGTTCTCCTTTGTTGATAAGAAGAAAGAGCTACTCCTGACTACAAGCGTAGTATAGTAAGGTGGAACAAACGAATTTTTAATACTATTGCTATTAATATTCTTTGGCACGACATTACACAACATTGATAATAGAATCCGCGTCTTCACTCATGACTACATTTGCTTCTTCCGCATCTCTAGGATCATTCGATGTCGACGCTGTTACTGATGATGATGACGGTGATGATGACGTAGTAGTTACATGATTAAACGATGAGTCTGGATCTATTTTTACGTTTTTCATGTTAGCGGCCAGATCCGCTTCCTTTTCCGCATCAGCACTGCTGGATGGATTTGCTTGTGTATAGACCTTGACCGTACCATCTAAATACATGTTCGTTAGTATGCTATCGTTTATATATCTATATATTTATATGTACCATCACTGCTAGTAAATATTAAGGGTTTTGTAGGATGGAATAATACATCACGCATTTCTCGTTCTACTAGTATATGATCATTATAGTGTCAGTGTTTGCCACGATTCATACATGCACTACTCAATTACCTTCCGAGTCTTTTAGTACCATTAGCATCTTGCCAGATCGAATGTCAAATAGAAATACTTGTCCATTAAGTGTGGGTGCCAGTATAAATCGACCATTCGATGCAATCTTCACTAGCCATGAGTTGGAATGATACCTATTGATTGGAGTAATGCATTATTAATCACTAGCTATAACAGATACGTGGCAACTTCTTACTCTTCATGTTGATATCGTTTCTCTTCGGTCAGTTTGAATACACCTCCTTTGGTGGTGGGATATATAAGCTTATGCAGAATAACCGAGTTAGGTTCAGTTGCTGTCATCATCATCATCATCAATGATGTCAGTATCGTATATTTAAGCGAGAGAACTCTCCACTTACCTAGAGTGCAATCCTCCGAGTCGAGTAGCTCAACACCACGCGTGATAAAGTACTCGTAAGGTCGCTTGCCTGTATCGTCATAGGGCATATCAACACAGTTGACGAATTTACCACAATCACAATAGGAAGAGTAAAGATTATCGAATGTTTGAATAACCTAGTCGAGCATTCTACCATTAGCTAGTACTCATACTTTAATAACGACCATTTACTTACACGCGCTGCTTCGAAATCAAATAGCTTGATGCCATCATCACATGCAGCTAAAAAGTATCGATTACCGGTGTTTGGCAGGAATGACACGGTAAATGCCATACATGTTATTCCATCCTCCATCCGTGTGTGTTCTACCAGTGTACTGCACTATGCTTAGTAACATTCATACATCACTGTTATTGTTGTAGTATCATACTACTTACCACCAGTCTGATTCCATCTTCCATTTGATAATGTAACCATCCTGACTAGTTGAAATGATATAGTTGTCCCCTTGGAATTGTATCAACTTGATACAGATTACTTCTTCCTCATGACCATCCAGTTTAGCTATTACTTGACCTGTAACCACGTCAAATATCTGTATAAAGTAATCACCGTTAGTATTATTAGTTAAAGAGGTAAGTAAATAAACGAATAGACTAGATTTACCTTGATCGGTGTCTCCATAATGTGATTGTCTTCATCGGCCTCTGACCATCGATTGCGATCCTTTAACTTGCCAGCCACTATAAGTCGAGTTTGATCGGGTGTAAATTGTCCCACATAGAATTCATCAATGTTACTCTCCTGTCCAGTGTCAATAATAGGTTAGTTATCTAGTATATGAACTGTTCCCCATCATAGCTACTACCTCAGTATCGCGTAAATGTCTTAATAGACTCCAATCCTCCAAATCCCATAGCTTGACACAACCAACATTGCAGAATGTGGCAAGCATTGTACCATCTGGCGACAGCTTCATACCCGTAATAGGACCTATATCCCTCTTATACGTTAGCCTATCATCTATTATACGCTTGTCCATTATAATAATCATGCTTGCACCTTACCTTGATCATGAATATTGGCCTCCTTAATACAATAGAGCGGGTGTTGCTCTTCATTTACAAAGTTAATCATGCCCGAGTCACTTTCAGCGTGATGTTGCCAATACGGGTCCGGATACTGCTGAGCCATTTTTCGTACGATAGTCGGTTCATAGCCGGAAGTAGCGCGTTTCTTCGTCACCTTATTATCATTATCATTATCATTATTAGTATTACTAGTATTATGGAATAGAAAGACATGCCAAGTGACCTCTATTAGGCTGTCATTATATCGATAATTTACCTTGACACTTGACGTTTTTCCAGCGGTATTCGGTTGAGTAAGCGTAGGACTGGTGACAAATTCCTCACTGGAACTAGGGTCGACATTCTCTTCGTCCAGCATATCAATGATATCGACATTGACAAAGTGGTCGGCAAGCTTTGTTTGACGCTATATCACAATAGCAAGTGTCAGCCGTACAACAGGTAACTATACCAACTAGCTTATACTACCTTACTGGTACGCGTAACAGTCATTATGGAGTATGGGCCAAGATCCGTGTACTTGATTATTGTCAATGAAGTAAACCAATCAGTAAAGAAATGTAGAAGAGTCGGCCACGCAAAGTAGACCAAGTAGGGGAGAAGAAGAAATGTACGCGGTGGTGTGCGTGTGTGCGTACGCTTATAATTGACCCATACCAAATGGAAAAACTACAAAAAATAAACGCGACCCATTCATGTAAACAAATGCAATACGACTTGTAATGGCTACTAGTTTATTATTACTATCACATATATATGTATATGTATGTATATATGTCTTTGTATCTAGTTATATAAGATACATATGTACGTACGTAGATAGATAGAGATATGAATAGATAGGATAACGCGTTACTACTACGGTTAATGAGTGGCTATTATGTAAAAATGAAAAGAATAAATAGAATAAAAATTATAAAGCAACCAATGCGATCATGACGCACTTCTTTCTCGTTTGCTTTCTCGTTTCCTTTGCCATTATTTGTTCTTTAGTAGATTATCGTTGTAAGCAGGTTAACAGCGATGGCATCACATACCGATCCGATGCCATTTGAGTTTAAAGAGGTATTCCTTTAAGCTATTGTTAGTATTAGAGAGATGGATTGATTATATGCTTGCATTATGTGATAGGCAACCATCAATCATGTGTTTAAACAAGGATGGCAACATCCACAAACTAAGAGTAAGTGCTTTAATGTCTACGATACATAGATGCTTGCTAATGATGTGTGCATTATAGTTCATAAAGATGCTTCCAGTGCTGCTAAATTACTGATAACCCTATTTACAGAAGGTGAATCACAACGATGACAATGACTATATTACCTCCTAATGCTTTCTATGTAATAGAGGCGATCATGCGTGCTACAGAGGAAGCTAAGCAGGATCCATCGGCGCGTCGATTAGATGTAGAGCATTTAGAGAAGATAGCTCCTCAATTGATACTTGACATTTAATCTAGGAGGTTTCCTCTAACAAGGAATGCACACACTCATCTACGATGATGATGATGATGATGATTTTTTATTGTATACTTCATATCATAATACACACACTCGCACATACGCAGACATACGCAGACATATGTAGACGTACATTCGACGTTCTACATGTCATTTATATTCATCCTTGACTTATTATCGTCGTGCAGCTGCTTTCTCTTTCTTTGCTCGTTCCTTGTCAATCTCATGAACAGCAGGCAATGGTTGTAGACTAAAGTAGTCATTGTTAATCATATGAATGTGCATCAATTAGAAATAGCGATTCTATAATTATATATATATATATATACATGACATGGAATGTATTATTTACCTTGATGGATCAAGACTACCACGCTCATTGATAAAATAGGGTAGACAAAGGGCATCCATGGCGGTAACACGCTTTGATGGATCCAGTGCTAATAGTTGTTCCAATAACTCAAAGGCATCCTCTTGCGGTACACGCCACTTGGCTGTGTTGATACCTGTACCTGCAGCTCGATTACTATATTACATATACATATACATACACATACATATACAATATGTAAATACCCAGTTATCATTACTATTAGTATTGTTATACTCATCAATACGTACCGTTCAATAATCAGTTTCTCGATTGATTTACGCATTTGTGGTTGTATTTCTGTTTGTGGCTTTGCCGATTTCCATCCATTTAGATGTTGCCATCGCTGCTCTAGTATTTGATCAGGTGTGCCGCGATAATTCCATATCTTTGTTAATTGATCAGCATCCGTGATACCAGGCATTAAAGCCTCTCGTATCATCATTTCACCGAATACACATCTAATATGTGACTATAAGCATGTATTTCAATGCGTAAAACAAAACCCATACCCAAATACGCTCACCCCCTCACTCACTCACTCACTCACTCACTCATTAATATACACACCCTACACTCCATATGTCAATGGCTCTTGTATACTGATCATCACCTAGAAATAGTTCTGGTGCACGATACCATCGAGTTACCACAGACATGGTGTAGCGACGTTGATGCTCATCGGGATCTACCGGACGTGCCAGACCAAGATCAGCGATTTTTAATACACCCTTATTGCTGATCAATATATTGGCCGCTATAAAATGTCAAATTTAATACATCTCTCTCTCTCTATTACTACCATTAGCATTGCTTGTCTACTTACTTTTGATATCTCTGTGGATAATATTGTTCTAATGTATTTGTTTGTTAATAAACAACAACAACGAGAGCAATAAAAGCAATAGTGATCATGCACTTACACAATGTATATAGGCCAGTCCTTCAAGTAGTTGTTTCATTAGAATCTTGACATCTTGTTGCATTAGAATAAAGTTCTCATTGGCCAGTACACCTGCCAGGTCAGATTGCATATAGGGGAATGCCATGTAGTATATGCTTTTCTCGTTCTTCATTCGATCACCTAATCATAATAGTGTAGTCATTAGTCTCATTTGTAGTGAATGCATTGAGTAATATACTTACCTCGTACGATAGCCATTCCTAGTAATTCAATGACATTTTTATGTTTTAACGATTTGAGAATCTTTATTTCTCGAATTGCTGTAATTGGTAGCTAATGATTAATAGTAAGTAGTTAGTAATAAGGGAATATACACTGTTTAATATTCTACTTACATCTGGTCGATTTATACCGTTATCACGATCGATAATAATACGCTTCAATGCCACTTCTTCTCCAGTCTTTTTATTACGACCTTGTAATACAACACTGTAATCGTGGTATTAGCATTCATAGTTGAATGATATAAGCAAGTCTATCTATTAACCTACCCAAATGTACCGGCACCCACTCGATTACTTTCTGTAAAGTCGAAATCATCGATTGAAAATGCTCCCGACAATGAAATGTTGCCAAACTTCGTTTTAGGTTTGCGTACATTATGCGCTTTATTGCGTGCCTCTTGAACACGGGCATCTATTAATTCGCCATCACGCATTATGGCAGACTCTTGTAGATGTCGTGCCCGTTTACCATCTGATCGTTTACCACTACCACCCGTACCTGAATCGAGATCGGCCGCTGTACGCTTAGTGGTAGTCATCGGTCGTATACGTTGTTCGGATCTTGACTCGCCATAATTACCACCTGTACCCATAGTACGATGTCCACTACGCGGTGCAGATGATGATGCTGACATGTAACCGTGTGGACTCACCAAACGAGAATGATGTCCTCCATTTGTATTGTTACTGTTATTATTATTATTGCTGCTGCTGTTGTTGTTGTTGTAGCGATGAGCATTATAGTCATTGTTATTATGATAGCGTGCTCTACCATGCGAGTCACGATCACGATCAACTTCTGAAAGAGAGCGTGCCATTGAATTATAGCGTCTATCACTATAGTGGCCACTTGATCGAGTACCTGATAAATGACCATCGTCTATTGGTGCAGGGGGTGGAGGAGGAGGAGGAGGAGCACCACTAGGCGGTTTAGGATAATCGTCGGTGGGTAGACATTCACCTGGTTCTAGTTCACCTTCTTC
This sequence comes from Syncephalis plumigaleata, assembly GCA_025201365.1. Classification (NCBI taxonomy): domain Eukaryota; kingdom Fungi; phylum Zoopagomycota; class Zoopagomycetes; order Zoopagales; family Piptocephalidaceae; genus Syncephalis; species Syncephalis plumigaleata. Next base: position 655,785 of record JAIXMF010000008.1, on the reverse strand, counting down.
ACGATCATCGCCTTCAGTGGCTGTTGGTGTATCCGCTGAATTGAGATTCATCGCAGCAGGACTATCCTGATTCTCTACTAGTGACGAGGACATTGCATACAATCGAGTGATCTAGTTAATCGTAGATAGAATAAAATAGATATGTTCACGATGTAACCAGATGAATAAAGAGATCCTCGATAATAATCAATAGAATAATACTAGATGGAAAATAAAAAGGATAGAAGGTGGTAAGGAATAACAAAACGACAAGTGAGTGTATGCATTCATCTATCCAGTAATAATAATGATAGCTATTTTATTTTCTATATTTTATGATCTCTCTCTACCCCATTCTCAATTCATTCACCCATCTACACGTCAGCATTGTGATAGCGGTCTTTTTTCTCTTTCTTTCCCGCTTTTGTTGTTTATCCTCTCGCTTTTCTTCTTCCGCTATTGCTGCTATTACTACTACTAGTACGCTCAGTAGTTGCTTCTCTCTCCTTGTTGATCTATATCGGATAGCTTTATTGTCATTGATAACTGTAATGTCTTTACATGATCCACTAATATTGTTACTAATAGTTGGTTTGATATTGGATTAGATAGCTTGATTCAACACTATGACTACACTCGAGGATATCTTGGCTCATTTGGCCGCACTCTCCATCTCTCCTTCATCTACTAGTCATGATGCGGTGAATGCGGGTGCTGCATGGAAAGAGGAGCTCAACAAGAATAATGTTGACGCGCATGTTACCAAAACACTAGTGTTCAAACCAAAGACCGCCAAGACTGCCGTGGCTACACCCGTAGTAGTAATAGCTCTTGAAGAGACTACCGTGCCCTTGGGACCATTGGCGAAGAAGATCAACGTAAAGGAAATGCGTATGGCTGCTCCAGAACTTTTACAAGAAGTGTTCTCAGTGGAGAAGGATAATGGTGAGTTAGCATTAAGAGGAACGATTATTAGAGTGGCCATTTATTGATGTGTGTTATACAATAACAACAATAATAGTATCGCCATTTATGCTACTTAATGTCAATCGAGATGCCTTCCCTACAGTGCATGTTGTCATTGATGCTGATCTTATGGCAGCCACTAAGCCATTGGCCTTCCATCCTGGACAGTCTAGCAAGACAGTTTGTCTATCGGCCGGTGACGTGGCCACCTTCTTGACCAAGGCCAATATCGAGTATGTACAAGTGGACTTTAAGGAATTGGCAACTACTGGACCTCCTCCATCAACTGGTGCAGCTTCTGCTTCCAAAAGGTAAATATCGTTCTATAATAATGTCTATCTATCTCTTTTTTATATTGACTAATATACTTTGTAAATATAGCAAGCCAGCCAAGGAAACTAAAGTGGATGGTAGATATTAGTGGTTACTCGATGTAATGAAGTCTAGCTGATTCAATGTTCCTCTCTCTCTCTTTCTCTAATAGATTCCGAGGCAGCTGGTACTACCAAGATTGGCGTTGAAGTCAAGAAGGATGACGACTTTGCCAAATGGTATCAGCAGGTCTTGCTACGTAGTGAAATGATGGACTACTACGATGTTAGTGGTTGTTACATTCTACGCCCTGCATCATTTAACATTTGGAAGCACATTACCGGTAAATAATGACTACTATTGCTTGTAGAATAGCGATATATAAATATATATAAATATATCACTAACGCTATCTGTTGTTTAGCCTTCTTTGATGGCGCTATTACCGAGATGGGCGTAGAATCAGCCTATTTCCCGATGTTTGTCTCACAGCGTATGCTTGAACGGGAAAAGGATCACATTGAAGGATTTGCTCCTGAAGTAGCCTGGGTTACTAAAGCGTACGTATTACACAGCTATTTATATTTATATGTGCTATTTATTCATTTCATCATTTGCTATCATTCTATAGTGGATCATCCGATATGGAAGAACCAGTGGCTATTCGTCCCACCTCCGAGACTGTAATGTATCCATACTATGCCAAATGGATTCGTAGTCATCGCGACTTGCCACTACGTCTTAACCAGTGGTGCAGTGTTGTACGTTGGGAGTTTAAACATCCACGTAAGTATATCGTCTCGTGTTGTTAATGACGATATCAATCATACTAATGCTGCCCGTTAACTATAGAGCCATTCCTTCGTACTCGAGAGTTCTTGTGGCAAGAGGGTCACACCGCCCATTTGACCAAGGAGGGTGCTAGCGAGGAAGTCTACCAGATCCTCGATCTATACCGTCAGGTATACGAGGATATTTTGGCCGTACCAGTAGTCAAGGGTATCAAATCGGAGAAGGAGAAGTTTGCCGGTGGCTTGTACACCACGACATGCGAGGCGTTCATCCCCACTACAGGTCGTGGTATTCAAGGTGCCACTAGTCATTGTCTCGGTCAGAACTTTGCCAAAATGTTCAACATCGTTGTCGAGGATCCAAATACGCCAGCAGATGCCGGTGAACCCGAGAAGCTATTTGTATGGCAGAACTCGTGGGGTCTCACTACACGTACCATCGGTGTTATGGTAATGGTACACGGTGACGACAAGGGTCTTGTATTGCCACCTCGCGTGGCTACCGTCCAAGTAATTGTAGTGCCATGCGGTATTACTGCACGATCTACTGAACAAGATCGCGAGAATATTAACAAGGGCGTCGAAGATGTGGTGCAAATCCTAAAGAAGGCGGGTGTACGTGCTCGTAGCGATCTACGCGATAACTATACGCCAGGTTACAAGTTTAATCATTGGGAACTACGTGTATGTATATGCTAATGATTATACAACAGTTTATTTACTAATATTAAATGATATATATATGCATATATGTATATAGGGTGTTCCAATCCGATTGGAAGTTGGTCCAAAGGATCTGGAGAATCGTTCCACCATGTCTGTACGTCGTGACAATGGTGCTAAGCAAGCAATTGCTGTCGATAATCTCGCCACTGCTGTACCGGCTCTCCTTGCTACCGTTCAGCAGGATATGTTCAACCGTGCCAAGGCAACCTTCGATCAACATATTATTCGTGTCGACAAGTGGAATGACTTTGTGCCCGCGTTGAACGCCAAGAACCTCGTCCTCATTCCATGGTGCGAGCGTGAGGAATGCGAGGATAACATCAAGGATCGTAGTGCTCGTGTGGCACAAGATGCCGAACAAGACGAGCGTGCTCCATCAATGGGCGCGAAATCATTGTGTATTCCATTGGAACAACCAAAGGATAATGCTATCGTGGAGGGAGTTACTAAATGTGTGGCATGCGATCACTTTGCTAAGCGTCATACACTATTCGGTCGTAGTTACTAAGAAGAGGAAAGGAGGAAAGAGAATGAGATAGGAAATAGTACGTTTGTACGTATGTTTAATAAATGACAAAGCGTACAGCTTACTTTATCATCATCAATAACGGCGACGTGTAGTTTTCTTCATTGATTTAATACTCTCGCTACCACGATCGGAGGCTCGTTCTAGAAAAGCTTGCTTCTCTAAGAATCTAGCATCATTCACAATTGAATTAGTATGTATAGCTATCGTGTATACACGTGTACACATATACTTACCCATCTTTGTTGATAAAGGTTAAATCATCACGGATACCTTCACGATGAACAAAGGAATCCCAATCGTTTTTCGATTGCTCCAATGTGTTGGGTGTACGTGCTTTCTTTACACGTACTTGTGATGCGATCTCTGATTTACCCAAGTATGAAGCGAAAATATCCTCACGATTCTTACGTCGTCGTGATTTAAGTGGCGGCAATGATGGCTGCTGTTGCTGTGGCTGTTGTTCATCACTTGTAGCAGTAGCAACAGCTACTTGTTTATCAGATACAGATGCTTGTTCTTGATGTTGTTCCTTTGAATCATCATTCGTAGTAGTCGCTATTTCCACCGAGGTTATAGATTCAAGTGTCGACTTGTTCACTTTGTTTGAATCAGCTTTCATAGTAGTCCATGCTTCTTCAACTCGTTCACGACGTTCCTCAGTTGCTTCTATTGTTTCACTTATTGCATTACTCGTAAGTAAGACGATTTGACAGGTAAACAAGTTATGACACTATTATTGGTGCTTACGTATTATGATCTGATTCTACAAAGTCATTATCACTATCCTCGTCACTGGATAGATTTGCTCCTACAATCACGTATATATATATATATATATGTATTAGAATAGAATAATAGTTAATAAAGAGGCAGCTACCTGGTTTATAGTCAGAATCATTCGAATCAGACTCGTTATTTAGTTCAATAATGGAATGCGTTGACATGATGTATCGTAAAAAGAAGAAAACAACAATAACAAAAAGAAAATCTTTAATGAAGATTTACAGATCAGATAATGTCATCATGCTCTCTACGTAATGGAAATAATAAAACCAATATGTACAAATCCATTTCTGTATTACTTCCTAGTCTATATATATTACTACTACTACTACTATTGTTTATTATAGCATCTATTCATTATAATAAATGATGTGATATAGCTGTCCATTATGGTTATCTGCCAATAATGTTGGTAAGAATATATACATTTAAAATCTATAATAATATTGTATCGAAATAGTGAATACGCTTTATTGATGATGAAATTATTAGATCATACAGCAATATCAGCAGTTGTATGGTCATGTTGTGCGAGTGTCATCACATTCTCATTGCCTATATGATTGCTAATCGAATCAATGACATATTAGCATTTTAGTAGAATGAATTAGCTATTGCTCAGTACTTACCGTATACTAATAGTGTATCGATTATAACTATTAAATGCGTGGTGGTAGTCCTCTTAATGCGCGTATAGGAGAGGAGCAAGCAAACGGATCATGCTTTAATGTGTATATCGCTTTTACAAGAGGAAGCATTTCAGCCATGGCTGCTCTTACATCATATGGTGATGGCGCTGAACCATCTGCCGTTAGTCCTCTTATGTTATAATAACTTAGCATAATCCTAAGTTGGTTTAAACAAACTAAAGCAAATGAATAGTCATCCATATAACTCATCCTAAAAGGATTCTCTGTATGAACGTCAACAAACATATACAAAAATTTTGTCAGCGTAAGCTTAAAATCATTGCAGCTATTGTATCTTTGGCGTGGATTTGGTGACAAGTGTTCCTTGCCATTCAGGTTTATAGGTTGCCAGCCTTGCTCCTTTTTAAATACTTCTGTTATATCCAGATCAATGATCTTTGCACCAAGTACATTGCGATCTGAATCTAGCTGTAGCATAACATCTATGCTCCATTGTTAGCGCGTCTAATGGCAATAATGTTTACTTACTAGGTATAAGCGTATCATGATAGATAATACCGGCATTGTAAAGATACATCAAACCTACAAAGCAATTAATAATCATATTGCACATATATGAATGACCGTAATGCATACCTTTAATAATATCAGGTACTATTTTGGCAGCACTCTTATATACATTGACATTGTTGTTGTTTTTGAGGTATTCTTTTAGGTTCATCCCCTCAATGAAGCTGTAAAGATGACATACGTACATCTGCTTGGGATCGGCCAAGTTAATATCCGCCGGACCGTTCTCAGTAAAGGCAAATCGATGCAAGGGATCCATGACATTTTCTCGACCTGTTGCGTAGTCGTTTGACAGCTCCCCTTTTTCCAACTTCCTCTTTAATTCCTTCAATGCCTATTTTATATCATATGATGAGTTAGGTTATTTGAATAATAGATCGATACACTTACGTTGAATGCTTTTACTTCATTGATTATATGGGATTGATGTGGATTGTCAGGTACTTGATCACATTTCATAAAGGCATCTTTCTGTTTCCAAATTACACGAGCTAGCCTAAGCTCTCCATTACCACCGCCCCAGCGTATATTCGATAGTTCAAGCGTATCCTTGTTTGCTTGGACATATTTCTGGGCAAAAGTGGTTATAGGAAAGTCACCTATAAACAAGTTAGCAGACATAGGATAGACTACGTATGAATAGCTTGCCATTGTTGTTGAAAAAGCCGCCATATGAGTGAGTGCTGGGTAGCTGGGATAACAATGCTAAAGCACAAGTGCTAATAGCCAATGTAGAGTGTGGAGTTATCCGCATACTGTTCGTTATGACCTAAGAATAAAGAAGTGGATGTGGTTATATTGTGCGTGTAAATGAGAAGAGGATAGTGAGCTATCGAATTGTTCACGGCAAATGGCTGCTCATTTATAGGTGAGTAGTCGATGGCTACGACATTGAAGTGTTTTCAAACGTTATAGCAAATAAACGAGCCACGGAACCGTTCGCCTTGTGTAATTTCGAATGATAGATATTAGGCGACATTTACGGTACTCATTTATGGTTGTGATTCTGTTACATCTCACGTGGATGAAATCCAGAATAATATATTGGGATGCCTTTCAAAACGAAGTATCAAATAAACGAGCCATGGAACCGTTCGTCATGTGTAGTTGCTAATTATAGGCATTGAATGACGCTAGGGTACTGACTTTATTGCAAACCAGCATCAATAAAGGCCATAATAGATCTTGAATGCTATTAGGGTCCTGATTATATTGCGGCTAACGTGGATAAAATCCATAATAGTGTATTGAATTCAGCTGCAATTGAAACGTGTATGATTGATGTTGAAATGGAATGGAATTCGAGTTAGTTTCAATAATAGCTCGATCTACATGATGCATTGGTATACAACTAGTTAACATTAGAGCATTCGAGATGATAGACAAGTCATTGAATACACTCCAACTATGATGGCAATGACCATTAAACCATTGTTTCTACTTGTAAACTATGCTGTCATTCAGTTATAGTTCATGATTCAAGTATTAGGTAGTAGTAGTGTATTCATGTCAATGCACGCACGATCATGTCAGATGATCAGTATCTATTGTGTTGTTCGATGATTTGCTATACAATTCATTACAATGACTACAGGCAAATATACATCCATTAATATTAATGCATAATCAGTGAGTGGATGAGTGATATATTCTAGTTGATTGTATACTGCTGATAACTGAATATGAATGATAGAAATAGCAGTGGTAGTAGTAGTAGTAACTAGTTGTATTGGTTGAAAGCAGAGTATGTTCAATAGAGTGCAGAGAATACAGCGATATGTATGAAGTTGATATGGTGTTTATTAGCTGAATGAGAATAGAAGCAGAGAGACAAATAGTATGAATAGCAGTAGGAGTGAATAGAGTGAATGAGCACATATGCTTATTGAATACAAACAAATAAACAAATAAACAGAGTTGATACAACAAGAAAGAGAAAGCATAAAGGCATTAATAAAAGTAATTAATACACTTGCTTATTCATTCATTGGTAGAGGATAATAATGCTTATTAGAATAAATGGAAATTTATTAATTGATCAAAAAGTGAAAGGATATCAATAGCCATTTGTAATAGTTGTAGAGATTTATAACAACAATGACTAGTGTATTACTACTAGCACTATCATTGTGGTATTATAGACGACCTTGTAGGATCATCTCGATAGCATTGTTAATGAAATCCTTGCGCGGTGTTAGATCCACGCCGTACATCATACTCAGCTGGTCCCGCACTTGCTTCTTAGTAATGGTCATTAAATCGCTCGTGGATAGTATTTGCCGAATGGAGCCCATAAGACGTTCATCGCTTGGTTGTTGACCGGTTGAACCATTATTAGCATTGCCACTACTTGTCATTGAATAGCGACCGGTAGTGCTAAATGCGGATATAGGACGTGGTATAGTACCACCGTTATTGCTATCTATATTCGTTGTAGGATTATACTCGCTGCGCGAATGATAATGCGATGATGAATGATGACCACTAGGATTATAGACGGCCGATTGACGTGGATCAATGACATGTCCACTAGGTGAATAGTATGGTTGCTGCGGTTGATTCATTAGATCACCGGTTGAATTAGAATAAGATAATCGATGATCCGAATGAGGTGGTAGATTACTATTAGGATCATGTCCATTCATAATGGATGCAGTATGGCTCATACGATACTGCTGCTGATGATGATATCCTTGTGACATATTCATCGTAGTGTCCATTTGATGACCGGATAATCGTTTAGATCCCATGTCAATATTGGTATTAGCACCACCACCACCATAATACGATTCAGCTCCTGTACGCGATGCTGCCTTACTACGATACGTGTTGTGCGTGTATCCAGTGGCACCCGAAATACGAGAGTCGCGCGAACCATTCGAGCCTACCTCCCACATCTCCTGCTCGTATTGTGCCCATGTGCGCATAGGAATCTTACGTGGATCGAATTTCTCCTCCTCGCCCATCACGATCACCTTCTTCTTCTTGTTCTCGCCGACGACAACACGCGTGTTACCCCAGGAGAAATCGTCGAAATGCCAGAACGAGTAGATTGGAATCAGGAAGGAAAAGATTGGCATGGCAAGCAAGTAGATGATCATCCAGCCAATGTGTTGCCATTGTCGTTTCAAAATAAAGATAACCGCTTGTAGACCGTAGACAGCCACTAGAATGATTAGCGATACGAAACTTGTACCGGTGGGACTACCAGAGTTCTGAGCCTCAATCACTAAGTAGATGAGATACGCGATGTAGACGAGTGAGGCAGGCATCAAGATGGTACCGACCAAGTCGATCATCACCACGAATCGCATGGAGAAACAGCAGAAACCGCACAAATCTTCCAGGAATAGCAATTCGATTAAATTGTGAATAGTCGAGTTAATCCATCGACGACGTTGTGACAGGAGAATCGACCATTTCTCGGGTGCTGCCGTCTCACAAGTGGCGTCCGGTGTAAAGGTCATCTTGTATTGCGGGAAGTGTTTAAGCATGAGTGTGGTCAAGTAACGATCCTCACCGAGGGATAGCAAATTCTTCTTATGCAGCGTATCAACATGATTCTCGGAATAAGCGGTTACAACGTCATCGGCGATAATCAATGGGCGATTCTTGACCGGAGTGCGTACACGATACATGCAGAAACAACCGGGCAAACAAGTAACTGAACCGAATAGGGACTCGAACGCTTTGGCCATATGATGGGAGATGTAGTATTCGTACACTTGAATCATTGTGGCCCATGTAAGATCCTCGTTTGCTAAGCGAGTCTCACCGCAAATACCCATTACCCGTTGGTCGTGCAACATACACGAGATGAGACGATTAAGCGATTGTGGTGATACTTGTGTGTCGGCATCCACCATGAGAATGTACTCGTAGAAACTGGGATGTACACCGATGACATTCTTCAGTTGATGGTAGACCTCCAATTCGAGTGGTGACATGGCACGATCAAAGTGGACACGATTAAGGAATCGCATGAGTACAATTTGCGAGTCACGTTTACCACGATTACCAGGACGATTACGCTCGGTGGGTCGACCCACTTTCACCACTACGAGATAGGGTACGACGTGTCCCTCGTATTCGTACAGACCGGAGTAGACCTTGCCGTAGTTCAACTGGTTAGCACCCTCGCCTACACTCTTGAACGGCAATGGATCTGGATTGTATTTAGGATCGACACCGAGTAGATCCAGTACAATACGTGGTGTGGGACGATCGTTACCACTACCAACAATCATACCGTCGGCAATGACGAAGATTAGCTTGCGTTTGTCGTCGTAGTTGAGCATGGCCAATGATTCGAAGGCGCGTTGTAGCGAGTCTTCACCCTCCGTGTAGCAAGGCACCTGACAAATAACGAATTTGTCATGATCCTCCGGATTACGACGTGTACCAAGTTGTAGAGCGGCCAAGAATTTAACGAAAATAACCGCAACAAGCAAGCAGGCCGTGGTTAATAGTAGATAGTCGGCAAGCTGACACCGAATGGAGTGACGTTGATCGACCACGCCCACCTTGAAGTTATTCAGCATACAGTTGTAAAGCATTTTACGTGCAGATGGTGGATTAATACGCAGAAATCGTTCCGTGTTATCCTGTCCGTTATACTCGGAGAATAGCGGGTCAATGGCTTTGCTGAGGTATTGGAAGTCCGTGATATTCAACGAGGCGGCAGCTGGATCAGCCAACGTATCATAATAATACGTCAAATCGATGACGTTCTGCTCGATGATACACCAGCGACGATTGTTGATACGTGCCTCGTCCGCCACCCGCTTAGGCTCGAAGGCGATCTGTCCCTTGCGACTACGTTTCAATGCTTTGAGGACGTGGTTGCTGTACCAATTATGCTGGTGTAGGTCGGACGTAACATCGACACGCGGGTCATCGCCCGATCGATGAATGAACGCGTTCATCGTGGTGGTACGATTGTCCTTGACCTCGACGTAGGATTTCGACACTAGACCTGGACATGTCTCCGTCAAGGGGAGCGGAAAGAGTGGCGTGACATCTTGTCCACCAAGCGCGATCATATCATCCCTACTCGCTTTACGTTGCACGGATCCATGACCGTTACGTGCGAATATGCTCACATCGTAGACGACACCGTAGATGGACATGTATAAATCGTCCGGGCCCTGATGGTAGGCGATCTCCTCGGGCGAGTACACATAGGTACGTGGACATAACAGCGATGGTAGTAATACAATAAAGAGTACGGATATTAAACAGCAAAAGAAGATGATAATACAGATGGCCACCTTTTCACGCCACGCCATTTGTATGTCGTCACGCTTCATCCTGCCGCATGTCGATAGGCAACAGGTAGGAATCCACCAGGTGAGTGACCATGTACAACATACCCAGCATCGACGTTGACGTGATATCTCCTCTTCATCATCGTCGTCATCTTCTATTTGTGCTCCTTCATTCTTGCCTGTATTTTTATCACCATGTAACTCAGTTGCACCGTTATCGTTCGGTGGATCGTCTCCCCACATTTGTCGTAGATGATCGGCCCTACCCGCGTCGCTACGTGTACCATGATAGACGGATTCATAGGCGGATGCATTATCATCACCGCTACCTGCATTATTCCTACCGTGACGTATACTACCACCGTCATGTACACTACCATTACCAATGGTACTGGCACGAACACTACTCGTGGCGAATGCACCATGATTACGCATTTCAAAGTAGCCATCATCATCGTCGCTCGCCATACTTTGACTTTCTCCACCGGGTGTACGTACAGGATAATTGCCGAATCCTGTGCTTGCATTGCTATACGCCGATGTGCGTCGTTCATGAGCTGCTGCGTCGGGCGTGTGACCATTACGAATAGAACCGCCCTTGACGGAGGCGGAAGCAGCACGAGTACTTTTATCATTATCATTATCATTATTGGTGGTGGTGGTAGTAGCGCCATCCGGTTGCTCCTTATTACGTTCACCCTTTTCATGCTGTTTCAAGGAGTGTTCCAATTCGCGCCGAATGGGTTCGGATAAAAATACGCGTCGATTACCCGTACGTATATCGTTGTCCGACCAATGGTTAAGCATTGCCAACGCGTGTACCTTTTCCTTAGGTGGTCGTGACGTGTTCAACTGCAACGACTGTATAATGGGCGAGTAACGCTCTAGGAATTCCTCGTAACTAAACCCAATCGTCATATCGGGTACATTATGGCGTTGACGTACTAGTTCAGCGATTAACAACGCTTGCACCTGATACTGCCCGTGTTTTGCATCGAAGCGCGGTGCAGTACCCGTAGTGGCACTACCAGCAATGTCCTGATTATTCGGTTGCACATGATACGCTAGCCATACTCGACACTCGTCTAGTGTGATGAAGAATTCACTCATGGTGTTGTCCAGTTGACGAGCCACACCACCATTCTTACCGTTGTTGATTGAATTGACACCAGGCGAGGATGATTCTTTACCGCTATATGCGTCACTAAGTGAATGGTCATCCCCAGCATTACTGGAGGTCTTGAGTCGAGTGGCATCACGCTTAAATCGACGGGATGGCGATCGGATCAATCGTCCCTGCGGACGTGCAGCAACGATCGAGTTCTCGTCACGTGGATCCGCTTCCGTAGTGATGGCGAGAGTACTGAACAATTCGGCGATAAATGGAAGTTTAGACGCGCGACACACACTCACTAGATCGGGTACAAGCGTGTCGCTGTGTTTCTCCAGCATTTTAGCATCGGTATAGGTTACCTTGCCGCCGAAATGGTTGATCGTCCACGTGTTGTGCTTCGCCGATGTCAACGAGAAACATGAGTGTGCACCAATTTTCTGGCCAAGTTTCGTGGCGAGACCCTCCGAGTTGATGCTCTCCTTTTTAGCCGTCTCGTAGTCGAGTATAGCCAGGATGGATTTCTTTCTATCGGTGGAGTCGTTGCCACGTAGTAATTCAACACATGTCGTATTATCGGTATACGGTATACGAGATATTTGTACACCATCATTACGCATTTCCGCGTCAACCGGGCCCTCGAATGCACGACGTGACGCATAGTTGTGTACACGTTCAGCGGCGAAATTCGTAAGGAACGTCTCAAAGTTGCCGTTAGTAGCCGATTTGTTAGATTGCATGCCAGCCGCCGTCGTACGGAAACCCTGTGGATCGAGTAGTGCCACAATATTGACGGTTTCCTCCTCGTGACATAACTTTTGATTGAGACACTCGACAAGCCAGGTGAACAGTAATGAGTAAAGTGAACAAGCGAAGGCATCACGGTGTTGTCGTGCGGATTCAGGATTGAGTAGTACGGTGCACACGTCGCCACGCACCTGTTTCGTTTGATAAGTGAGTGCCGTCTCCAATGCGGCGGTAGTGACACCGAGTAAGCTGGCCACCACTTCCAGTTGATCATGATTACGAATAACACATGCATCATCCGCTAGTTCACCGTCATCGAACTCGAGCTCGCCCAAGTGTAGAATGGCCGATAGCAGTTGGAATATCTGATCACGGGCACGACTTTTAATGCCGCATACCCGCATGGCCTCGGTAAGTTCTTGATAACGGAGTGCATCGTCAACGCCGGGAATTTGAGTGGCGCGCCCACGTAGATAAGCATAAAAGGATAGATCGCGTAGTTGCCAACGCTGACGCTCTTCACTTGTGGCACCGGCTAGCAAATAGTAGAAGGCGTGGAAACTACGTTCTTGCGGACTGACCGCCAACATACGTGTCTTATCGAAGCCGAAAGTAAGAAACTTGGCACCAATGACACGACCACGCTCATTGAATTGTAACTCCTCGAATAGACCATAGCTGGAGGCATTGGGGTTATTACTGCTACGTACGTTACCGAAAGCCTCTAGTACATGCTGAGCCTGTTGCACCTGAGCGTGCATCTTGGCATCTTTCTTTGAATGTGCGGCCAACAAGCATAGTTGACGCACAAGAGCTCGATGACTTTCAGTTTTACCGCTGCCAGCAATACCACTACATCATATTACATTAATAACTACAACAATAACAATAAAAATAGTAATAATGACAGCTTACCTCATAATAATTGCTTGATCCTGACCTAAACGACGTAGGTGCAAATAGGCCTTTGATGCAAGGGAGAAGATATGTGGTGATAGTGGTGACGTTTTCGTCGTACTCTGACCACTCTCCTTGTACTCCTTAGCATACTGTTTGGCACATTCATCGTGCATCAATGCTAGTACACGACCAGGATTAACGACCACTAAGGCATTGGTGCCACAATCAGCGTAAGGTTGGCCTTGGGCATGACAATTTTTTAACGCTTGAGTGACAGCGGTTGGATTTGCCGAATTGACAGGTAATTGCACGAGATTATGGTCCTCGCCATCAATCGTAGAGGTACGATTATTTCCACGAGCCATGACAAGAAGGAATAAAAGAAAAGTAACTCGCTACTCCACACGAGACCGTCCTTCACGTCCACGTTCAATGGCTGACGAGCAAACCTTGCTCGAGACTATATATATGAAATGGTAGAACCAAATGTCTATACCACCGGTAATAAACGGAATATTGACAAGAGAACAACAAGGTTAGCACGACGACCAATGTGACAGTAATAGACAATAGGCAATAGACGGTAGACGTTGACAAAGTAGTTGTCGTAGCGTTTAGCATGCTACGCCAGTACCTTGCAAAACAATTGAACCAGAAGGAAAGAAAGACGAGCAGTGGAATAGAAGGGTGGTAAGAGTAATGAACGGATGGAAACGAGGATGTGTAGGTCACTGGTGTAGCACGCATACACACACACACACACACACTGGATGGAAACGAAAGCCATTCAATAATCAAGGAGTTGGTAACCAACTAAATAGTCGTCAGCTAATAGAGTGTTGCAAGGATGCGGTATCTTTTCCTTTTTTTTCTTTGCCAAACAACATGCCAATTATTAATTATGTTAATTGGCGAAGAACAAGTTGTTTACCATCAATCAACTTGTTGTATTTACTTAATAACATTATCAATAGGTTGTTACTGTTGTCCAATAGTGGTAATAATCTATTGATAACAACGGTAACATCATTATAGTGTAGTACACTCGCCTTGGTAACGTGTACTTATCTAAGCAACACTCTACTTGCTAAACATCCATAATAGTGGAAAATAAATCGGACATTCAATACCATACACCATACTCCATATATACACACGCATATATTCATCCAATCCATTGATACCTTAAATGAGTAGCACTACTAATACCGATACTTACATGTAATCGATGATAGGAATATTACTAGTAAACGTCGAGTTACTGAATTATACTTTTCAATACTCTGACGCTATAACAATAATATTCATCCACGTGATTGAATCAAACAAATAAAAAGGAGATTGAATCGAGGATATAGGTTTAACAAAGTGTAAATTAACTAGTAGTAGTAGTAGTAGTAGTAGTATAACTAAGTAGATACATAGACTTCTAATGAATTAATAAAAAAGAAAGAGTAAGAGAGGGAGTGAGAATAAATAGAGCAATAATATATCAGTATATATCAACAAAGTATCGTTGTTCTATAGGAGGGATGCACCAATTCGCTCTAGTATTTGACAAGATTAACTGGTCTATTGTAGGCTAATTAGACTAGAAAAGAAAGGGAACAAGTGGCGCAAGTAAAAAGGGGGAAGGTCAAAGAAAGGGAAGACAACGCCAAATAGTAAGTGTATAGGTACGTACGTGTGTCTACGTATACGCATACATACACACACGCACGAAGAGGAAGAAAGGGATTGAGAGGAGAGTATACGCAAGCAAGTATAACGTGCGTATAAGGAAGAACAATAATACTAGAAACAACAGAAAGTGTAAACCTTTACCAATAGAGATGCAGCTAATTACTAAGCATACTAGAATGGTTGGTCTACAAGAAGTAAGATATTCTACCGAGATTAGCGCCCCTTATTATTACTATTATTATCACAATTAGGAGTTATAAGGGAAAACAAATTAGAACGAGTATTAATTAGAGAACGAGATACAAAAAAGAGAAACGATAGTGCAAGTTGAACAAACTGGATGTGTACAAGTGAATGAACGAGTGAGTGAGTGGGTGAGCGAGTGATGGACACAAGTTGTCATTGATGTACGCATGGAAGTCGGTGCATATCTCGTCGTTGATTGCATCCAATAACATCCAAGCTATAAAGAGATGAGTCGCCTTTGCCCACCTAGCATACTTTGCTCATGATCAATGGAGATAACGAGTCGTTTAACACGAATGGAAACGGAAGAAGAAATGTGTGTTAACATTATAGACTAGTAAATAATAATAATGGCAGTAGCAGGTTGTTCATTATTTCATACGCTAGATTAAATGTAGTGTGCATTCAATGAGCCGATCAGGTCATTTTATTAAAGAGCAACATAGGACAACAATAACTACTAGGAGAGAGTTGAGATTGATCAATGTATATATGTATATGTTTGTCAGGTAAAGATTTAATAATAGCTTTGTCGCAAAATGACCATCAACTAAGCGATGTTAGGGAAAGGAGATGTCGAGTGAAATGGAATATAGAAAAAATAGCACACTTAAAAAGACAAAGGAAAGTAAAGCATCGCTTATATATTGCTTACAAAAATACACCACATTCATAATAATAATAATAAAAAACACGCATGCATATACGTAGATGCATGTACGTATATGTGTTACATGTATGTGTGAATGCGGTGAAAAGGAAAGAAAAGAGGGAGGGGAGGGAGAAGATGGTAAATAATAGCAACAGCATACACATTTTATACTATCCGCACTAGAGTATAATCGCAGTATATAGTGATGATATGCTAATGATGATGCTAAATGATATATATATATATATATATATATATATAACTAAAGGCATGCTATACATACGTCACCGTCATCATTTATCCATAGAGTAAGCAAGTGATTCGCGAGAATATAATAGGAACATGATCAATAAATCATTCATATTCTCTAGTTTGAAATAGAGAGAGAAAGAAAGAAAGAGAGAAAGAAAGAAAACACTTGCTTCAGTATACAGGAAAGACAACAACAACAAGACTACGCCATATAAATGTGACTAGTAAAGATACATATACACTTGTATAGATATGATTACATATCCATCGAATATGGTATAATAGTCTAGATGAAGGTGACAGTGCCAGTAGTATTAGCAGTATTGCCCATAGCGGATCTATCCATACGACCAAATAAGGGTGCCGAACGAGGTGCTGGTGGAATCGATGCATTAGCAAATGATGAGATTGCAGTACGAATATGTAATGAGGCTGGATGGCGCAATGTATTACTTGCACCATTAGCATTGGCTGTAGTCGAAGTTGTAGCTGTTGCAATAGCTGCAGGAACCGCTGCTGCTACACGAGAACCATTGTTCGTAGTCATAGTATTAGCGAATGATCGGTGTAATACTGAATGTGTCATTGGATTCATTATATTGGCTGTTGCCATGTTGCCACCTCTTGCAGACGATGACGATGATGACGATATACGTTCAATGGATAAGGTGTGACGTACACGATCAAGTAGAGCCAAGCGAACATTGGCAGGAACAGGATCGCCTAGACTGCTTACGAGAACGGCAAAGTCATTGGCTGGCCAGCCAACACCAACTAATTCTACGAGTGCTTGTAGACGTGGTGCATCTAAATCACCATAAGCGGCTGTCAATAGACGACCTACATCGCGTGGTGTGTAGGATCGTGTGATAGCGCATACCACCTTGGCCACACCACGTAACTGATGCGAGCGAGTTAGATCCGATACAATGGCAGCACTGGAATGAGTGTTATCGGATAGTGTGGCTGCTGCTGCTGCTGCTGTTACTACTCCTGATGAGGAGTGCGAAGATGAGGATGACACATTGTTTGATGATGATAAGGATGATGATACAGGAGTTGTACATGCAGTAGCGGTAGCAGTAGTAGCAGTAGTAGGGGGATTAGATGTGGTAAAAGTTGGCGTCGATGGATAAACAAGACCATTTGTGGCACAGCATAAATGACAGCAACGCTGAGCACCAGATGAACCAATGCTGCTCGTGTTGGTCGATGTAGCTGCACTCGATAGATACAATGAAGGTGATGCGGGCGGTTTAGTCAATTTGTCGAGCATGCTCGTGCTAGTACCGGAATGAGCACCGGCAGTCGACTGATCGACGACACCGGCTGCTAAACACCAGCGTAGTGTGACGACACGGGCCAACACCGCGGCAGATCGAACGGACCATCCTTCGGCCAGCCAGGCTAGGGCACGCGCTGTACGTTCAGCTGGATACTCGATGGCCAGTCGTTGTAGATAGCCAGCACTAACCCATACATTGGCTTCATTGCGTAGCCAGGCATGGAAGGACGCATCAAACGTCTCGTCCATTTTGCGTACATTACGATCCACATCAAGCCAAGGCGCCTCTTCATTCTCCAACGATGCTGTTACCACACCTGCAGTTGATTCATGTTCAGCTATCACTTCAGTAGCGGTAGCGGTAGCAGTGGCAAATGATGACGATGACGATGACGATGATGACAATGTTGGATACAAAGTCAATGGTGTAAGTGGACCACCAGCAGGTGCAGGCATGAGAGCACCAATACCATCACGAGAGCGTAACGAGGATGGACGACGCTGTCGACGAATACCTTGTTGAATAGGACGCATACGTAAGGTTGACTCGTAAGTGTGTTCAGCGGTGTCTTGATTAGCCAGCGACAAAGAGAGATGATGCACATCGGATGAAACACGAGAAGAAAGCGAGGCAGTATCCATTGCTACTAGATTACTGGTATCAGTGGGATGACCAGTGCCAATAGCGGTATTCGTAGTTGTCGTAGTATTAAGGGCAGTTGTCGTCGTAGTACTGCTACTATTATTACCACTAGTACCGGATGGATCATTACTATGATGATGATTAGTACTACTACCTGCTGTGTTATCATGTGCTACACATGTATTATCTGTACAAACAATAGCTAGACCATTACTGCCATTGTTGTTGTTGTTGGTGGTGGTAGTGGTCATTGTTGTAGTCGAACCGGAACATGTATGAGCTCGTTTGGCAGCGGATGGAGCAACATGATGATCCGCACTCAAGTCAGTCTCAGCAGCGTCAACCTCGGAATGCTTACGCTTGCCGGGTCTTTCCACTGGCATAGCACATGTGGTCTCTACTTCGGTAACTACGTCCATAATTTGTTGGTGTAACTCTGCAGCTGAAGGGGATACAGCCGTAGACATTGAATACTAGAACTACTAAAGAAAAAAGCAATGACTATGTAATACAATAACAATAATAACAATAGTACTGTTGGTTAGTTAAGCAATTCTACAAGACATTTCTCTACAAACACATTTCTCTCTCGCTCCCTTCCCCCATATTCGCATATATAAACACGCACATTATTATAGCAATTAAACGGAAGAGAAACGATTAATAAAATAGAATGAGAATTAGTGGAATTCGTTAAGTAAAAAAAGGTGGCAATAAGGAGAATGGGAATAGGTATATAAAAAACGAATTGATACAACTGAAACGAAAAAAGGCAGAAGACGACACCACACACACACGCACGCAGATACACGCAGACACACGCAGACACAGACACACACACCGCACCACACGACACTGCATCCGTTAATGTGTTGTTTCCATCCGCGTATCCTCTCTATCAATCAGCTTCTCCTTATTCCAGTCACTCACTCGCTCACTCACAACACTCACACTCACACTTACAACAACTCACTCAACTAGCTCGATCAACCCACTCAGCTCACTCCAACATACACTTCTTCATAACTCATTGTATACTCATATTCGTACACCAAAAAAAGCATCAGCTAAATCATTCCAATCTAAACACTCACAGACCTTCTTCACCTATCATCGCAGCCATCTCCGCACGTATGCATGCGCTGATACTTGTGCATGCGTCTACGCACACTAGTTGAAAATCTATTCTACCAAAATGGGTGTATGATTCACATGAACGATATCGCAAAGTGTTTGAGCATAGCGTAGTGATTACCCCCTATTCCCCCCTCAGTACAAATAGGATTATTGCGGCAATACTGAATAAATCATCATCATCGTGTATTGTCGTATATAGAACGTCGTCGTCGTAGTCGTCGTCGCCGTCATTAGTCAACTGGTAATGACGACATTACATCCAATAGATGGATCATGGTAATGACTAGTCTATACAAATACAACCTACAACAGACTATTCAAGCAATTGTACTACTAGTGTCTTTTTCTTTGGAAAAAGCCGCATGTCTAATCTAGCACGTGTAGAATAAATAAAGGAATGACAGAGGAAAAACCTTGTTTGTACCACTACAAGTGCAAACCCGATCCATGTCCACACACATATCCACACACATATACATATACGTATACGTACACACCAGCCACCATAGCTAGTCATCATGTTATTTTAAACAGATATGGCACACATTGCCGCACCCACGTCCAACATGCTACTTTGACGTTCGTCCTTTTATAGGGAGGGGTAACTGCTACTCTCCAATTGAAGAATAATCTCTCCGCTCGAGGAAATAGAACCCAGCCCGCTTGCAATAACCATCACACTAATGCGGTGTTATAGTAGTAACTCCTACTCGTCTACTCACCTAAATAGCACTCGGATGAAACGCGAGCGATGTAACACGAATACGCCCTAATAATCAAGCACTAATAGTTGGAAAGCAAGGTTAGCAAAGTGTTTTGAAGTGATTATAGTATGGCATGGCAGGGAAAAGCAAGCGAGTAGCGATGATATTGTCATTGTTGCCTACTGCCCGGAACAAAAAAGGCCTTTAAGCAAGTCACCCGATGTGTAAATTATCCGTAATGTATACCCTCTTTGTCAATTGTAAAAGGGAACGGTCATTACCTTATAGGACGAATGCGTATCGTCGATTCAACAGTCAATAATAGAAAAAAAAGGGAGGCTAGCCAGCTAGTAAGACGACCCACGATGTATACGAAAGCCTTGTTCACCAAGTAAGTTATAGAAACTACGCAACTAATTGAACGAACAAACAAACGAACGAACGAACAAGTATATGTAGAGGCGATGTCAATATAGCGCGTGTTCTAACAAGTAGTACGAATACTATGATGTTTTGGTATATAATTGCTGACTGTAGCTATAATCGCAATTGATATAATAAAATTGGAATTCCAAAAAAGAGAAGTGAAATAATCAGTACTAATGAGATGAGAAAGTAATTGCAGTCGCAACAACAATAGCAACAGCAATAGCAACAGCAATAATAATAATACTAATAACGGAAGAGGAGAGGAGGCAAGTATTAGAAAAAGAAGAAGAGCCAAGGAAGAGTTGTTTAGTTGCGAATATTATAACACTGTAACAAAGGGAAAAAAATACTTCCAAACCGACCGGTGAAGAGGCAGTGACAACTAAATAGCTTCTAATACACGCATGTTTGAGAACAGCGCAAAGGAGAGGCGTACAGGGAAAGACCGAAGCATGGGGAGTGAGGAGTGAGAGGCAGAGGCGGCGGGGCGGTCTCGGTCCCTCATCATCATCATCATCATTATTATTGTTACTATCGTTGGGTGCACACTCGCCTCGTCTTCAAGAGAACAAGTAGCGCACTGGGTAAGAGTAACAATAATAGTACCAGTACCGGTACCAGTAATAGTAATAATAATGACTTGCACTGATGAACATTGACCCTTGTTTCAGCTTTCATACTCGACCCTCTCTCTCTCTCGCGCGCGCGCTTGTCTATGTCTCTCCTTCACTTCTTACTTGTTCATCTGCCTGTGTCTGCCATACATACAATACACACGCGTCTCGTCCATGTGCATATGCTTTCCCTTACTTTCCCCTCTCTCTCTCTCTCTCTCACTGTCACAGTATGATGATTACGGGATACACCTCCTTTAGTTGGCTGAGCGAGTAGATGGACGGGTAAAGACGAGCCGCGACAACCATCGACATCATCTTTAATAGGCCCATACATTGATGAAATGGTAGATGACCATCAATGATGAAAATAAAACATCAGAGACTAGGCCAGGTCCCGTCATATCATATATAGCATGACTATTTGCATTAATGAGCATCCACGCGTATATACAACCATTCATTCATTCATTCATTCATACGTACATATAGAACGGTGCAGTTGAAACAATGTAAAGATAGGCAATAAACATGACTAAAATGATATCCGATGAATATTAAGCATCGCACTATTATGACAACGAATCAGCTAGTAAACCAGTCTAGTTGGTTAGATAGATAGCTAGCTAGCTAGCTAAAAAGAAGCATACAATGCTCTTCCATGTCAAGCCGCACACCATTTACATGCCATGCAGGTTTGTCCTCAGTCAACTGGATTTTCCTTGTCAACAGTCTCTTACTGTTACCCGTTGCAATAACCGATGCTGTCCCTTCTCTCCTCTTGTATCCTTGTTCATACATCCGGTTAACCTCCCTTCCTCCCCTGAGTAAATACAGAGCAAATGGGATGTGGCCCTACACCATCTGAATGACGGACACGTCACCCACGTTTGGCCCCATTCACTCATTCACTCGTCCATTCAAATGAGATCGAATAGGCATTGAAAATCATGCGGTAGACTATTGTCACCTTTCCTCTCTCTCTATATATATTACTATTTATCTCTTACATGTTCACGTATACACTCATACACACTCATACATCCCTCACCCATGCTAGCATCCATATGTACGGATGGAAGAATGAATAATTACATGTGTGGATGGCAATGAATCCATGTAACGCATGCCAACTGAGGTCAGGATCTTCTATCTCCCCTACGTGCAGCAGTATAACTGCTTCCTCCCCAACCAGTCATGAAAATAAAAAAGAAGAAATGGAATAGGCACAAAAGCATCAGAGTTGGCTAGATCATCGTAAAACAAAAAGCAAGAGAAAATGACCAATTTACGATATCGATACATTCAGTATATCATTATTCTCACAATTACAATAATAAATATTCCAAGATCAATAGGTCTAGATGGATTATTGTTGTTATCATATACCTGTATTGTACATGGTGCCAATGTTTGGCTCACGTGCAATACCAATGTGGTGTCACAGCTCTTTCTCCCATTTTTTATTTTTCAAAGAAAAAGAAAAAGGAAAAATCAAAGTTAACCAGTACAACATGGAACAACCGACCCCATACGCTGTAGCGGCAGCCAGAGCAGAAGCAGAAGCAGCTCAGCAGCAGCTAAAAGAAAAGCGTATAAAGAGCCACTGCATCGCAGTCCCGATTACGACCAACCTGGTAGAGATACTATCAGCCATGGATAATAAGCTCGGCAAGACCCATTGGAGAGCTAGTCACGACACAGCCGCTGGCGAATACATTATCAGCACGAAAAGCCAAGATCAAGCGAGAACCTTAGTCAAAGAGGGTCTACTAGTGAACGGCAAGAAGCTGGAAATCCGTGGATTCGAAGGAATCACCCCGGTAAACCTACGTCTTGTAGGTTTGGACGCTAGTGACGAGGAGGAGGAGGTCGCTAGGATAATGCAGCAGAGCCTGGGAGGAGCAGCGAGAGTACTGTCTGTCAGACGAGTAACTCGCAGGTATGGTGATAACCATTACTTTACCTCAACCGCGATTTGCAAATTTGAAGGGATTGTAGCAAACATACCTAAGGCAATAAAGTTGAATGCTTCTTACATTAAAGTATTTAGAAACGACGCGTGTTATAAGTGTCATACTGTGGGACACATTGCGAAATTCTGCCCCGCGAGCGAAAGCATGAGGAGTCCGCCGCGAGCGACGGAAGAGAAGCAAGCCGGAAGCGAGTGGCTTCGCAAGAGAGTGGAGACGACGAATGAAGACGACACGCAACAACGGAATGTGCCAGAAGAGAATGAAGAAGCAGTTAGCACCTCACCCACCCCTCATGGTCCCCAGAGAACTGGGAAACCAGTGGCGGTAGGAGAGCAAGGTACGGGCGGTTACACACAAGGGAAGAAGCGCGATTTCTGTGATGTAAACGTCGATGGCCTAGCTATGCTAACTGGCATCAGTCTGGAGCCAGCCAACCCCAGACAGCAGGAGAAGACAGCGCCAGTCGACGAAAACGACGAGCAACCAGCGAGTATGAGCAGTGAAGAGGATCAAGAGAACAACAACGCAGAAGAACGCGAGGGAACCGACGATGAGATGGACTATGATGACAGCAACTCACATGAACAGCAAGAAAACATACCAGATGGATCAGCAAACGATTTTGACGACGACGACAACGCCAACGCCAACGACGACGACGACGACGATCCAGACCGAACACCAAAGATACACATGGTTACTACAAGAAGTATGGGACTGGGTCAAACCAGTCAATAATATACAGGATATATCTAGAATATTATATATAACATAATATATAATGAATAATACAATTATACCCGAAAACCCAAACGAAATTATAGAATGGCCGTACGTTGGCACGTATTCGAACTTTCACCGAATACGAAGAGACGGGCCGAAGAAGATGCGTATAGTACATTGGAACGTCACAAGTGCGGCGAACGAGACTAAGCTGAGCTTAATACTCAACGCACTAGAACCGCTAGATATAGACTGTATAATATTGACTGAGACTCGCTGGTCGAGCGCATTAGAAAGAAGCATACCGTACCGACCGGACATCCAGAGGAGATACTCAGTTATCACCGCGGGAGCCGGAGACGACGACACACCAAATTACCATGGAGTGGCGATGCTGCTGAAGAAGGAATGGACGAAGCACATCCAGGAGATCTATAGAGTAGATAGGAGAATGCTAGGAGTACGTATGGCTTTTCGCGGTAGAGGTCTGTTGATTGTCGGGCTCCTATATCCCACAGATCAGGGGAGAAGAGATGCCGGGACAGCAAACAACATGTACAATACCCTAAAAGTCTGGTTGAACAAAGCCCGTGAGAAGAGAGCCGAGACGATAGTCGCAGGCGACTTTAACGCAACACCACAACCATGGATTGACAGGAGCTCGGTACGTCACCACGCGTTGCCATCCACGCAACAAGAAGGAGATGCACCGGACTTTACTGCTCCGGCGAGTAGTAGAGCAGAAACGCAACTACTAGAGTACTTACTTGATCAACGACAGCTCATTGACGCATGGCGATATCGATTCCCCGATGTCCGACAATTCACCAACACGATGATCGGTTCCACATCTACTTCGAAGGCACGGCTCGACCTATTCCTGGTATCGGCAAACCTCTTGGAGCAGGTAACAGGAGTGGGCATAGAGAACGCGCTAGATACCTCTGACGACACCAGTTACATAAACGAAGGTATACCTGGATCTCACCAGCCCATCCTATTAGAGCTGTCCACCTCTATGATGTTCCCGCAGGCCGAGGACAGAGTTACCCAACCTAGAAAGATACTGAACAACAAGAGTGTGACTGAAACGCAATGGAGTAACTACTCTGAGGCGACAGACAAGGACTGGTGCAGCATGATGGAAGAAGCAGAGAGATTTACGCGTACTCAACCGAACTTACCACACTCGAATATGCCTTACATCAGCGAGCTATGGAACAAGCTCTCCACTCACCTGATGAAATGTGCCGAGGACACCTTACCGTTCACGACCGTCCGCAAACGGAAGCCCAACAAACCTATGATGTTAAATCCCACGCTACAAGTAACCAGGAAGCTAGCAAGGATCCTGCGCAAAGGTGGATCAGATAGAAGGATAGGAGGCGAGATCAGAAGAATAGCCGCGCAACATCCTAGCGTGGAGCTATTGGCCGAATCGGCGAACAGTCATGGTGGGATCATCCTAGGAGAGATTAGAAGGCTGAGGACGAGATTACACAACCAATATAGTCGTGCAAGGAAAAGAGAGGTAGCTGACAAGATTCAAAAGGCAGTTACAGCAAGAAACTTCAACTTCCATACGGACATGAAGAGAACCTTGACGAACATATTGGAAAGAGGGAAACCTCTGCAAACCATCACGGTCGTGCAAACGAGCAGTCATGAGATCGAGGATAGACCGGAGGAAGTACGCCAGCGGGTTCGAGATTACTTCATACAGTGGATGTCGATTAGAAACGGTACGGACCCAATGACACACCCTAGGTGGAGAGACGCCTACGCGCCAATGCCGCACGTTCACGAAAGTATATACGACAACCTCATGGACCACGTGTCGGTGGAGGAGCTGGAGGCCACGCTTCGTCAACTTCCCTCCGCTAAAGCGCCAGGAGAGTCGGGAGTCACAAACGAGATGTTGAAACAAGCCAGCAAGCGAATCCATAGAATCATGGCAGCTATGATAACGACGTGTTTACAACGCAGCGACATACCGCAAACTTGGAAACACGGAAAAATCATACCCATCCCGAAAGTGACAGACTGGTGTGGGGATATGGCGCAGCTGCGGCCAATCACCCTGCTAGAGACGATGCGCAAACTATTCTCGATATCCATGACGAAGCGCTTACAAAACATACTGGAGAAGAATCATGTACTGCGAGGAGGGAACTTCGGCTTCACTAGGGGGAACCAAGCTACCGACTTTGTACAAATTCTGAGATCAGTGATGGATGATTCGATCTGCTACAAGAAAGGACTAGAGGTGCTCATGCTGGACGTGAAACGAGCATATGACTCGGTCTCATGGCAAAGCCTAGCCTGCTCGCTACGAAGAATAAAAGTGCCGGAAGAGTTCATAACTCTGCTAGAGAACATATTTAACAGCAGAACAGCTTCGGTTATTACAGCGCACGGTCAAACAGAAGCCCACCACCCTGAGTGCGGCTTGGACCAGGGAGAAGTGAACTCACCCACGTTATGGCTGATATTCTACGACACTCTACTCAGCAAACTCGATGAATCCAAAATAGGATACGCGATGAGAGAACGACAACCGGGCACTACACAGAAGATAGTAGCATATGGAGCCTTCGCAGATGACCTAACTCTAGTAGCAGAAGATCGTGACACCTTGCAAAAGCTGGCAGATATCTGTAGATCCTTCTTCGAACTACACGATATCGAGGTGAATTGCAACAAAACGATTCATACGGCGAAAGATCCTCTAGGCAACTCAGTAGCGGAATCACTACCGAAAATTCGATTGGCGGAAGGAGAAGCGGGACTGGTACAGACGGTGGCGCCACCGACAATACCTTTCCGACTACTCGGCTGCTGGCTGTCCTTGGACGGCAAGAGCAAAGAGCCACTCAGAATCATCCATCAATCAGTTAAAGGGCTTTGCAGCATTATAAGGCGAAAGGAGATCAGTCACGAGATTGCGATATATATCATCAACTCAGTGATAATACCGGCGATTACTCACAAAGCAGCTACCCTACCGCTGTCGGACTCACAGTGCGACGAGCTGGATAGAAGCTGGCTCACGCTAATCAAACGCAAAGCACACATGGCTAGGTCTATGCCAAACGTATTGCTATGGGCGCCGCAAGGATTCAATCTGACCAACGTTAGAGACGCTATGGACACTTCCCAAATAGCGGACTTAATGAGGAGGTTGGATAGCCCAGGTATGCTAGGTGAATCAGCGAGAGCACAAGAAGAAGCAGCATGCAGTCTTGTCAACAGCATCAGATCGATATACAACAGTTACACGGAAACACGCGAAAGAAATAGAGTCTACGCTATTCACCTGGCATACCGACTGCATACGAGGGAGCTGAAGGTGGTACTAGGGGACGAACTCGAACAATCCAAGAGGATAGATGATATTCTGGTAGAAGACGCAGCGACTCCAACGACTCGAAGAGACGTTAGAGAAGCAGCGGAGAGGTTCGACCTAGTGGAGATGAAAGACATAGCACTGACTGACGGACTCGATACACCCAAGCTAGCGAGCTACAATGCCATCACAAATCGAAATGAAAGGCAGGGAGGCGCACCGAAATGGTACAAGAAGCTGGAAGAAAGGTGGCCCAAACTTGCATCTAAAGCCAAGAGTATGGCCATAGCAGCTAGACTGGCAGATCGAGAGGAGTACAGTACGCTGCTACCATTCACCGAGGAAAACCTAGCGGCGAGGTCCACAGACGCGCAAGGCAGGCAGTACAACTGGTCGGAGATCCAAGACAGCGAGACGGTGCTTATATGGACAGATGGATCAGTCACAAATCCAACTGGCCCAGACAAAGCAGGAGGCTACGCAGCGATAGTTATGAGAGGAAACGCGAAAGTGGCAGTAGCAACGGGAAGGTACGCAGGTCCACACTGTCACTCAGATATGCTCGAAGCTATGGCGATAGCTCACGCGATAGCATGCGCGCCAAACAGCATAGCAATCAAGATCATGACGGACTCTATGACCTCGGTGGCCTGGTGGAAGCAGTATGTCACGGAAGCGGTGCCCTGGTCCAGAGCGAAAAGAAGAGCAACGCCCACATACAAAATATGGGAGTTGATAGCAGATAGAGTCGCGAGACGAGAAGCAAGCACAGAAATAGAATGGACTAGGGCGCATATAGGCACAGTGGGAAACGAGATGGCAGACATGGAGGCGAAAGCGGCAGCCGTCACAACAAATCAGGTGCCTAGATGGACACTGAATACAGTGCCAGGAAAGGTCCACCAGTACGATCTGCTGGCGTCAGGGCTGAACACATTGCTTCCACCACGACAACTGATCAAGAAACAAAGCAAGGCGCGACACGCAAGAACACTCAAGCAGCATATACTCAAGCACCACCCGTCGTTGAGGACCAGATTGGAGCAAGAGATGAACGTGGTAGCGCAAAGGGACAGAAGTGAAGATGAAAGAGCATTGAGAAGAGCGCAGCACAAGAGGGAGTTCGCGATCAAACTAGCGACGGGTCAGTTACCTACCTTAGCTAGACAGCACCTATGGAGCAAGGAAAAATACACTACGGACGTATGCTGTAGGTGTAACAAAGGGGAAAGTGAAAATTGGAGGCATATAGTCAACTGTGACGTCAACGAGGGGGAAGTGGAAAGAAATGCGAAATTCGAAATATTCCAGGAAGGAATGAGGATTATAAGCAGAATCAACAGGGAAAGGGCGGAAAGGTCAATCCACCCTCGACTGGTGAAAGTGGCAGAAACAGCGCACAGAGCCACCCCACTACATCCCCTCCACGATGTAGGCTACCTGCTGGGCTGGCCGAGTGAGGAGCTTCAACTAGACATGACGCAAAAGGGTCTAACAAAAGAAGAAAGAACAAGCGTCATACATCATATGTCAACGAAAGCGTTGGACATCGTATGGAGAAGAATATGGATCCCAAGATGCAAGCAGGTAAAGCGCATCATAGGCACCTGGAAATCCATCAACCAGACCCCAGCGAACCCCCCAGGCCAACTGACTGGCCCCAGACCCAGCCAGAATGCGGATCGGCCGCATACTGGCTCCTCCCACTCCTCGCCGAGTGAACCTACTTCCTGGGACTCCATCAACAAGGCAGTATTCCGAACGGAGTATTACCTCAAGATGGTAGCCCCCTCGTGGAGCCTTTAGGGCCGGCCCACGTAAAGACGTGGCGGCCTAACTCGAATCATTTTTACACAATAATTTGAGAATGCAGTTAACTTTATTCATTTAATTATTAACAGCAGCGGCCCACTTGCTTTTAAAAATAAAAAAAAAAAATACCAATGTGGTGTCACAAAAATGATCACATTGAACGAATAGACGTGAAAGAATGTTCCGAGCATGCCATTAATTGCTAGCGTAGTAGCAAACAATGAAACGCGATGACATATAACGGTTTAATCGTGTGCAATAACCAACAAATAGAAATTACGCAAAGAGTGGCGCTAATAAACTTACCGAAAGCGATTTTACGTAGAAAAAAGAAACTAGCTCGGAGTGAACGGTACAATTCGAATTATAGTGCTGGTGGTTGAATAAATAATAAATTTAGGTGAGTGAACAACTCACAACAGGTGAGAACCGCGTAGCAGTAAGCGTACACGCCTCTTTAGAAGGGACTATAGCAGCGCTAAAAGGCAGAATAGCCGTGAGTGTAAGAAAGGGAAAGCGAAGCAACCGTAAAATGTTGTTGCAATAGATTCAATCGATGGTATACTAGCAGCGATGAGATAATGGTGGTGGTAATGATGGCAATGATGGTAATGATAAGGGCACCAGTCACAGATATCTGCAAATATTATGCCGATGAAATGATGTCGATGATGATAATGGGGCAAGCTAAATATGAACAAACTAGTAGTCGGACAGAACAGTAGGAAACGAATAAAACTATAAACACAGAGATGAAATAACGGTGCGGTGGCAACTTACAAGGTCGACTTGACAGTTATATGTAGAATATGTAGATGCGCTCACTTGATCCGAATACCATCTAATGTGCGGACATAGGCCTATGATGAAAAGATGTCTGCCTGTCTGCGTGCGTGTGTATGTGTGTGTATGTGTCTATAGTTGTATGGCTGTATGAACGGGCGAGTGAATGGATGAGCGGGTGAACAAGCGGATGTATTGGTTTGCCGGTTGGCGTACGTGTACGTGAGGGCAACGCTCCGTGGTCAATTGAAAGAGAAATACGAGACACTAGGTATGTCAGAATGTGATAGCAGTAACAATGGAAACAGCTAAAACACGGTCGGCACACCAAAATGACAATCACAAATGGCCTATATAGAATAACTCGGCAATAGTGTTTCTCGTATGTTTTGCAGGAATAATCAATGAGAATGTTGCATCACTAGTCGATATAATCGATACTAAGGTGGTACGCCTAGAAGAAATGACTATGCTGGTGCCACTAAAGCAATAATGCCACCAAGGAGGCTTGTTGTATCGTAAATAAAGAATAACAATAATAATAATGAAACAAGTATTTGCTACGCTTACAGTTAGTATGGTTTGATAGAGCACGAAATGTTTTTAATATATCGATAGAATGAATTGCAATTGTCTATATATAATATGGCATATAAAATAGTAATAGTAAATAATCAAGGTTAACAATAGCGAACGACAAGGGAGGAGAGGTTAATACGCAAGGATAACGCGCGGTGGAATGTGACCTATTATAACAAAAGTAGGCGTGCAAGGGGCAGTTATAGCCAAATCACATGCTGCTTGTTGAAGCAACTAATTGGTCAGTCGGTGAATATACGCCATCTATTGATGCATATCCGAGTAATATTAGGAAAGGCGGCAGCTCTTCCAGCAGGTCCAGCCCTCAACAGTAGCGAGGACGAGAGCACTTTCACTACAATAGGAATACTGACTACAGAAGCACTATTATCCCTAACGGATATGCGAGTGATTATGGATGTGCGGAAGTGCGATGCGTGTACGTGTGGGCTTGCGTTTGTACATGTACATGGGTGTGTGCGTACATACGTATGTATGTATGTAAGTATGTACGTATATGGGCCTATAGCATGAGTATATTACAATACTGTAATAATGAGCCTAGGCGATTACTCGTTCTTTCGCTCCTTTACTCGTACATGTACATACAGGCGACAAAGGTGAGCAGTGGAATTGACTCGGGATCCAAGAATATGGCTATCATCACACATACACACACGCGTGCGCGCGAATGATAAAATGAATAAAAGGAGAAACAAGATTAGAAGGAGCATATGAGATAAAGAGAGATAGAGAGAGATAGAGAGGGAGGGAAATTAGAACGGGACCGAATAAAGTCGATCCAAGTGGGTATCTTCACCTAAATGCAGTGAGATTGATCATTGTGGAAGAAAAGGGCTACACGTCGACTTTTACTTGTTCAACCGTTGAACATTAGGGCAAATTGTATAACATTGCTGTCGACGTCAGCTCTCTTTTTCCACAAGGGTACTCTTTTTCTCTAACCTGGCATGGCGCGAGTAACCGTGTTAATTTGACATTGATGATGATGATGATGATGGCGGTGGACGTGTCACGAATCAGTAAGGCGTCCCCAATTCATCTGTAACTTGCTCGTGTTTTTGTTCCTTGCCTTGAGTGAGCGTATGCAATCGTTACGGCTCTACGGCATGCTGAACGCAAAGCACCGCGAAAATGCATAGCATGCTTCTTTAGCTCATGTGCCGCTATTATAGCAGTCATAATAGCAAAGGAAAGAAGGAAGACACGTTAAAATGCAAATCAAGTAAACACGTGTAAGCATGCGTTTAACTGCATTGGATGCAAGCCGGGGATGAACATTCTTCAGCAAAGAGGGATGATACGGGTATGCTGCAGTGCATATGCAACCATCAACTCCTCTATGACTTGTACGCGTCTACCATAGTCTTATGCTATCAGGTTTCATGGCATAAATAAATAAAAAGTGTGATGAAAATACGATGTGGTTAATTGAGACTGAACTCGACTAACGTGTAAAAGTAACAAGGATTGTCATGTCAATGCAATTAGTAACAATTAGGATCTGCTTGACTAGATATATATACACGATAGAATAGTACGATAAATGCATTTATTTATTTATTTTTGATGTATAACATATATGAGCATAGTTGAAACAATTCAATAACCATTTGATGGATATGACGGATAAATGATGCTAAAAAAGAAGAAAAAAAGAAAAGAAAGAAATGCAGCATGCTAGTTGATATGCGTGATTGAATAGACACCTATTGGACTATTGTTGTATCCACCAACGGACAGTAGATACACTATGGGACAGTAAGAGTAAAAGTAAATCGATAAACCATCTAGTCCATTCCATTATATAATAGGTGGATGGTCCAATAGCGCTGATAATGGATGCTAGTACACGTAGAAAGAGGAGGGCAGTCGCTCTACCGGTAACGATAATGTACGATGGAAATAATAAAAATTGAGCTTGTATACCGGTTAACAATACTGGAATGTAGAGCCAAATACCATGACCAAGGCTAGCTAGGTGATCGGTCAAGTGACGAGTCATTCGATTCATCCAAATGAGTCCCGGCTGATAAATACGACCGAGTACACTGTGCATTTCTCGTAATGCCTGTGCAATCAACGGCGTATGAATCCATGTAGTGAGCAATGGCAAATAAACTATCACGTGTCGCCAGTAGCATAGCAGAAGCAAATACATAAAACTACCATAATATACGGTTGCTTGTTTCAACCATACTATAGCAATAGACATGAGGTGAACTAAAAGATAGCTATCCTGTAGGATAAGTAATGCTATACGTAGTGGTGAGTGAATATAGGCTTCAACGGCATGTCGTACTACATAACGTGTAGCGACAATACTTGTATAGCTCTTCAATAGCTGATAGATATTACGCAGCTGATCGTAATTGGGCCAGTGTATATACTTTAGATTGATCGACCAGTTATAGATGGTGGCCAATGTTCGCGCTAAATCATGCACTAGCGATGATGTCCAGCTCATTGTTACGGCACGAATATTCGCAAAAAAGTAGGACCATTTGTAGTGTCGTCTCCATCGTCGGAATATTTGTCGGAAACGCACCCATTTTACGTAGATTCTTAATCGCTGGTGTGTCCATAGTATAGACAATTGGAAGAACCATTGCGACATGCTCGAATACACTAGGATCGTTATATCACCTAAGACCATCGTGTAGGACCAACACCAGAAGACAATACTTGCTACGAATTGTTTATGCCACTTCAACGCTCTACTCCCTAGCCATAGGAGTAGACGTGCACTTGCTTGTAGTACTCCCGTGTACTTCACGAGTGATACGCTTAGAAGAGTGAATGCAAGCATCATTCCTTGATAGCCAGCTGTCAAGCATTGCCCGATCATTCCGGATAATGGTCGATAGATCCTCGTCCATTGCCATTGCGATATCGACAGTATACTCGTCCACAGACTAATTGCAAATCGTTCAGAGGCAGTATAGCAATTCATCAAGTAAGGCTGCCAATAATACCATACTGACATCACTTGTGGATAGCTGATTTGACGCAATTGTCGCGCTACCATTCTCGACGACAAATGTATCGATAGCAATAGTTTTACTGCAATATACTCGATAGCATGCTTCATCCATCGATATACCGATAGTAACAATAGGGTCAGTATACCGATAGGTGCCAATAGTACAACAAACACCAGGTTAGGCGAACGAGACCTGCCCTCCTCTTCTGTTGTCTGCTGTTGCTGCTGTTCTTGTTTATCATTTGCATTACTATCTCTTGTTCTACGTGTTGACTTGCTTCCTTTCTGTCGTATATGAGCAATGCTACCTCTACTCAAGACAACATTCCGTTGTCTATTTTGTTTAATGACAAATTTCACTCGTAGAATGACTGCCAAGACTACAAGTGCCAATGCAGTTGCTATTACCAAGGACACCGCTACTCTTGAATTCCCACTTAATAGTTCAGTAATAGACGAGACTAGAATATTGGACTGTACATTCATGTCGAGTAATGTATAATGTTGCATAACATAAAAAGAATTGGTAAAGCTTATTTCAAATACTTTTGCATTTCCGAACAACACATATGTTGTGTGCATGTGTGCTCATTCTTACGATTTTCCTGTTGTTGTACAACATATTCCAATAGACACACATACATCCATAATAATTAATAACAAGTATGGGATTATGAATGATTTTTGTTCATTCTACTCTACAATACTACCAGCGAGACTGGTTATAAATGTCAGTATAGATCATGAGTATTTCAATATTGTTGTAAATTTCGCATATCATAAAGGAAATCACTACTTTCGCATTCCATATATACAAACTTAATATCATCATGGACGACTTTTTTCTACTAATGCATATCGTGTTCACCGGGGTAAGTGTTCCATTAGCGTATCGCGATTTTGTTGCAGCATTGATAGCATCGTGCTAGGTGAGCGTCCTTTTATGTTTTCCATTGACTGCGGTTTTTGAGATGCAAATGCAGTATAATTGGATCGAGCATCATCGTAACTCGGCACGACCCACCTCTCTATGGACCTGTCTCTACGTTAAAACGCTAATCGCCACCTTTCTACTAGCGACCATCGGTCTATTAATACTTGTATTTGGACCTGGACAAAATCAATCTGTAGTATCGTCAACGCATAGTATAATCGGCTATGTATCCTACGTGCTACTCGGTGTCTATCTCATATTTAGTTTTATTCATTTTTGGTGGAGAGACACCACGAGCCAGCGTGACACTCGTGGTAGACACTGGTTCTTTTGGGCCGTGTTTCTAGGCGGTATTTGTGCCTGGCTACTAGCAGTCGCTAGTTTAATTATAGGCGTTCAATTAATAGGTAAGTAGACAGACAAGTCATTCTACTGTTTCTACTTTGCTAATATACAGGTGTATACAACAATCAGATGCGGATGCTGCCTACCTCGTACTCATTGGAGCATATCTACAAGTTGTGCTTATTATTCTAGTACGACGTGCTATGCTACAATGGGAAACAGGAATGAATGATACCATCGAGGATATTGATGCTACATCATCATTGCCAGCATCAATTGATACTGAAAAAACGCTTGTAGCCTAATGAGCATTACAAGCTAGCGGCTACCTACTCAAAACTAATCATCATTCGTGATTCTTTCGTTGCTATGCTAATAAACATCCATTAGTATGATGCAACCATTAAATAATCACTTCATTACATGCAAGTATACGAATCATTCATCGGGATAATACTAATTTACTTTAATAACTGCTCATCATGAGTACGTATTAATACTTGCACACTAACTATACGCTTATTGATTAATACGTTGTTCTAATGACGATTGCCACGAATACGTTTTGGTCGTGTATTCAACGAACCATTCGACTCATTTGTATCTGATATCACATTCTCATTACCCGATGACTGCTCCATTTGATCATTGTTACCGTCATTACTACCATTCTCATTGTCGGCGGCACTATCATCGCTATTCGTACTAATAAGTGATGCTGTAAAATCACGCTTCTTGCCACGGAGTGTGGGTGTATCATCGAGTACACTCGTGTTATGGACATCCGTATCGAGTTGTTGTGAAATGTCACGATGTCGCACTGCATGTTGACGTGGTGGAGTATGCATAGATGTACTCAATGCATTGTTACCATCAACAGGCATTTGACGTAAATCGTGTGCCAACATATCAAGTTGATTCATATCATCCTCCATTTGTTCATGCTCATCTACCATTGCCGATTGCATAGCATGTGAATGTCGCTGCTTATTCATCGCTAATAATGGTGAATCTAGAATGCGATTTTCATCCATCATCATTGTTGTTGCGGTTGTTGTTGTTGTGGTTGGTCTATCCTTAATGGTTGCTAACAACTTGGTGTAAGCCGTGTATGGATCCCACGACTTTGCTCGATTATTCGGATGAACATTATGCTCGTTACATGTAGTCTCGAGGAATGTCAAACTAGCGAATAGTTAGGGTTAAATGAAACAACACACAATAGCAAATTTGTAACTTACATTTCATTTGCCTCAACAGGTTGTATATACTTCGCTAGAATAGACAATACTCGGAAATAACGTAGCATATCCATCTTAATACGCGTATTACCGACACGTGTATAGCCTGCCATCTTACTAATAACAAATGTGATACCATCACAATGTAGATCGACCAATGATGTGCCTGAACAATTGTCTACAAGTAGACGCGCTAATCCCAGAGTTGATTCTAGCGAGGGTAATCGTTTGAAGGTAACATGATCAAATGACTAGGAATAATCAATGATTAAACAATTATATATTAGCTACTCTATGACATCACCATGATGTCTACTTACTTCTTTTAAGCTCTTTGATACTACTTCAGTAGACATACTGGTCTTCTCGATAATATTCCGTACAAGCTCATCGAATGCACCGCTGAATCTTCCATAACTGGCCAATATTTGTGTGGCACGTGATGGATCAAAGGCACCACTAATGATGCATCGTGCAAATGAACCCAACATGATTAGTAGTGTATGTTCAGCATGATCATCTATCATCGTACATATTAATTCATTAGCCGTGTGATTGTCACATATACATATCTGAACATTTACCTTCTGGCCTATTATCGCTATTCTTATTAACAACTCCTCTTGATTTGCCTCTAGTTGCTCTATCATCGTCATCCTCGTCGTCGTCATCATCTTCAGAGTAGGTTCCCATTGATTCATACAATACATCGCCATGCTGTTCAATTAGCTGTTCGATAAATTGTGAATAGATACGTTGTACTTCCACAGGACATGGAATTACACTAGTTTCTAGTATACGATTGCTATTATTATTGTTGTTGTTATTGTTGTTGTTATTGGCTGTATTTTGATTCACGAAGATCATCCAGTAAAGCTGACAGCCAATATTAAATGCTCGTTGCTTTAATTCACTCGAGTTTGACGTGATGTTGTTTATGATTCGAGTGCATTGCTCCAATGAGCATTTAGCCAATTCCATATAATGATCCACATTGCCGGATGTGCTTCTTCCGAATGTTTCTGGTACCATTTCATATTGTTCACGAATCATCCACAGAATAGCACGATAATGTAGATTCAATGTGGATTCCATTAACTATTCAATGCAAGATTATTGTCAGTAATAGTTATTATATCAATACTCCTACTTGCCTTAACATCATCTACACGATCCATACTAAGCATGCCCATTAGTTTACCGAGTAATTGAGCAATAGTTTCATTTTTACGACACTCATTCAGTATATCTGCTACGTCCAAATAGCGTAGTAATATTTCAATGCGTGTCACCACTGTACTAATTACACTTTGTTCATTCGCGGATAAACTATTCAATGATTGGATCTATTATAATTGTCATTGTTAGTAATTTAGTTATAGTCTCTATATTTACTCTTATTTCTACGTAAATGTCATTGTATGTATATGTATATTTACCTTGTCAGCACAGGTTGTCCAGAATGGTTCCAATATCATGTCACGTATCTCCAATAACTTCATACTCGTTTGTTGTGCTACCGGTGCACATATACGCATTGCTCTTAGTGTTTCTGCAGCTGCAGATGTAACACTCGACATGGTATGATCAAAGTTAAGGAATGCTCGTGCCACTTGTTCTAGTAGATCTGCTAATTCCTAATGATCATTTGTTACTTATTATTTGTAATCTGTTGCCACTATTATTGCTACTAATGGAAACTTACTGCAGGTTGATTTAATGTCAAGTAATTGCCAAAGTCCAGTAATCGAACAATGGCAAGCAATGCTACAACTCGATTGGCATCTGGTCCATATTTTGCAAATAGATTCGGTAGTATAGACATCAAATAAATGGAGATATCCTTGTGTATTTCGTCTGTCGATGCCTCTTGCTTTGTAGAACGACGAGTTAATCCCTTTTCATTTGGTGTCACTAGTAAACGGATAGAAGCTGGTAGTATATTGAGTAGAATTGCTTCCTCTTGCTCATTCAGCGTATGATAAGAGGGTTGCTGTGCACCAGTATGTCCCATACTTGACTGTCGTCTTTTAGACTTTTTGCCAGTAGTGATGGCTACCGAGTGATCCATGGCTAGTAGATCAGCTAGAGCACGCCACTCCTACATGATATTACCATTAGTAACAGTGGTTATTACAGTAATAGTAAATTGTAACAAACCTTAATGACACTAATGTCATTCCATAATGCAGCAACAATATTATCGATAATCGATGTTTTATGCGTGTTTGCAGCTACAGTTAAAATAGCATCACCGAAATGTTGCAAACAGAAAGCGGCAAATGCCTTCCAGGCTATCCAGCTTTCATTGATGGTTGCCGTTTGATGAGATGCATCGTGCTTTGCCTCGTCGAGTGCCGGTTCTATAAACTCCTCTTTGATCATTTGTGCGCAAAGAGGGGCAATGGCTAAACGGTATATTCAACAGACATTAGTCATTAGATACATGCATATATATATACATATGAATGATTTCACCATTCAATGTCAATCACATTACCTTTCTGAATTCTTGGTTGAGGATGCACAATGAGACGACAAAGCTCGTTACGCTCCTCATCCGTCTCCCAAGCACCTTGTTTACCGAATATGACCGCTAATTGAATGGCTGGTACACGTACATTAATGTCCTTCTCTCGCGTGGCCAGTTGCAATAGTTGCGGCTTGTATCGTTCCGTCAATGGTGTTATAACGGTGTTAAGCGCACGATCACGATGCAGTTTAATGAGAGCACGTAATGTTGCAATTCGTGGATGTGGCATCTAAATATACATATAGACAATAGTGATTATTATATGATTACTAATAAATATTATCGCTGGCTAACTTGCATTATCTGTCATAGACCATCCTAAGTAGCGTATATATTGATTATCCACAAATCGATCTGGATATCGAATAACCCAGTCACCCAGGAATGAGACACAATCCACACGGATTGCAGGATCAATATCTCGGTAGCGATGCACGAATATACTATGAGCAACCGTATGATGTAATTAGCCCGTGTACTACACAATGACAATACGTATACTTACCCATCGAATAGGTGATCGAGCATTTCATCGCATGCTCCTTGTCGACTAGCAAGTGATTCCACTTGCGTGCGAATCGATGTGACACGTTGTGCATTTGGACGACTCTTCTTTTGTTCCGTCTCCAATTGTTGTCGCAGTGTACGTAGCGTGGTTGTCGTACGCTGACCGATGAAACACAATGCACCTGCAATGGCAAGTGCCACAACAGTGGCAGTATGACGAAATGGTCTGAATTGCGAGCTAATTCAAATAGGTAAGCATATGTACTTGCAAAGAAAAAGAAAGACCCCTACCTAGACATGCAAGTAATCCACGCTGTGAGCACGCTTACAAGTTGTCCATCCCATAGCTGTGCATCACCAGCATCGGATATAATCTGCTCAAAGTAATGTACTATATTCGCACGTAGTACACGACTCGGTTTATCACGACCAGCAAATGGATAATCCGCCTTGCCAGTCTATATTCAATGTAAGTATGTGCATTGGATGTCTACTAAATAATCATTGCAGCATACATTATCAAATTCGGTCTGGAGA
The DNA here is from genome assembly GCA_025201365.1 of Syncephalis plumigaleata. Lineage (NCBI taxonomy): Eukaryota > Fungi > Zoopagomycota > Zoopagomycetes > Zoopagales > Piptocephalidaceae > Syncephalis > Syncephalis plumigaleata. Next base: position 616,489 of record JAIXMF010000008.1, on the reverse strand, counting down.
TTCTCCAATATACTAGGTATTCTATCATGCTCGTCCAATTGCTCGCCATTAATGCTACCGGTACATTTTGACGCCTAGATAAATAAACATGCACATTTATGGAACGGGTCAATACACTGAGAACAATAATGAAATTGAGCACTCACGCGAATAAGTATGTTGATTAGCTCGGCAAGTGCACTGGTCGGCTGTTCCTCATAGGAGGAGAACCAGTTGGTGGCCAGTTCTGTAATTGGAATCGTCTCTGACATTAAACGCTCTACAGCCAGTGGTATTAGTGTCTACACGGCATACAGCTAGCTTCATTTACCGTATAACGTCCAGGTATTATTTACAGAGTTCTCAACCGGATCCTGTTCCAAATCGTCAGCTTCCATGGTAACAGCCTCACTGGCTGGTGCGTTACTAGACGATGGCTCGTCCATATCTACAGCATCAATAGAAGGCTGGCGAGTTTGTCGTGTTATTCTTGTGGTGGTGGTAGTGGGCATAATTAACTTGAGAAAGGAGAAGGAACGACAAGAATAGCAACAACAAAAAACCAAAAACAAAAAGCGCGGACGATAATCTTCAATAATATCATGGATGATCATTTATAGGTAATTAATCTCTGATAGATAATACTGTTGAGTGTATAGTAGCTATAGATACCTTGTTAGCTATTCTTTATGTTACGGTCTATAAGATTTATACATTGATGAGGTGCAGTACACTTAAATATATTACAATGATTTCGACTTGTATTGTTTATTATGTCACTTTCCTTTCCCTCAAAAATAGCCTATGTGATTCGTAAGCCATTCGTTAACCTTACCTTTTCCTACTATTGATCTTTTTTATTTTACTGCCTCGTTTCTTAGTACACTCCATGATATATTCATATTCACTATAAGGAATAGTGTCAATATGCCGAAACGTAACGCATGGAAAGTAAATCTCAACAAGCCACCTGGCACCAATGGTGGTGGCTATAGCGGTCATCGCTCTCAAGGAGGTGCCGCCGGAGGAGAAATGATTCATTGCTTTGGCTGCAATACAGAGAAGACTCGCAATCACTTTAATCCGACTCAATTGGCAAAGCTGGCTCAAAAGAAACGACCTCCACTTTGTTTGCAATGTAGTGGTGGTGGTGGTGGTGGTGGCTCGTCATCAAGATCGGGACCACGTAGTTCATCTGGCACTTCAGACGATAGACACGGCCCTGCATCCTCGTCCGCGTCTAATGCTAGCGTAAAATCAAGTAGAAGCAGTCAAGGCATGGTCCGTGGTATGGTGAACAACAATCCAATACCTGTACGAACATGTTCCTATTGTTCAGAAACGAAACCGAAAACCGCATACAATTCAACGCAATGGAAGAAGGGCGAGTATGCCACATGTCAGGAGTGCATGAACAAGTTCGAAGAAGATGCCGATATGGACCATATTCACGATTTGACTTCGGAGAAGTTCACGTATGATCCTGACGTGGATATTGCTACACTTCCACATGCAGCGCAAATCGCTCATGCGAATAAACGTAGTCTACGTCGTGTTCAGCTGAATAACAGCATGACAACCGACACATCAGCTAACACGAGCGCAACAACAATCGTAGCTGAGCCGACAACAATGACGACGACGACAAACAATCATAAAGGATCACGCGAGAAAACACCATTCGAATCGATGGATAAAGTGGCCATTAAAGCAAGCAATTATGACAATGATTTTGCACAAGGCGATGATTTCAAGGATTACGGCGTATTCGGCTATGGCGACGATGACATGTTCTATTATAGTACAACGGGAAGCGACTATACTACCGACTATCAATCGACTATGGATAGCAGCTTCACTAGTAAATATGACAGTCATGGCAGCAGTAGAACTAGTAATACGTATCAGGGAAGAGATAACATGTCAATCTCTAGTCATCGTAGCAAGCATAGTCAACTGATAGACGATGGCTTTGATGATTATCGATAAGAGATCTATGCCATCTCTACTACTCGTTGCTTGTAATATACACGTATATTACACAATGATTGAGTTTTCTATTTGCATAGTACATCGAGTGGATAATGAGTCTACATTGCTCTTGTTTTTTGTTCCAAACACATGACTTTTATATATCGATTGTATATCACGTCTAACCAGTAAACGATTTTAGTTTTCTTATAAATATACATCTATATTATGACATTATGTGATTGATTATTCAATATACATTTATAGGAAGATCATTGCAGCTATTCTTGCAGGGATTAGCATGAGTGGTATAGATAGTGTTCTCGTAATAAAAGACCGTACCAGAACTTTATTACTTTCCCCTATTGTTACTGCTATTCTGTTCGTAAACCTATCTCCCTCTTCCTCTTTATATACACATACAAGTATAAACTTGTTTAGATCTAGTAGTACTCAGATGACTAGTCATATTCAAGTTATGACAAGGAATACCACACAAGTTGCTGACACATTACGTCGACTGATTCACGAGAATCATACCAAACTCGATATTCGCTATAAAGAGTACTACACTAATCATATTCTTTATGATTTGTATTCCTTGGCAGAGCTAGGTGGTAAGCATGCTTTAATAACTGTACGAGTGCATACGCATACTAACTATCGTTCCATACATTCATGATAGCGGACTCGTCGCGTTTAATCGAGTGTTACGAGTATAAGCGAAAGAGACTTGAACCAATGCATCCTCGTAAGAAAACGCTGTCACCCGACGAGCAGTACCCTCCTGTAGGCGATCCAATGTAATATCTACACTAATGAATGAATGATGAATGTCCAATACTAATAGCAGCCATCTGTTTAGGTGTTATTCTAGCTTCTTGGATTATTACGACGAGAAAGTAAAAAAGCTTGGTTTCGATGCCACTTTACAGCAATATCTCCCGATAGCATTCACTGGACTACTAGGTGCCGTTGGACATCCGGCTATTCATCTGGGATATGCGATACGTTACCGTGATGATGCTGTCTTAGCGGAAGCATTGGCATTTGCTAGTTGTGCCGACGTGTCTTTAGTATCATACGCCGATACGCTTTACCACGACTACGATACGACATTGACTAGGCCTGCGACATATTTCCAGGAAGTGCTTGAGCGTGTGCGTCAAGATAATCGACTCGATAGCTTCGACTGGATTGATGAGCAGATTCTTGTACTATTTAATCCATTACTCGATAATTATTCGTCTATTATTCAAGAATATTATCATGCAGTAACTATCACGGAAGGTGAATATGCCACATACACTTCTTAGTACGTATACATTGCTAATGGAACATTCTTATTAGATAACGTCGATGTAAAATTACTAGAACTTAGACATCTTGCCGTAGACTTGTATATCGGCAGTGCTTGTAATCAACTTTTCGACTTCTTCATCCTGCATATTATCACCATTAGCAATGCGGTGGATCTATTCTATCCATGCATGACAATGCCATTAAGATTACGTATGGTGCGTGCACTATGGCTATTCGTGTTAGCTATCTACATCTGCCAGGGCAGGCCCACATTTGATCAATCCAGTGCACTCGAGCCATTTACGGATGCCAACCTCTATTCGTGGTCGAATATCACACAGATGGCAATAGCCCATTTAGATGAGCATGTTCCAAAGTTTGTCGAGGTAATGCGTCGTTATGAGACAGAGTTTGGTGCATGTAACGGTAAATGGCGTTCTACAGCCGCAGCTACGGTGGTACTTGTCACAGAAGAGAACAAGTGGTGCTATATCGGTATGGGGAAGGAAGCATTGTAAAAATAGACTAGTTGTAATAAATGATGAAAATATGTCATTAAAATCGTAATCGTAATCATTAGTTTGTTAGTTATGACTTTTTATTTGTATAAATTCATTAAACAAGTTTATTTGCTAATTAACGCTTAGTGTTTTTAGTTTTGGGAAAATAAGATATGCATTGTTCGTGGTAATGGTGGCCACCTCAGATATCGTCATGCCTTTCAACTCGGCAATCCGTTGGCATACCCATTGCACTTGGATTGGTGTACTACGCTCACCGCGTACCATGCCAAGTGCCGGTGTATCCGATTCTAATACCAATCGATCAATTGGTACCTGTTGTACTAGACGCTCGAGCATCGGATCACGGGCGAGAGATGGGGCCACGGAGAAGTACACACCCAGTGCCAATCCCTCTCTAATATACTTTGGTCGTCCGTCGAATGCGTGCAAAAGTACTTTGGGCATTTGTTCCTTCGCATCATCGTCGTTGGCAGCGGTGTAGCCTACCTCGCGAAGCACCTCGAGAACATGACGACCCGCTTGGCGCGAATGAACATTTACCGGTAGGTTCAATCGTCGTGCCAGCTCAAGCTGCTCCCTAAACACAACGCGTTGTTCCTCACGCGCTGTCTCCGCACCCTCTGGATGTGTAGCCAGAATGTGAGGCGAGAAGTCAAGACCAATCTCTCCGATGCCCACGACCCTAGCTGAACTGTTTGCATAAGCTTCTAGATGATCGCGTGACGCAACCCAGTCGGCAACACGTATACTCGCACATGTGTTTGTATCCGTTAAGCGTTGCATTGGATGTAGACCCACACAAAGTGCTATACGATGTGCGAGTGATGCCATGGACGGCAAGGCCAACCAAGTATCCAGCGCGCGAATATCATCGTAGCACTCGGTGACCACCACGCATACTGGCATCGTCTGGGTGGTGGCAACACCAAAGCCCGATGCTAACTCATCTAACGTGCAGTAGGGAGGATACAGATGGGCATGGCAGTCAATAAGCGACGACATGAAAGCAACGATAAGCTACTAATCCGTATTTTACACCTTTATTATTGGATAAACTACGAGTCGGATCATATAGTAACGATGGTTATCGTATTAAAGTAGCTGACTGACTAACTACAAAAAAGGAATAGCAACAAAAAGGTGAAAGCAGCACGTAGTAACCGATACTGATAATTTTTTATCTATTTTATTTATGCATCCAATAACATAGCGACTAGAGTGCATTATGTATCTATCCTAATAAAAAAGTATGGCATCCATGTAGACTCACACGTAATTTCAATTGTATAGATGTTATTGTTACTGTTGCTGATATTGATACTGATAGCCATGGATGAGTGCTCGGCATTTTCCTGCAACTAGGTGGTACAATCCTGTGCACACTCAACAATCGCCAACTTGCCACGGCCATAAGCCGACCTATTAATGAATCATTATGCTATCTCTGCCTCATCATCTACACGTTGTACTCGTCTAATATTCACAACATGCTAAACATCACTTTGGTACAAGTCTGAATCATGGTAAAACTGTTCACCATTGTACAATCACACATTGCTGCATACTGCAAGCATCATTCGTTAATCAAAGGCGTTGGGATGTTAATCCTTTTAATGATTGCATACGAGGTCATTCTTGTTCATTATTAATCATGATTGTTTTATTTTATAGTGAATAATATGGTTGTTGTTGTTGATGGTACGAATAATGATAGGGAACACCTTGTCTATATGGAGTCGACACTTTACTTCACTATGCCCGGCCAATAATGCCAAGATTCTTTCATGTACACACGCAAACACGCAAACACACAATGCACACTCCATTGACGTTTAACTGGTCGATGATCATTCCTTTGGCCGAGGTAATTTCTCTCGTTATTTTTACCTATTCTTGTTCTACTTGTTCTCTTGCTATTCTTCCTAGCTGATTGTGGTAATCGACGTAGACAGCTCATCCAGCACGTGGTGTACTTGTGTGTCCATATCATTCTTGTTACTGCTCACTATTTAAGCGAGACAGTCCTAATTCGTGCTACACGTCGTGTATTTCTCTCATTTCCTCCTCTATCTTCCTCCTCTCTGTTTCTCTATCTTTCTCACTCTGTTTGATTCCTTTAATATTGTTCTACGTGTCTAGTTGGTTCACCATATATATATATATATATATATACTGCTCTATTGGCTGTAGTGATCGTATCTTGTCTATAGTATTTTTCTTCCTTACTCATTTTTCTATTACTGCTTACTTATTGCTTATTACTACACTACTGCACCATATCAATCCTGCACTGCACTGCACACGTTATCTCTACCTTTACTGGTGACTATTGACCGTGTTATTTATCCATCTATATCCACGTTCAATAACTGTCAAGTAAGTACAGTTTAATGATTTGAAATGCCACTCTAGTCTATTCCCAAACATTGGCGTCTATAATTAGCATCCTACCATTATGGTAGTCTATTTAAGCGGAGTCCTTATATTCAATCGATTGATGCGTGTACGTGTATACATTGCTCCTTTGTACACCATTATTGTTATCATTTCAGTAGATCCATTATGGCTGATCAACATACTATACTAGTCAACTACGGATACTGATAATAGTAGCGAATGACATGGAATTCACCTTTGCTTCAACGCGTAGTGGTAACACTAATGATACTCCATTGATATGATCCATGTCAATATATATATATATATATCGATGATTCTCAGATCTACATATAGTGTATGAATGTACATAGATATGAATGCACATATGAATGTACAAGTAGATAGATGGGTGAGCGTGTGGACACCCTACTTATTTAGTAGATAACAGCACGTTATTTCCGGTTACAATAGTACTTGTTTACACTTTGGTGTTCTATTCACATTGACATCGTCTATTTCGTGTACACCTGATACATATCTTGTCTACTCATGACGCCACTATTATCATTTGACCATACGTCGCGCATCTCTGATCCATCCAATAACTTGTGGCCACACCGCATCATCTTTAAAACACATCGATATACCCATACATACACACACGTACATATACACACATATGCGTGTGCACCCCTCTCACTCGCTCATTCTACTGTCAACGGGTGGCTCTTCGTATTAGGATTGTGTTCGCGTTTCGTATTACGACTTGAATCGTTGGCATTCTTGTTACAACACACAGTAAATACACGCCCTTGATTGACTAATCAATTTACGAAGCAGCATTGTAAGCACCATAACCACTAGGAATGAATCTGCTTCCTAATTGATATTATACACATCAAGTGCGCTATTCTATCGAGCTTATTTCTTCTTTCTTCTTCTTGGAACTGTTCTATCTACTTAATCTTGAGTATTATCGGGTCTATCTGGTTGATGTTTTTCATTTTCCAAGTTTGTAATTCGCTCTTCACGTGTCATCCATTGCGGGGAGAAAGGTCCACATTAACTGTTCTCTCTGGCTTTTTTTCGCCTCGGCCTGTCAACTCCCCTTTATCCTATTTTTTAATCCATAGCACGCGCGTGTCTCCCCTTTTGCCAGCGACTCTTGTTCATCAAAATTACTGTTATATTCGATATAACACACTAGTACATTTATCCACCCACATTCACACAAACACCATTCACCACACATCCACTCTTCTTTCCTCTATCCTCCTCCTCCTCTTATCCTTCTTTATTTCTCTTTCATTGATACTTTATTGCGCAGCTATTGTTACTACTACGACACGGTAGTAACTAGCTATCAACCACGTCAACTACCGTATAGCTTTTATTTATTCTTAGTGAAACGTTGTTGTTGTTATTCTTATTCTTATTGCTGTTGCTGTGTTGTTGTTGTTGTTGTTGTTACCATTATTGTTATTGTAGTTGTCGTAGTTGCCGTTGCGTTGCTGTTGCTGTTGCCATTGCTGCGATCCTACAAACTCTAGAAATAGAGCGGTTTTCGTGTTCTTGTACTGCTTCTTCTTTTGGAATTCTATTATAAGCCTATTGATTATTTGAATTGCTTTATTGGATTCCTTCCTTCTATACTCCTTTCTCTACGCGAATAGCTATTAGCTATTTCACTCTTACCGCATCTATTTGACCAACTTTCTACTTAAAGACTCTATTCGTCAACGCTTGAAATATTCTGCTGTTTACAACACTGCAACGAATCAGATTATTGACCTTTCCGCGTATAGGTATGGAGATTGTTCAGCTCTTGGCCGACGTTGTCTATTTTACCGGATTTATTTTTCATGCCAGTAAGTAATCATGTAATAGCTGCATACATAGCTGGGGGAAAGGAGGAGGGGGGTTCCATAGATGCGATGGCATACATGTTATGTCGCTTGTGCTAGTAGAGCGATAGTAGAACGATAATAGTGGTAGTGTTATGTGGGTATATGCATACCGACCACACTCGTTCGAGGAGAGTGAAAGACGATACCATAACAAAGGGGCTGTAAAATGTCAAGGTTTGTGCTGCCTGGCTACACCTCAGCTAGTTCGTGGCTGGTAACACCTGCATCCGGTTGGAACTTCTTTCTGACTAGAAGTGACAGTCTACCATGCATACATAGACAGTGGGCGAACTGTGACATGATTGATGTTGCATTGATCGGTAATTGCACATATCTACATACATACATACGTACATACATACGTACATGCTCGCTCGCTCTCTCCTTTCTCTTGTTTTTTTGATACCATTCATTTCATGTATACATGTGTGCATTTCTATATCCTCAATAGCATCATTGTTATGGTCACGCTTAATGGCCATTCGCCTTGTCCCGTATAGCTCATGATCTGTCATGGTAGTACACACGAAATTAATATCATACACACCCAATCCATACGTCTCATATTTCCATACTTCCATACATGTCCTCTAATACCTTTGTAGCCTTCTTACTACTAGGCGTTCCCGTGATACATGCCACTTTTGGACCACCCGTCAATGGCTGGTCTCTAGCACAACATTTGATGATCCGCTGGTGTCGGGCCGGAAACATCTCACTTAAAATCCATCAACAACGACTTGTAACTCGCTTGGGCGGCTGGATTCGTTCTCGCGGTCTACTAGTTGCGCACGACTCAACTCTACCTGCTTTCTGGCTGGGCGACACCCCATGGTCAGTTCGTACTCGTTTATCCCGAAACGAGGTCGACCTTCTTATTGTCTATATTCATGGTAGGTTCCAGAACCAAATAGAACAAAACAAAAAAACACGTATGTGCTCGTTGCTTATCATTGATGTTGCTACTTTGTGCAACCAGGTGGCGGTTTTTGTAGTGGTAGCCCTTTGCTACAAACGCAGTCTGTTAATACGTGGCGTCAGAAACTGGAGCAACAAGGCATTCGAGTTGCCGTGGCTTTGTTAGAATACGAGCTCGCACCCGAAGCAGTCTACCCTCAGCCTATTCATCGTATCTGCCAGACAATACGCGACTTGCGTGCGATACCCGGCGTCGATAAGGTGAAGATGGTATTGGCGGGTGATTCGGCCGGTGGCAACCTCGCCATCTCCACTGTACAGCATCTACAAGCAGCGGAACAACCCGATGCTCTTGTATTAATCTCGCCATGGGTGCGTCTCTACCCGACATCCGATGCTATTTGTCGTAATATCAGCACCGACATACTTACTCCACGCAGTCTATTAACCTGGGCTAATGCTTATCTCGGTAGAGTTAGTAGTAATGATCGTTCAGCAGCAACAACAACATCAGCAACGAAATCCTATTATACCACGCCTAATACAGTTGAAGTGGTTAGATCTGCTGTCTCCTCTACCCCATCGGTTGCCAATTCAATGATACCCAATGAACGCACGGCTCTACTAGCGGCCACCACCTATGCCGCTATGGAACCATGTGGTGTATCCGATATTAACACCTCCTCGGCTGTTACGACAACTGCTGCCGCGTCAGCACAACAAGCACTTGTTCCCACACGTATTCCACCCTCGCTTATTGTGGTGGGCAGTCGCGAATTATTTGTGGAGGATATTGTCGCCTATGCCTGCATGCTAGAGGAGGCAGGCACCAATGTATCTATACTAGTTGAACAGGGCGCCGTACACAACTACGCGGTAGAACCTACCCTGGCTGGATCGGCTGCTTATCATCGTGCCATTAACAATATCACCGACTACCTGAGTAAGGTGGCGACCTACACTCAATGTAACTAGATGATCGCATTCTAGTTTAACAACAGCAATATTAGTGGTGTATGGCATTGCTCATGATATTCAACTAGACTTGATATTACTTTATGCTGTTCTTGATAGGCTTTTTTTGCTAGTAGTCATATTTTTGAGTTGACAATTTTACTTACTTCGCTTACGATTTCTCCTTCTCCTCTTTCCTCCTTCTTCTCCTTCATTTATAATGATTATATCTTTATGGAAGAACTGCAACATCTATGCATGACAAGATGTGTGCATGTTTCCTTTTCTTTATATATCTGTTATCTCGTGTATAACAGTGGCAGCAACGTTTGCATGTTTTTCTACTCTCGTATTTACAGTACTTTTTTCCATTTCCCTTTCGTTTTTTGTGTTTATTTATTTCTTAGTAGTGTTCCGTTATTCCCATAGAGGCATATCCCCATCATTGTCATTCATCATTCATCTTCATTCATCACTCATCATCTATACAGATATATACAGCTATATATATATATACACACTAGTCGTTATTGGAAACCTTCTTTGGTTCATTTTAGCATAATGTTGGCAACAGCATCGACGAATAACCAATGTAACAATTCAATAATGTATCATCAATTATTATACGTATTATTAATTGCGATAAATAAATATATTTTATACGATAACTAAATAGACATGGTGTCATTGAAGTCAATTACTATTTAATGGATACAGAGTGCGTTCACATAAGATTAGAATATGAACAAATGATAACATGTATAGCGTAATGTAGCGTATGGTCTTAATTTTAATGTCAAAGATTGTCTCGTTTATCTGACATGTAGATGAATTTAATTGTAAGAGGAAACAATCGAACGAATACGATACGATAGAATAATGATGATGATAATGGATGCTTATTAGCTATTCAAAAATAAACTACAAACAATGCACTGATAAGCGTGCAGGATAAAGAATAAAAACAAAATTGTACAAAATACTGACGATAATAATGTAGATAGTTAAGCAGTAGTAGTAGAAATAGTAACAATAACAAAATGTAGGTACAAAAACAGATAGAAACAAAGAGAGAAAGGGAAAGAGAGAAGCAAGTGGAAAACTTGGTAGCCTAACTGGAAAAGGAAACTTGTAAATGCAATAATAGGAGGAAATAGCGTAGAGAAAATCGCAAGATTTACGAGCCAAAACGAACACCGGTGCCAGCCACATTGCTTGGCTTGCAACCGGTGACAATGTAGAGTTTCATTTGAATACGCGGTCTTCCTTGTAGACCGCAGGTGGACGCGACCAAGTTGTCGAAATCCTTGCCGCTAAGTAGATTGAATCGATCAACGACCAATGGACGACTATCACGGAGCAGTCGAGCGATTATCTTGGCGAGTACACGAGCTGTCACATCATCCGAGCTGCTCGTGGTAAAGTCGGCGATTTGACAGCGTGATCGCTCAAAGCCCGAGATACGCAGTAGTTGCGGTAGATGATGCACCGCCTCCCATTCTATACCGCCCATACGTGTCACGGAATGGAGTGCACCAAGTAGACGATTCGCCTCACGATCGGTGGGATCGGCCACTAGATCGTACTCGACGAGTTCCACATGGCCACCGGGACGACAAACGCGGAATAGTTCCTCGGCCACGAGTGGCCAACGATTATTCGGGATGAAGAAGCGTAACGCTTGCTGATGTACGAGATCGAAACGATTACTCTCAAAGGGCAGACCGTCGTGTAGATCGGCGAGAGTCACGCTACAGCCAGCGGGTAGATTGTTGAACTGTTTCGGCTCGACCAGATCGATACCGTGCATGTGGCAATTGGGGAAGACCTTGGCCATATCGGCGAGCCAACGACCGGAACCACAGCCGACATCGAGGATTTCGCGCGGTTGCGGTACAGGCGAGAAATGTGTCGTGCCTAACGCGTAGTAGATCGTGTCATGAAGCATATCCTGCGTGACAATGGCCGCAGTATCGGCGGGTAACAACGCGGGAACACCATTGACCGACAAGTGTGGACGGCCCGATACAAAGGCAAAGTCAGGTTTGGACACGAGTAGTGTTGCATTAATGGTTGGCTCATTAGCTCTAGCAGCGTTAGAGTCATTCACTAGATGCATGAGATGATTGGGCGTCACGGGTCGACCACCATGACGATTATCTTGAGTGCAGGTTCTTTGCAGAACCGAGCTATTACTAGACCCGGTTTGCGGGGTTAATCGATGATTATAAGAGGCGGGTTCGACCATTAAGAGCGGTTCAAACAATTTGCCTTGTGGACGTGTTGTATGCGTACAATGCGTACATGTATACTCATGCTGTGCGTACTGTTTCGATAAGCATCGTGATGATTTGGATCGCGGTTGCAATCCTTTACGCTGTAGACGAAGTGGCTTACCACGAGGCATCGCAACATGATCATTGACGGATAGTGTACTGGGCGTACTATTGGTAACACTATCCAAGGAAGAGCACAGTGCTAGTATGTGTTCATTGGGAAGCTTTCTTATATCTTCAGCGGTGATTGGTACGCTACCAATTTGATATTTTGACGCTTCAGCACCCATTGTTTCTGTTATTGCTTGTGTAGAATAATGGATAAAGAAATTATTGTAATGGATAAGGATAGAGTAGGGTAATAGGTGATAGTAACTCAAGTGTGCACGAGGATAATTATCTAGCTGGACAATTAGGATGGAGGAGTGGATAAACGATTAGACACAACTTACGTTTAAAATACAAATGGATAACAATAAGCGAGTCAAAGAAATGTTAATTAGACGAAAGTAGATGGTCGGTGCAGTGACACGATATTCGCTGTATTATAAGCAATACGATGCAAGTGTAGTAAAAGTCACACGGAAGGAAGCAGAAGCGGAGGATGATGAAGAAACAGAAGCATATGGTGGCAAGTTCAAGCGACTAGAATGCGTACGAACGAGTGGATGACCCACTAATTCACAACCAGCATTGATAACGCGTGTAGTGATCTTCGTGAATTATCGGTGACTATCCGCGGTCCACATCATCTCTATAGCACGCACACACTACATCCTATCGCATGTGTGCATGTCGTATGAGAATGCATGGCCATATCATAACCAGGAAGCATGCCTCTTACGTGCTAAGCATATCTACATGATTACTGATACTATAACCGCATGTTATTCCAACTGCTATTATACTACAAAGTAGAATAGAATAGGTAGATTATTATGATTTACAAGTGGTAGCTCTATTTATTTTGGTAATATTACATAAATAAATGAATAAACCATGAATTGCTCGTCGTTTTTATTTGTTATCGTAATCCTTTTTTTAGTACAATGCATCATGCAATGAATGTACACAAGGCTAAGGTGTTCGTTTAGTTTACACGAATTCGCCATCGTCATGCAATGATGCCGTAAAAGAAACGACAACGACGATAACATCAGCCTTGTCCATGCGGACTGAATACACCAACCTCCACGCTAGAGTTGCATTGGTGATAGTTCCATTGGCACGCGTACACGCATACACGCAAAATCACGCATGATACAAGCCATGAGTTGGTCTATCCACTCAATCATTCAATCACTCAACCATTCGTATATACACGCGCTAACTACTACAATGTCGTATTCTTCTCTTTGTTCTTTCCATTGTAGAGTTGCTTATTTGCCAAGTAGTCAAGTCAAGTCCCTTGAACGACATCCTGTTTTATATTACTAGTAACAGTAGTACTATATATCACGTATTTATTTATTTACACTATTTAGAATGTTATGATTGGCATTAATCAATATTATTATATAATAATATAATGTTCGCGTATAGATGTATACATATGAGTGTGATTATACTACCATTCATCATAAATGAGGCTTAGAATTTCTCCCTCATTAAAACTAAAAAGTGTAACCACGCAACACAACACATCACGACTCGTCTCGTCTTCACTCATATTTATTTCCTGATAAACTTGAGATTATCCACGTCAACTTATCTTCTCATCACTACCGTTACTTTGTTGTTATTGTTGTTTTCTTATTTCTTTTTATCAACAATGGGTTTATTCTCTTTGTGTTCCTATCTCATCTGGTAAGTGGAACGACCACGATCATACTTGTCGACCATACTAGTTCATTTAAGGGAGAGAAAGAGATTGCTTACGAATCACAGTTATACAATAGGATTCCTTTATCCAGCTTATGCAAGCTACAAATGCCTTAGTGCCGCCGATGCCCTAGAGTTGGAACGCGAAACCGGCACGCCCAACACGACATGGCTCAGTTGGGCGGGTAGTGTGGCGAAACGTATGGCCACGTCCCCTAATACGACGGGAATGACCGCCACTCAGACCGAGGATGTAACGATGATCGAGGAGAAACAGCTAGATCCGCTCGAGTTACTTCGGCTTGAACAAGCACGCTGGCTAACCTACTGGTGTGTCCTAGCCGTATGGCACTACGTAGAATGGATATTGGATGAATTTTTCTTTTGGTAAGTAGTCGTCAACTACATGATAAAACGACGCGTAATCATGATAACTAATGATGAATGAATGAATGAATGAATAGGGTGCCATTCTATTACTTGGCAAAGGTTATCTTTACTTTCTGGATGGTTCTACCGCAAGCGAATGGTTCCTTGATTATTTATCGCTACGTGCTAGAACCATGTCTAGTCGCGAATGAGACAAACATTGACGCGGCTATTGTGGAGGCAACACGACAAGCGCGTAATGCCTTCTTCTCGTGGGTTCGCTATGGATTTCGTCTCTTGCAACGCCTCTTACTAGGCAGTCCATCCGAGGTAAATATAAGCATGGTCATTGTTGTTGTTGCTATTGTTGTTGTTTAATATCCGTATAATGCTAACTTGTTCATCTAGCCATTGACCAATGCCAATACTACCAATACCAATAATGTGGCACAAGCAACTACTATAAATGATATGGCGAATAAGGGTAGCGGTGGTCTAGTTGGACTATTGGCCGGCCTACCTCTAGGTGGATGGACAGCAGATGCTGTGAGAGCAATTGGTATGAGTGCCGCTGCATTTGCCAATATGAGCGATACGTCAAATGGTGGTGGAGATGCTGCTGCTGCTGCTGGTACTAAAACAGCCACCACTACAGCAACCACTAGTGGTGCGCGTGTTACAGCGGCAGATCAACAGGCAATACGTGCTCGAAAAGCACGTCTAGCCCAAATGCTTCAACAATTAGAGGCAGAAGAGGCAGAACTTAGTAGAAAACATCATCATAATCCATTAGGTGATATCACCGATGAAGATGCGTCATTTAGCATTATTGACAAAGACTGAACATGACCACTGTTCTCTGATAGTTCTAGTAACGCGTGTGATAGCCTAGTTTATTTCTCGATCATTTGAGTCAAATTCGCATGTGTATTCTACTAATAGCAATAAATAAGTAAATAAGTAATTGATTACATTCAACTACTCTTCATGATTACTAATAGTCACAAGTGTGATAGTATCATTTGATACTGCTAAATGGATGAGCATTGATGATGATTATAGAAGGTGGAAACATCGTAGCTTCAAATCCAGGTTAATACTCAATCAAACTACCATTTCCCATCAAGTACCAACTCATCGTTATTATTTGCTATGCATTACAATGAATTCTATTCAACAAGTAGGCAACTGCAATGTCTCGGAATTGCGTCATACGCTACGGAGAAATAGGCAACAACTCTGCATATCCTGATAGCAAACAGATAAGCATCATTCTATTGTCCTCTCTTTGTCCCTCTAACCTGGGCCCTTTGAACTCAACAGCGTCAATGGATGTTATTGCCATAATTGTATATGTACGTGATGTCGTGTGGTGCACCTATTACCATTCAGAAGAGTAGACCGGAACTGTCGGCTATTTGCAGACCCGGTTATTGTACATCATGTGGCATGGTGCGTGCCTTGTCTTGTCTCGTCTTCTTAGAGGAAAGAGGAAGGTAGAGCACATCACGCGTAAGATATTTTGAAACCGACTGACATCACCAATGTCAATGGCCAATATACATTAATTCAATAAAGCTAATCAACATGTACATTTTGTGTATTATCTCCATGTCTATGAGCGAACGTGCTATATGACATTTCACACAGCTTGTCCATTAAATGAGTGTATATACACACGTAGGAGACTGTATCGGTAAAATAGGACCTGTAACACTATTTACACACGCTATCCTACTACAGGCTTTTTTGTGTGTGTTATCGCATGTCCATTCAAGAATACGATCGGAATGGATTGACTTGTTTACCAAGTCCGCCAGAATGTCCTTATATAGTTATGACTCAGACAATAAAATTCTACTACTTTCCTTTGTCCGTATAATCGTCATAAAGTGTGCTCGCACTACCGCACCAATCCTGCCAAGACTTGTACTGCTACTGCTACTGCTATTTTCTCCATAAATAAGACGAGTTAACGGTGCGTGTGTGCTATTCAGGTTTTTTCGTGTACTCGAGTTTTCCTTTCATCCCTTCTTCTTCTTCCTCCTATTCTTCCTACTACTAGTACATCCACTTATTTAGATCCTTA